>JAIGNY010003259.1:130000-472500 GCA_020152595.1 Chiridota heheva | reverse complement strand
TATGATATGCTCCCAAAAAACAAGCCTATTTAGTGCACATTTAGCCTCTCTGCTTTGCTAGACCATAAAAAATGACTATTATCTAACTTTTGTGACAACTTTTAAGTGCAAAGTCATGACCTTTGCCAATTAAAACAATGTAATTTAGTGACCTGTGTTGACCTATGTCAATCTAAGTGACAAGAGTTTAGTGCAAAAGAAGATAGGAGTATTAATCAGTCCAATGAAATACATTTTCATGAAAATCAATTGCTACCATTGGCCAGACCTACTGCAAAAAATTTGAAATGCATCAAAAACGACTCATTCGCGAGGAAAATACCATTCTTTATCCCCCAAAAATCATGAAATTCAGCCTTTAAGAGGAATCTAAGGTCAGTTTCTTACAGGAAGTGACCTTTTCCATATAGAAAAGCTCTTTAAAAGTCTTAAAATCAGGCCCAAAGAAAACTCCCTCCCCCCCCCCTCCATACCCATATACTTTCCTCAATCACATTACTTTAGGTGATATATAATGCTTCTTAAGATGAATAATCACCTATTGACTCTGTGACTTAGGCCTTAATTGCCTAAAATGCTTTTTAGGCTTATCTTCTCCTGTAACCTGCCAACATTAGCTGAATTGATCAAATGGACCAATAAAATGACCAATTTTTAATACCTGTCTACAGACCACGAGGCCCCGGGTTCAATCCTGGGGTGGGTAGACACGCCAGTGCACCACAACTGGTTATCAAAGGCCGTGGACATTGACTTGGTTGTCGATGTTATGTCTGTCCGTACGTCGTACCTGTGTTCTCGCCTGGTCGATATTAAGCGTTTCGTGATAGCATTTGTACTATCATAAGCGAATACGCAGGCGACGACCCCGTCATTGTAATTGTGTGTTCAACTCTCTCTCTCTCTCTTAATGTAGGTCATTAAAGCCAGAAATAACACTTTTTGTACTTATTTGATGAAATTTCAATCATTTTTTTTTTTTAAATGCCACATTTTCCTTCTTTAAAGTGCATGCACTACTATGCATATACCCAGTCCCGCTATAGGTAGCATGGAACTTATTATTTGCCCCATTGAAACCTATGATGGAAGAGTCAAGTTCAGGGCCCTTTTTGTACCAGAACACAAAGGAGTTGGAATGTTTCGTGATGTTTTCCAAAAAGGACTATCTTATATCTCTTGAATGAGGATAGTCTTAATAGGGGGTTCACTGGAGGTTTTGGGAATTTTATTTGATTTTTTTAGGCCAAATTGAAGGAGTGTTGTGCACCCTCACTAAATCACTCAAATTTTGGTATGGGTCCATGGTAAAATAGTTCCCCATGAAACTGTTTATGAAGCAGATTTCGTCAAGTTTGAATATGCATGAGTCAAAACCTACATTCTTTACCATTCCTGAGATTTGCAACTTCTCAGCTTCCTGTCTCATTAAATGGGACCTCTCGAAAATATTTTTAATAGCCTTTTCTCTGAGGGTTCTCATTTTAAAAAGGCGCAGTAATACCTAATTAGTACTGTGCTACCGTAATTTTCAAATGCAGGATCATGTGATTTTTAAATGTAAGATCATATGATTTTCAAATGCAAGGTCACATGATTTTCAAATGGAAGAGTGCATAATAAGTTCACATTTTCTATATTTTCTATTTCAAATACCGTCATGGTTCGCATGCCCATGCAAATTGACACCCATATTATATGACCCGGCCAATTATAAAAATGGCATCTTACACTAAGTCCCACATGGCATCCCATGTACCACATGGCATCTCACCCCATGTCCCACATGGCATCCCATCCCATGTCCCACATGGCATCCCATCCCATGTCCCACATGGCATCCCATCCCATGTCCCACATGGCATCCCATCCCATGTCCCACATAGCATTCCACCGTTTCTTCCACATGGCATCCCACCCCATGTCCCATATGACATCCCATGTCCCACATGACATCCCATATCCCACGTGGCATTCCATCATATGTCCCACAGGGCATCCCATCCTATGACCCACATGGCATTCCACCCTGTCCCACATCCCATGTACCAAATGACATTCCACCTCATGTCCCACATGACATCCCATGCCTTGTCCCACATGGCATTCCACCATATCTCCCACATGGCAAACCACAATAGTGTCTCACATGGCATTCCACCATATGTCCCACATGGCATCTCACGCTATGACTCACATGGATCCCATCCTACATGTATGTCCCACATTAATCCAACCATATGTACCACATGACTTCCCTCTTTATGTCCCACATGGCATCCCTCCCTGTGTCCCACATCAGTGGCTTCCCACCTGATGTTCCACATAGCATCCCACCATATGTTCCACATGGCATCCCACCCTATGTCCCACATGGCATCCCACATGGCATCCTATCCCATGTCTCACATGATATCCCATAAGCTCCATAAGAAGTCTCATCCTAGCTATCACAGTCCCTGATTGAGCATACTATGTATTAAAGTGTCAGTTCATATAATAACTTATATGCAAATGAGTTGTTGAATAAGAAAAAAAGGTGGAGTCAAATAATTATGCCTGATATGGCCCTTGGTGTATACAACATGGTAAATATTAAATCACATGTGCTTCATGGCCCCCATCCATATCCCACATGGGATCCCTTCCTATGTTTATATGCAATCACATCCTGTCACACTCACTGACTAAGCATATTAAATAAAAAAGTCTGGTCAGGTCATAATACTGTAGCAACTTTATGCAAATGAGCACAATAATAAAGGTGGAGTTTAAAAACCATGCCTGATACAACTGTTGGTACCCAAATTTGTGAAGAATTTTAAAGATTTAAAATTTCAAGTACTACAAGAGAGACTTAAAGATCTCTGAAGAATATTGGAAAATTATATCATTTTACAGTTATCTTTTAGGAAAATATTAAATGTATTGTAGACTTTTTCAGGAAACTAGTGTTTAATCCTATCTTAAGTATCTCTGAAAAACTAACATTTTATAAGGAAATTTTAACCTTCCATAAAAAAATCTGAAGAAACTTTAACTTTTTCTGAGGAACTCTGAAGAAACTTTAATATTTTCTGAGGAAATTTCAGGACAAATCTGTGGACGTCCGGACGTCCCGACAGACGTAATCGCTCGCATAATGCTACGCATGCGAACCACAAATACAATATTTAATTGCAAAATAACATTCTAGGTATCAGAATATCCACCCACATGATTTCTTTCTCATGAAGAAGGAAACATTTGTTATATTTTGGCCTAGCTGTCACATTTATGTCAATAACTTCACAAATAAAGCTCCAAGGAACAGGTGCAGTTGAAGGGCTGGGATAATATCAGAACGAATACACAAAGATCTTTAATAGTATTTACCTTGCAGACACGTTTCTTATCAGATTTCGAGTCAACCATAATTTCTTGAAATTTCTTTTAAGACAGAATTCATGATTTTGATTTGAAACATATTTTACAAAATTTGAAGCAAAAAACAGTAATGAAAATTCATGTAGAGAGACTCTATAAGGCAGAAAATCCCACGCATGAATGGTAAAGAAAATCAGGATGTTGCACATGAAACATTTTATGTGCGAGTCATTGCGAAACGCGAAAAATAAAAACACTACCAATCTGAAAAGGTTTAAATTAGCAATAGAAAAGAGATGAAGAGAAACTTAAAGCCAGGTATTATGTTAATGTGGACAGAAATATATTAACAATATAATTGAACGCTTTTGATTGGCCTAGATATTTGCACATATACTGGCAAGCCAATCAAACTAGCATGTACGGGATATGATTGGCCTAAATATTTGCCCATATACTGACAAGCCAATCAATAACCGCCGCGGAAGTGACATTACTAGCATGTACGGGATATGATTGGCCTAAATATTTGCCCATATACTGGCAAGCCAATCAATTACCGCCGCGGAAGTGACATTACTAGCATGTACGGGATATGATTGGCCTAAATATTTGCCCATATACTGGCAAGCCGATCAATTACCGCCGTGAAAGTGACATTACTAGCATGTACGGGACTGGCAAGCCGATCAATTACCGTCGTGGAAGTGACATTACTAGCATGTACGGGATATGATTGGCCTATATACTGGTAAGCCAATCAATTACCGCCGTGGAAGTGACATTACTAGCATGTACGGGATATGATTGGCCTAAATATTTGCCCATATACTGGCAAGCCAATCAATTACCGCCGCGGAAGTGACATTACTAGCATGTATGGGATATGATTGGCCTAAATATTTGCCTGCATACTGGCAAGCCAATCAATTACCGCCGCGGAAGTGACATTACTAGCATGTACGGGATATGATTGGCCTAAATATTTGCCCATATACTGGCAAGCCAATCAATTACCGCCGCGGAAGTGACATTACTAGCATGTACGGGATATGATTGGCCTATATACTAGTAAGCCAATCAATTACCGCCGCGGAAGTGACATTACTAGCATGTACGGGATATGATTGGCCTAAATATTTGCCTATATACTGGCAAGCCAATCAATTACCGCCGCGGAAGTGACATTACTAGCATGTACAGGATTTAATTAGCCTAAATATTTGCCCATACACTAGCAAGCCAATCAATTACTACCGCGGAAGAGACATTACTAGCATGTACGGGATATATATTCATAAGAAGTCAAGCAATTTTCTTCAGACAAGATCCCCTCTTAAACCAAGTTGCAGTTGTTTATAGAATATCATGGAAAAAAGTTCTGGCAATTCCCATGAAAAAAGCTGCTCAGGATTAGTTCAGTGGTCAAGGATGCCCATCCTATATGAAAGATGACTTCAAAAGAAACAAAATGTTAAAAAAAGTGTACATCAATCTTGTTCTGTTAAAGGGATATTCCCATGCTTTTTTCGTTTTGTTTTCTTAAATAAAATTTTACTTCAAAGAACATACTTTCAAAGCCAATTTGGTACAAAAAACAGGTTGATATCATATTGCATTCAGGCGATGTGGATTTTTAAAGATTTCCCAATTGTATTTTAAAGTTTTGTAGTATGATGAATTTGCGTATGATGGCATAGAGACAATTCCATTGTTAATGTATTTCTTTGAATGTTAATTGTTTTTGTTTTTTTGTATGATTAGAAACAATTTTCCAGAAGTTATTGAAGGTATATTTGGCAATGTATATAAATACCTAACTTTCAATTTATTTTTCTAGCAGGTTTTACTAACAAAAAAAGATAATAGATTTGAATGAAATACATCAACTTTGTGAGAGATTGTGTTGCTGTGATGTCATACTGTGTCTTTTCCTATTTGTTTATTGGCATTTTTTGTGAAGCTTACAATTTGAATATCTTCTGGTAGGAATAACATATCAACATGATTTTTGTACTAAATTGTATCTAAACTTTTTCTCTTTCTTATGAAAGGTTACGAAAAAACATGGAAATATTCCTTTAAGGAGATATGCAGTTTAAAGCTCTGTCTTATCTGTGTAGAAATGACTGGTGTGGTAATTCTACTATGGAAAGTTGGCATCTTCATCCTCACATTCCAAACAATTGTTAATATATTTCAAAGATAGTTTATTCAATTTTTTCACTATTTAAATTGTTTTTCCTCAACTTTCTTGAGGTGGTATATTATAAACACCCTTTCTAGATTTAGTTTAACCTTTTTTTGACATATCCAATGGTTTTTAAGCCACAAAATCACATAAAATATGATAGAATACATCAAGTCTTTGAGGAATCTGAGGCTATGACTGCATCACAACTAGTCTGATTTCAGTCATTTCTACACAAATGATACCAAACTTTAAACTTAGATATCTCCTTAACGGAATAAGATTTTTGAATGCTTTCTTCACTATTTTGTTTCATTTGAAGTCCTTTTTCAAATTGAACCCCTGCACCTATATTTTTAAGGAGACAAAGTCTGATGTAATCATTATTTCATATGATAGAGAATACAAATCTTAACCAACTACCAAAAACAGCAAGTCAAAATCTTATTTCTATCTCAAGTTATTCATGTGTCCTCCAAGACACATGGAGGCTGCCATTTTGTTCAATTCTGTATTTAAATATTGTGCATGATGACATAATTTTCCCGAAAGAGGACATAAGAAATTTAATGTATTTCTTTATAAATGTGATTACAGTTTTTATTCCAAAATGATGTGACACAAAGTTTTAACAGAATGTTTTGTTAGTGTAATATGTACATACAAAAATTCCTTGACCCTTACATAAGAATTGTTTTTTTGTTTTTTCCATAACCTAGAAAT
The DNA here is from genome assembly GCA_020152595.1 of Chiridota heheva. Lineage (NCBI taxonomy): Eukaryota > Metazoa > Echinodermata > Holothuroidea > Apodida > Chiridotidae > Chiridota > Chiridota heheva. The sequence goes on along the minus strand of JAIGNY010003259.1, from coordinate 466,220 downwards.
CTTGAGGTAGATTATAGAGAAATACACAACATTCCAACATCCTGCTGGGCTGATGACATCATAATCTGCATGTTTTTCAATCAAAATGGCATAGTTCTATTTTGTAGTAGAAATAAAGTTTTAAATAATTATAAAAATTGTGTTAGATTGCTTAAGGGGGTATGAAATTTGGTCTGAAAAATTTGTTATTTTTAATTCCATCATATGAAATAAGGATTATGTTAGACTTTATGTCTCCTTTAACAGAGTATAACTTGCAAGTTGAAAGACTTTGCATGTCTTTGAAAACTTGATCACCTGGTGGCTATGTTAATTTAGTGGACCAAAATGAGTAACAACATCAAATAATGGAAACAACCATCAGGAGAGGCTTATATGTAACTCATTCAATGCTGGAAATATCGACACTTGCTTGATGCAGAAAACTACCTGGCATACACACACAATAGTGCCCACTATTAGGCAGCACAACACTTAAATCTGATTCAACTACATCTATATGCATACATTCTGCATATAAACTGAACAACCTTGCAGTCTAGTTTCTAGGTATGATTAACCTATTTTTCAGAGAACCTGTTTTTTTTTCCTTAAAAATGCTAATATCTCATTATATAACAATATTCCACTGCAGATAATATTAAAACACATTTCTTTCTTACTCAGACATTTGTTCTTGTTTCTTGATTTCTGTGTTATTTGCTTTATTTCATATTTTGTTGTCTTTTGGCTTTCATATGAGGTAATCATAGGACAAACAAAGTGTCATAAAATGTCAGAAGCAATGTTCTGCAAAATATCAAAAGAGATATTGTGAAGAATTAAACCAAATTCTTAGATATATGAATGAAAGTTTATGCATCGAGGGTTTTTAAGGTGAAAGGAAATATGAGAAAAATAATCCCATGCTGTCGAATTAACAAAATGTGTTTGGCAGTGATTGCAGTTAATACCCTAAGGTAAATGTATATATCTGTACTGTTAAAGAAGTAATGTGTTATCCACACATCAGGCCAGGGAGTTGTTATTTGGACAATAACAACTCCCTGATCAGACCACCTAAAAATAGCAATTTTTGGGAGGCTCTTTTAAATAACTTTTAATGCAAGATTTGTAATAGGTAAACGCAGTTTCTATTGAAATTTGACAATCTTCTACATATCTTTGCTTGTTTTATTTCAAACCAGGTCTGTAGCCAGCAGGGGTTGGGGGTCGAGGAAGGGGAGGGGGTGGAAGGGGGTTCCAATGCCAAGGTCTGTGCTCCTCTTGCATGAAATTAAATGAAAAGATATAACAAGAGAAATGGACTCTGCTCAAGTGCCTCTCGAGGCATTTCTGCCCCTTTGTAAAAAAGCATAGCAACAGACCTGTTCCATATCTGAAACAGCTGAGCATTCCACAGATACTTATCTTTTTAAAGCTATATTCTGATTCTGTTGTTTAACTTATTTTCTCTGTTGTTTTAAAAGATTCCTTCAGTGGTCAAGCAAGTTTATTTTATATGAAAGAGAACATTAAATGAAGCAAGCAAAAAGCATTGACATCTTATTCCTTACAGAGATATTTAAGTTTAAAGCTCTGCTTCATTTGTGTAGAAATGACTGAAGTAGTAAGTTTACTATGAAAGATTGGCATCCTCATCCTCACAATCTTAATGTGAGACTTTTTTTTTTTTTTTGCCATTTATTTTCCTCATATCCAATGGTTTTTAAGCCACAAAATCGCAAGACAAAATATGATAGAATACATCAAGGCTTTGAGGAATCTAAGGCTGTGATGTCACAGCTAGTCTGATTTTAGTCGTTCCCACACAAATGATACCAAACTTTAAACTAAAATATCTCCTTTAACGGAATAAGATTTTGGAATGCTTTCTTCACTATATTGTTTCTTTTGAAGTCCTCTTTTATATCAGATGGACTTGCTTGACCACTCAACTAATCCTTTAGTACCAGAAAATTACATAATATAATTTAAAGTTTTTCTTGCTTACTTTATCCCATACTCAAATGTTGAAATCTCATTTGGAATAATATAAACAGCAACACACTGTGCAGTATCTGTTCTGTAAAGAAACCAAACCAATAAAGAAGCATCATGGCTTTTTGCAAAGTCAAGTCCAGAGGTGTGTGAATTATTATCATTATAAATTTAAAAAAGTCAATAGGAGTGACAGGCCGACCTTATTTAGTTCAATTTATTTCTTGTTTCATTAATGTTGCCCCTTGGTTTCCCTCCGAAAGGTGTCGTAATAACTCTCTGATGAAAACTAAAAGATTTCTTAGTTTTGTTGACATGCAATGCAGTGCAGCAGTGGTGTGGATCCACATGTTCAGGGCTATTGAATTGAATTCAAGGGTAACTTGAGGTTCACTAATGGGTGTTGATTTACCAGTTTTTAAGATGAATAAAGCATTCTTTTATGTTATCATCTTTCTTCTTTTGATTGTTTTATTTTGATGGTAGACGGAACATGAGAATCATACATAAAAGTGGTAAAAAGTTAGGACCATATATTTTCGCCAAGAACATTTATTCTTTATTTCCTAACGATATTAGAAAATGTGCATTGAAAAAACATAGAATGTGTCGAAATATGTCTCACATATGACCAGAGGGAAATATGTCTCACATATAACCAGAGGGAAATATGTCTCACATATGACCAGAGGGAAATATGTCTCACATATGACCAGAGAGAAATATGTCTCACATTGACCAGAGGGAAATTTGTCTCACATCTGACCAAAGGGAAATATGTCTCACATCTGACCAGAGGGAAATATGTCTCACATTGACCAGAGGGAAATATGTCTCACATATGACCAGCGGATCAGACACTTACATCGAATATCAAACGAGAGCTCAAACGGCGTAATTTTTGTAGCTTCTTGTGGTATAAGTAGTTATCTAAATTCAAAAAAAAAAAAGGTGCATTTTCTTCAAATAAGTGTGTAATATTTGACATTTTTATCCTAACTTGATTTGATTAATTTGAAGGATCAATTATTTTCACTTCTTGCACATATACATTATAACAAAAGTAGAATAGTAAATCACATCATGGTTCGCAAGGTTCGGCCAATTATAAAAATGGCATCACACACTAAGTCCCACATGGCATCTCATGTCCCACCCCATGTCCCACATGACATCCCATCCCATGTCCCACACGGCATTCCACCATCCATGTCCCACATGACATCCCATCCTATTCTATGTCCCATGTGGCATTCCATGATATGTCCCACAGGGCATCCCATCCTATGACGCACATGGCATTCCACCCTATGTCCCACATCCAATGTCCCAAATGACATCCCACCTGATGTCCCACATGACATCCCATGCCTTGTCCCACATGGCATTCCACTATAAAGTCTCACATAGCATTCCACCACATGTCCCACATGGCATTCCACCATATGTCCCACATAGATCCCATCCTACATGTATGTCCCACATTAATCCAACCATATGTACCACATGACATCCCTCCCTATGTCCCACATAGCAGACCTCCCTGTGTCCCACATCAGTGGCTTCCCACCTGATGTCCCACATGATATCCCACCATATATTCCACTGGTATCCCTTTCAATGTCCCAATGACATCCTACTTTATGCCCCATATAGCATCACATCCCATGTCCCCATGGCCTCCTACCCTATGTCCCACATAATCTCCTACCCTATGTCACACATGGCATCCTACCTTATGTCACACATGGCATCCCAACCTATGTCACACTCTGTGTTACTCGTGGCATCCCACCATGTGCCACATGACATTCTACCCCTGTTCCACATGGCATCCCACCCCATATCCTACATGACATCCCACCCCATGTCCCACATGACATCCCATAGGCTCCATAAGAAGTCTCATCCTAGCTATCACAGTCCCTGATTGAGCATACTATGTATGAAAATATAAGTTCATGTCTCATATGCAAATGACTTGTTGAAATGGGGTGGGACCCCATGTCCCATATGACATCCCATGTCCCACATGACATTCCATCCCATGGCATTCCACCCTGTTTCACATGGCATCCCACCCCATGTCCCACATGGCATCACACATGATGTCCCACATGACTTCCCATAGGCTCCATAAGAAGTCTCATCCTAGCTATCACAGTCCCTGATTGAGCTTACTATGTATGAAAGTGTCAGTTCATATAATAACTTATATGCAAATGAGTTGTTAAATAAGAAAAAAAAGTGGAGTCAAAGAATTATGCCTAATATAGCCCTTAATATATACCACATGGTAAATATTATATCATATGTCCCTCATGGCCCCCATCCATGTCCCACATGGCATCCCTCCATATGTCTATATGCAATCACATCCTGTCACACTCTCTAAGCATTCCAAATAAAATAAAAAGTCTGGTCAGTTCATATACTGTAGCAACTTTATGTAAATGACCAATATAATATAGGTGGAGTTTAATATTTATGCCTGATACAACTGTTGGTGTCCAAATATTTTGAAGAATTTTAAGGATTTTAAATCTCAAGTGCTACAAGAGACTTGATGATCTCTGAAGAATATTGGAAAATTATATCATTTTAGTTATCTTCTATGAAAATATCAAATGTTTTATAGACTTTTTCAGGAAACTAGTGTTCAATCCTGTCTCAAGTCTCTGAAAAACTTAACATTTTGTAAGGAAATTCTAACCTTTCATAAGGATACCTGAAGAAACTTTACTTTTTTCTGAGGAACTCTGAAGAAACTTTAACATTTTCTGAGGAATTCTCAGGAAAAATCTGTGGACAGCTGGACGGAATCGCCATTACATAGGTTCGCATTTTGCTTCGCATGCGAATTAAAAAAATTGAAACTGTCGGAAGGACAGTATGCTCGACTATTCAAAGCTAGTATAGAGAATGGGCTTATAGAGGGAAGTATATACATAAATAAGGTAGCAGAGGCAGATGATTTTAAATTATTTGAGCTTTGAAAGATGCGCTTACATTTTCATTTGCACTACAAGCTTCAAGATAGATAACTTTACCGGACGCCGAAGGGTGAGGGGGTGTCGGCTCATTTCAAATTGGCTTATCCAGGCAGAAAGCCCCGCAATTAACTTTTTTAATTCGTTATGTTTTAGGTTTATTTGTACAATCGTTTTTTGTTACATGATTTTTTTGTTTGGGATTTATCCTCTGAGAATTATTCCTATCAAATTTGTTTAGACAGAAAGTAATGCATATATGTAGCGTATGAAATGTAACTACTGAATTTGAAGAACAGTATTTAAGAATTATATAAAGATTTTGAGATGTGTTCCTCTTAGTATATTACAAATTCAGACAAATTAAAATCTTGAAACTTTGTTTAGTCAAAACTTAAAAACTAAATAAGCTTTTAACAAATTTTAAATACTATTCTACTCGAATTTTCATGCTCTTTCACATATCTAAAATCTGCTAGATGTCCATAGTCCTTTAACAGTTCACAGCAGTGATTAATTAAATCCATGGTATGGTTATCCTTATTAGCATGCAACTTGCATAACATGTGGTTCGAAATGTGGGATGGATGCAGTTCATCAAAAGGGTTTACAGTCAGGCAGGCCTGGAAGAAAAAATATCTATGGTTCTGGCGGTTACTGCGAGAAAAACTGGAATTTGCGGAAAGAAATATCTATCTATCTATCTATCTATCTATCTATCTATATATATATATATATATATATATATATATATATATATATATATATATATATATATATATATATATATATATATATATATATATATATATATATATATATATATATATATATATATATATATATATATATATATATACATATATACATACATACATACATACATACATACATACATACATACATACATACATACATACATACATACATATATATATATATATATATATATATATACATATATATATATATATTTATGTGTGTATATGTATATTGTGTATATGTATATATATATATAAGTGTGTGTGTATATGTATATGTATTTATTATTCATAATTTTTTTAAGATTTCTTGAGTAACCAACAGAATATATGGTAAAAATGTGCTCTAAAAATGTCCCTCGAGTAATTGAACAGTATACAGTAGTACATTAATTAAGAAAGAGGGAAGCATATGTATTTACTACATTAATATTATTTGTGAAGATTTTTGACACCTTTATCCAAAACCATGGCATGTTTTATAATTAATTCCAACAGCATTCAGGTCTGTTTGTGTTCAGGTAGCATATTAATGAATATGATTTCACCTACAAGTCAGGTATTGTAATTGAATATAGACCTTTTTAAAAAGAGCTTATCTGAATGTGATTTGTTCAGTACTTCAACCAATCAACTGCTGTGTTGAATTTTTGTATAGTGCAGGGTGTCTTATTTTCATCATTTATTTCAGCACAGGTCCCAAAAAATGTAGTTTTACTCTGTTAATTTCGTACTGCTGGTCAATTTTTACAATACTTTTGTTGCATACTCGATGCTGCAGGTATCAAAATTGACTTCTTTAATACTGCAAGTATCAAAATTGTATATTTTCATACGGCAGGTACCAAAAGATTTGTGGTACTGCGGGTATGGTTTTCAGATGATGGGCTGCACACAGCTACCACTTTTAGTACGAAGTGCCACACCCCCTCCCACCACCTTGGTATAAACTACCCTTAAATATTACGTTTTATATGTGAAATACATATAATACGGCACAGATATCATCTAGAGTAGTGCAAAATCAAGAGTTCTCAACCTACTTATTCAACCAATTTACAAATCCACTTCAAATGTTAAAATGTGGAGTTGGAATGAATACGACCATCATCCAACTCTCTAGTTAGCTGTATGTATTGTTTATACCATTTATAAAAGCTATTGATGAAATGTAACAATCCATTTCAAATATCATGTTACCAATACTTCTGATTGTAGGAAGAGCTAGTGAAGATGGCTGTCATTTAAGATGGCATCCACTGAATACAGGATATATTTTAAAGTGGCACGATCACATGCCACCAAGTTTGAGTTTCCGGATATGTCATCTTCATTGAGTTGGGTTTTAATTCAAGTTTCTTTTCTGATGACAGATATGCCATATTCGGTCTTCAATTCACACACATATTGGTAAGTATTTGTATAGCTCAAAAGCATAAGCAGGATTTGCCAACTGAAAGTGGGGAGAGTTGGAGGAAGGGAGGGGGAGGGAGGATCATAAAATCACCCTAAAATAAGTTTTAAAGGATTAGTTCAGGGGTCAAACGTGTCCATCTGATATGAAAGAAGACTTCAAAAGAAACAAAATGGTGAAGAAAGCATTCAAAAATCTTATTCCGTTAAGGAGATATTTAAGTTTGGTATCATTTGTGTAGAAACGACTGAAATCAGACTAGTTGTGATTTCATAGGCTCATATTCCTCAAAGTCTTTACGCATTCTATCATATTTTATTCTGGGATTTTGTGGCTTAAAAGGCAATGGATATGTCAGGAAAGTAAAATGAATCTAGTATGGGTAATTAAAATTTACCACCTGAAGAAAGTTGGAGGGAAAATAATTCAAATTGTAAAAAACGAAAATAAATTTTCTTCAAAATACATCAATAATTGTTAAGAATGTGAGGATGAAGGCGCCAACCTTCCATAGTAGACTTAGCACACCAGTTATTTCTACACAGATAAGACTGAGCTTTAATCTTGAATAACTCCTTAACCGAATAAGATTTTTGATTGTCATTCTCATCATTTTGTGTCTTTTAATGTCCTCTTTCATATAAGACAAGTTTGTTAGACCCCTAAACTAATCTTCTACGTACAATTATTTGTAGAATACTGTTTCGTGGTACATTTTTCTTACAAAACACTCAGAGGCTCATTTTCCTGTCGTAAACAATGCAACTCATTGAAAATGTGACGGGAATGACTAGTACGGCTTCCTTTTTTTACATGTTAAAGTTTATTTCCATTCTGGTAATTTGTTTTAATTTTGATTGCGGATGAAAGGCTAGAAAAAAATTTCACCTCTCCATCAGCCCTTTGAGTCTTCTGGGAATCGGGAACTGAGAGATTTTATGGAAGAGTAATTATGGAGTGACCTTTCTATTAAGTTCATGAGTTGGTAATTAATATGTCTTCAGCCTACTGTATTGCTTGTCATCTCCACATGTTTGGCCTACTCAGGTGATCATACTTGATTTTGAAGTTATTGTAGAAAAATAAATAAATCACTTCTTCAAGGTTTATGGACATCTAGATGTGAAAAGCCTTTTATTAAGAGTTACAAAATTTGTGATGTATATGGAAAGGGGAGAGGGGGGGGGGGGGACAGTCTTTAAACTCCCGAAACCGCCATTTCAGTTAACAAGTCATGCCTGTTTAAAGTGCTTAAGCCTATTTTGTTGGGGTTATACTAATTACAGAAGCAACTATTACTGCAGACTTTTCTGGATTTATGGGAAGCTTAGAAATTACATCTTGTAAAACTGAATGGGAAATATCATATACTGTAGCTATAAAGGCATCCTATTTTGTAAGACAAGAGGCGACGAGAGATGCAAAATAATTAACTTCTCCAAATGTTAGAGACATCAAACCAAGAAAGGAGCACCTTTCCTTCATGATGATGTAACAATTAAACCTTTACTCTACCACGCAGCGATGTTATCACCGTTTTGGGTGCCCCGTCTTTGACTCCGCCTCCCATGCGCATTTTCAAAAAAGTGCTGGTAGAGTAAGGGTTAAGCACAGCAGACAATAAACACACCCTCAATAAGCCAACCTTCCTTTTTGGGAGGTTACTGTTTATCAACAAAGATAATCAGTAAGTCCCTGGTGGAGTGTGTTACTCCCTGCACACATTATGTCAGCAAACAATAGAGGCCTCATATTTGTGTACTATGTTATGAGCTATGTGCACGCACAATTTGGCCATCTTCTGCATAGTAATGAATGTATGAAAACAATCATTTTGAAGACAATCGATGTCAAAGATTTTTCAATTTTCTAATTTACTTCTCATTGTGGTAATCAACTTTTATACCTTATTGAGGGCAAAAGATAAAAGGTGTGAAAATTGGTATGCTCGACTATTCAAAGCTAGTATAGAGAATGGACTTATTGAGGGGAGTATATACAAAAATAGGGTAGCAGGGGCAGATGTTTTTAAATCACTTGAGCTTTGAAAGATGCACTTACATTTTCATTTGCTTTGTTAATTTTCATAACATTTGACTACAAGCTTCCAAATATCTGAGTTTTCCCAGATATTTTAAGACAAAAAAACAACGCAAGGTTACCTCACCCATGCAGCAACTCAGAAAACATGTAAAAGCTAACAGTATTTATAACTATAAGTACTCTTTTAGTTCTGACAATTGGACAACAAAGAAAGGAGAGGCCCTAATTCGCCAATGTCAATAAAAGCCCCTTTCCAACCTGTACCAACCCCAACTCCTACACATTCCCAGTACTACATCATGGATTGTAATACAACTTCCTATTTAAGAAAATATGTTTGTCAAGCAAAGTCAAGCAACATGAAAAATGTACAATAACATTAAAGCAAAATAATGCAAAAGAATATTGCTTAACGTATGACAAACTAGACAATGGAAATGATACAAATGCCCTGACTGTTAATAATACATATTCCAGACTGTCCCACATTCCACCCCAACCTGTCCCAAATGTCATCGCATGCCTATACTCCATGCAATCACACCTGAAAACCAGATACTGTATGTCATTACACCACCACATGCAATCACGACTGAAATCCAGATGACACCCCTGGCTACCACATGCCATTCCACCCTGTCCCACATGTCGACCCACCCTGTTCTACATGCCAACCCACCATGTTCCACATGCCAACCCACCCTGTTCCATATACTGACCCACCTTGTTCTATATGCCAACCCACCCTGTCTAACATGCCAACACATCATGGCCAACATCTCACCCCACCCTGCCCTACATACAATCCCACCCTGTCCCACATGAAATCCCACCCTCATCATAATTTCTTTCAGCTACTTTTATCATCAGGTCATCTTATACCCCACATTCCACTTATTATTTATATTTCCCAAACCCCTAATCAGAAGCGAGGAAACTTTTATTTGCTTCTATATTCATGGCAAGACAAACATTTTGATTCCTATTCAGTTAGGAATGTCAATATCATAACAAAACTAGAAATGTGAAGTTAGTAAGTCTCGCCTACCATATATTTTTGATCTTGGGTCAAACAGTTTGAAGCAAAGTCTATTCTTATGCAAATAACCTATTCAATATGCACACTTTACTTCACCATTAAGTGTCAACAATGCTCTTCACATATACTGTATGATCGTTTAAGCAACATCACCATATTCACTTTAATGCAAGAGCTACCACAGATAGAAATATTTTCATTTTTCATTGCTATGCAAATAAGCTAATTAGTATGCACACACAATTCCCCAACCATACCCAACTGAACAGTATCAATGCCCTCTACCACTAAACCAAAATATTATCTCAGGTTAATTTTGTATGAGTCTATTGTTATGCAAATAAACTGATTAATATACAAACTATACTTCAGTATTGAGTGTAGACAATAATCTTCACATATATGATCATTTGCATAAACAAAATCCCCACACCCACTTAATATTAAGAGATATCATAGATACAAATATTTTCATTGTTATGCAAATAAGCTAATTAGTATGCACACACAACCTCTAATCATGCTCACTTGAACAGTACCCCTATGCCAAGTTACATGAATGTACACCATTCATAACTCAAGTTAGTAAAACTTTTAACCAAAAAACACCCACTTTATATTAAGATATATCATAGATACAAATATTTTTTGTTATGCAAAAAGGCTAAATCGTATGTACACACAACCCCCTCCCTAATCATGCTTAATTGAACCGTACCAATGCCACCTACAACTGTATCAAGTACCAAGTTATCATTTCAGGTTAAACATTTTCTACGAAAGTCAATTGTAATGCAAATAACATAATTAATATGCACATTACACCTCATCATTGAGTGTAGACAATGCTTTCCACATATATGATCATTTGTGTAAAAACAATCCCCACTCCTGCTTTAATTTAAGACATCATAGATACAAATATTTTCATTGTTATGCAAATAAGCTAACTAGTGTACACACACAACTTCTCAATCATGTTCATTTGAACAGTACCCATGTTCTCTACCCCTATGCCAAGTCACATGAATGTACACCATTCGTACATGTAAGTTATGAAAACTGTTATGCAAATAAGCTAATTCATAACTTAAGTTCTGAAAACTCTAACCAAACCATTAACCTAACAAACATTTTCATTGTTATGCTAATAGGCTAATTAGTATGCACACACAACCCTCCAATCATTCTCATTTGATCAATAACCATGTCCTTCACCACTATGCCAAGTCACATGAATGTACACCATTCATAACTTAAGTTAGTAAAACTTTTAACCAAAATACGCCCACTTTATATTAAGATATATCATAGATACAAATATTTTCTTTGTTACACAAATAAGCTGAATCGTATGTACACACAACCCCCTCCATAATCATGCTTAATTAAACCGTACCAATGCCACCTACAACTGTATCAAGTACCAAGTTATCATTTCAGGTTAAATATTTTCTACGAAAGTCAATTGTAATGCAAATAACATAATTAATATGCACATTACACCTCATCATTGAGTGTAGACAATGCTTTCCACATATATGATCATTTGTGTAAAAACAATCCCCACTCCTGCTTTAATTTAAGACATCATAGATACAAATATTTTCATTGTTATGCAAATAAGCTAACTAGTGTACACACACAACTTCTCAATCATGTTCATTTGAACAGTACCCATGTTCTCTACCCTATGCCAAGTCACATGAATGTACACCATTCGTACATGTAAGTTATGAAAACTGTTATGCAAATAAGCTAATTCATAACTTAAGTTCTGAAAACTCTAACCAAACCATTAACCTAACAAACATTTTCATTGTTATGCTAATAGGCTAATTAGTATGCACACACAACCCTCCAATCATTCTCATTTGATCAATAACCATGTCCTTCACCACTATGCCAAGTCACATGAATGTACACCATTCATAACTTAAGTTAGTAAAACTTTTAACCAAAATACGCCCACTTTATATTAAGATATATCATAGATACAAATATTTTCTTTGTTACACAAATAAGCTGAATCGTATGTACACACAACCCCCTCCATAATCATGCTTAATTAAACCGTACCAATGCCACCTACAACTGTATCAAGTACCAAGTTATCATTTCAGGTTAAATATTATCTACGAAAGTCAATTGTAATGCAAATAACATAATTAATATGCACATTACACCTCACCATTGAGTGTAGACAATGCTTTTCACATATATGATCATTTGTGTAAACAAAATCCCCACTCCTGCTTTAATTTAAACATCATAGATACAAATATTTTCATTGTTATGCAAATAAGCTAATTAGTGTACACACACAACCCCTCAATCATGTTCATTTGAACAGTACCCATGTCCTCTACCCCTATGCCAAGTCACATGAATGTACACCATTCATAAGTTATGAAAACTGTTATGCAAATAAGCTAATTAATAACTTAAGTTCTGAAAACTTTAACCGAACCTTTAAGCTGACAAATATTTTCATTGTTATGCAAATAAGCTAATTAGTATGCACACACAACCCTCCAATCATTCTCAATTGATCAATACGCATGTTCTCTACCTCTATGCTACGTCAAATGAATGTACACCATTAATAACTTAAGTTATGAAAACTTTTAACCAAAACTTTAACCGGACGCCGATGCCTATTTTAGGGGTAGTAATATAGCTCTACTATTCCTCGAAAAGTCGAGCTAAAAATGTATATATAAGTTTTTTTTAAAACTTTTTTATTAGTCCTAAAGACTTAGGTCAGTGTGCTGAATTGATATACAAAGCAGTGTTCGACAAATCGATCAAAATTCTACTTGCCCGTCGGGCAGTTAGTTGCTAAAGTTTGGTTGCCTGGGCGTCAAATCAACTTGCCCGGAAGCACAAGTGGGGATTCCCCGATTGTATTTAACACCTACACTTACGTTAATGCCAGGCCGTATGAAGAAAATATTTACATTTTATAAACGGTTACTTATCACGAATGGAATGATATATGAACTATTTGAGTGAATTGTCATGTATTAAACAACTGTTTGTGTCTAAATGTATATGAAATATTGTTCGAAATTGTTAAATAATCTTTGGAACAGAAAAAAGAAAATGAGAACCCTTAACGTAGCATCTGTGTTTCTTTCACTTGTGTCACTCATACACATACTGGACAGTAATTCTAGTTCAATATACGAGGAACAGAATTCTAACATGAAAATCAGATTATCAGACACACACGTGTGTACCCACATTGAAAGAGTCCCAACTCCCGGAATAAACCAATCATGTCAACTGTTCCCAAAAACCCAAGCAAAATGTTTATGTATTTAAGCAAATAGTCTGCTGGCCAGGGCTTAAGCTGATCACAAGTGAAAACAAGTTACATCACATGCGTTCAGTGCACTGTTGTACAGCCTGCTGTTGTATGTACTGCATATACCGTATTGTACCGCGGGACATTAGCATTTCGTACTAAACTAACATTATGCAATGCATGAAAGATTGAAAAAGTGTGGTATACAATAACATGTACGAACTACAAAGGTTATCGTATCGCTAAGGAATGTGACGGTAACATTTCTAGATTTTTCACCTTGGTTTGTGTCACTTTTGACAATCACTTTTTAGGACAGTGTGACGTTTAAAAAGTACCATAGTTTGCATTATATTTAAATTTTAAAGGGTCACTTTTGGTGAAAAAGTAGTTGCCTGGCGGGCAGTTCACTTTGACAATCCACTTGCCCAGACATGAGTTTTGGTTGCCCCAGGCGTCCGGACAGGCGATTTGTCGAACGCTGATACAAAGGTAAAAAAAAGTGACATTCGTCACTACGCAATAGGAGGAACGAATTAATAAACTGATGCATAGGAATTTCAACCTCCCAGTACTGGAGGTTGGATTTGTGACTGATTTCTAAGATATATTAAAAAGTAACCATCTTCCTGAGGATTAAAAAAAAAAAAGAATCAAAAGACACTCTATACTGTATAAATATAAAGATATGGAAATAAACCAGCAAAATATCTCTAAAGCCAAAATGAAAAGCCGCACACAAATGCGATTGCAACATTGAAACCACTATTTGTAATTTACATGCAACATCTCCCTCTGATGTGCTTCAGAGTTCCACCAATATTCATCAATATTGGTAACACGAAACTCTCTCACAATTCTGTCCATAATTCATATCTCCCTTCTTACAGTTTTGCCGTTCTAAGTTTCACCATATTAAAAGTTAAGGATTGCCTGTATAGACAACATCAGAACTTAGAAGTGCGATATCATATCTGGTTGCATGTTTATGCCATATCGTATCTGGTTGCATGTTTATGCGATGACATGATCGCAAATCCAGCAGTCCTTCGAGGGTTCTTCCAGAATTAGATGATTGCAAAATACAGCATGACAGTTACCCATTCTGCTTGAGCATTATTAACACTGCGCGGACGGATTTGGGTTCATTCAACCTTCATGCAAAAAAGAAATTATCCTCACCCCTTTGGTAACGAAAGTGGTTAGGTATGAACTATGAAATTGAATTGTGTGATCCCAGATCTTTTGATATCAGGGGAGCCATTATACATATATAAGAATTTATCTTTGCTGTTAAAAGAAAATATCAATCAATTTTTGAAAGGTATTTTGAATAGATTACAAGACACAAAATAATGATATAATTTACTAAAGCCATTTCATTTCTAAGGAATATGGAGACTTCATAAGAAACAATTTTTCAAAGCCATATAAAGTTCACTGGTATGTAGCTATTTTGTTTAATTTGTGGTGAGATTGTTACATCATAGTCATTACTAATTCTCTTTTTTGTTTAGTGCTGTCATGAAATATCGATTATCGCGATATCTCTTTTCCCACAACATAAAATATGCATCTAACGACATATCGCAATACCAAAAACTAATAAACTAATACTCAACTAAGAAATTTTCGCGCTACTAGGCTAGGCTACTTCTTACGTTACAATTCTAACGTTATGGTACTTAATCTAAAAGTCAAGTTTAGGCCATTAAAAACGTGCAAAATAATCGTGAAACATAAAAACAACTAATTGAAAATCGTGCTCCGTCACCACACACTGGCACGTGCTGATGTAAGTTGGCAAATAGAAAGAAAAATTGGTCTAGAATGTCCCACTCAGGCTCTCACTTTGATGATTCATCATGTTACCTGAATTACTAAACACGTGTGTGATGCGTGATGAATGTGAAAGTCATGCGATCATGTTGTCTGCTAGATCTGCAAATAATTTTTTCTTGCATTCATCATATCATAAAGTAAATTGTAACTCCATGATTATATAACACTAGTAATATTAACAATTTGAGACTTGAGTCAGTTTTCTTAAAAAGTATCGCGACACTATCATACGATTCAGATCAAGGCAAAACTGAAAATTACTTTAAAACTAACACATCGCTAAAACTTGACAAACAATAAATTAGGCATTAAAACAAAATACGAGACAGTATAATGATCTGTTTGCAAAAAAATCTAGGCATGTGCTTGCACAGATGATGTCGTAGACACCATGGTACTGGAGTGAGTGTTAATCATCTGTCCTTGTAAATAACATTTGGTTAGTAGTTAGTCATTTCGAAAATGAGTTTTGCTGTACCACCAGTATCATGTGAAGTTATTCTTTCAGCGATCAATTTTGTCAAGTTCTAATATTTGCTTTTAAACACCCCTTTAAGGGACCGCAGAGAATTACTTTTGAATTAAAAATACCCCCAAAAGGCTAAAAATCCTGTGTTTTATCAAGAAAAGGAATGGATTATTTCATATCAGGTTCGTGACTTGTCTATTTTTAGGGAAGATCAGTAAAAACCAGAAAACCAAAGGTCTTGAGGTTCTGACGCGCAATATAAGTTTGAACTTTGGAATAATAAATGTTATTGCACATGGGCTCAAAATAACAATGGAATTTCACAATTAATTAAATTCAAGCATTTTTATCCCATTAACATATATACCCTGCTAACAACATAACTTTTCAAATATGAAACAATACAGACATGCAGTTGTTAAAATGTGAGCCTTTCATGATTTAAACTTTATGTCTTGTCTGCTCATTAATATGCATAACATTGCCGGCAAAAACAATAGGGCACATCTGCAGTCCATGGACAATCTGTGTACAACATATGACAGGTGAATCCCACGTATCGCTCTTGAGATACTGTGTTTACAAAGCTCTCTTATAATCATGTAAAGCCCCACCCTCTATGCATATTAATAGAATTCAACATTTTTGTACCATGAACATATACATACTAGCTAACAACATAATAATACCAAATTTGAAACATCATTCATGCAGTTGTCAAAATATGAGTATTTTAACATAAAGCCTTACCTAATTATTAATATGCATGACATGGCCACCAAAAACAATAGGGCACATTAGCAGACCATGGGCTATTTGTGTACCACATGTGAACTGAAAACTATGTATAGTTTTTGAGAGTACTGTGTTTACAAGTTCTTTTCAACAAAATCATGTTAAGCTCCGCCCACTGAACATATTAATGAAATTCAACATTCATGTACCATGAACATGTAGACACTAGCTAACAACATAAATATACTAAATATGAAACAAAACAGACATGCGGCTATTTAAATATGAACATTTTAAGATTTTAATATTATGCTCTACCTACTCATTAATATGCATGACATCAACACCAAACATTAGGGCACATTTACGGACCATGGGCTATCTGTGTACCACACATGACATGAATACGGTGTATGATTCTTGAGATATCGTGTTTACGAGCTGGGTGTCACATACATACATAAATACATACATACATACATACATACATACATGCATACATACATGCATGCATGCATGCATGCATGCATGCATGCATGCATACATACATACATACATACATACATACATACATACATACATACATACATACATACATACATACATACACATGCCTTTATGACCGCATAGGTTTCTGATGCTGATCGCATTGGGACCAAAAATTTAATTTCAAGTCATTGCAAGCATTTCTCTGCCCATTTCTATATATTTCATAAATCTTACTTGCCAAATACATGATGGATGCACAACTTATGTTCCAAGTTCTCTTAAATATTCAGTCACCCACAAGCTTCATATGAATGTTTAATTCTCTCAAGCAGAAAGAATTTATGAAGAAAAGAATGAAAACAATTTAATTTCAGGCAATGAGTAGGCATAAATAGAAGTCAAGTAATAATAATCTCAAATACGAAGTTTTAGCTGATGTTTCTAACAAGTGCCAAGTGAGAAAAACAAGGTCGTGGGCTTACATTTTTAAGTAGCTTTTCCATAATATAAGCTACAGGTCTTAAGTAACATATTCTGTATAGCATTATTCCTTTAAGTTCACCAAGTTCCAAATTTTCCTCAATCTTGTAAGACTTCAAATAACTACTACTAAATGATGTTAATCAGGTTTACCTCATGTGGCAAAGGGTAAAAAACATAGAATGGTGAATAAAGTGATCGAAATCCTCAACCCATTAAGAAAATATTCCCGTTTTAAGCAAAATTTTCACAAAGTTGCTTCAAGGTTCCAAAATCAATTAAAAACTTTCAGTCCTTTTCATTGATCTTTTTGGTATTGTTTTCATAAATTTCAATTAATTTTAAAGCATTCTAGCCTGAATGTTACTATGTGTCAATTCGTTTGTTTACCACAATAAACAGCAAGAGTGATCAGATAGGATGAAATTTTGAAATCTTACATAAACATCATAAGTCAATATTTGTAGGGTCCAGAACAAAAAAAATCTTACTCATACTACAAGATAACAATCAGGACATCATTTACTTTTTACCACACTCAATCTTCTCATCTGATAAACATGTTATGCATGAACACAACCATGCATGACTTTAATAAAATTACACAGAATTCTACTCAAATGCATTCTTATATTTCTTTATCTGTTATATGCTTCCAAAAATTTTCTTTTCTTTTTTTAATTCTAAACAAGAATAACTCCTGCAAATTTTCCACATTTCTGACATAACAATTTTTATTTACCAGAGGCCTTTTAAAAAAGTGAATGTGTTAAACCAAGTTCCCTGTCAATATCATATTACTCAGGCTTGTAAGCATTTTAAGAAAGTAAAAACCCATTAATATGACAGACAAAATGGACAGTCGAATCTTACTTCACACATCAATTATCAAAATTAGGAAAACCAACTTAAATACTGGAGGGGAAAAAAATCCTTTCAACTGAGTTTGGGAAATCATTTTTGTCAATTGCAGAAAGCTATTTTATGATAAAAGAGAAGTGATTTATTAGTGCATGAATAAAAAAGCTACCGTCAAATGTTTTGTTAAGGTTTGTTTGTTTGACGAGGGCTTAACAGCACCACGACAGCAAGGGTCAAATTGTGCCTGAGAGGTTAGATCATTCCATAGTTAGGAAAGAAAGAAAACAGGGGGAGATTGAGAGAAACACGAGAACTAAAAGTAAGAAAGCTGAGACCGAGAGAGGAGGTGCATGGGTGAAAAAACAAAGTAGAGAGAGGGGGTGGGAGAAGAGGACTAAATATGGTTGTAGAAGGAAGCATGATATAAGAAGGAGATTACTTTATCTGGAGGATTTTTTTTTTTTGAAAGAGCTCGGCTATTGAGTTGTGGGGAGCGTGGGAAGCTCTGGGAAGGTTGTACAGGCAAGCAAGGAGAACGTGATGGACTGTGAGGGTGCAATGGCAATTGTTGCAGAGGGGTTGGGGAAGCCAATAAGGAGGTGGGAGTGAGTGAAGTGGGTGTGACCTATTCTAAGACGGGTAATGTTATCGACACGAGAGAGGTGGATGGTGGGTTTGGTCAGAATGGTGGGCTGGATGACGTGGAGTTTGTTATCAATTTGGGAGTCCCATGAGGTTTGCCAGTGTCACTAACAAGGGAAGAGATAAGTGGTATGTCAGAAAAGTATTTGTTTGTTGATCACTAAAAAGGGAAAAACTCACATTGTGAATTGATATTACAAGAACAAGGTTGCATGTGAAGTTTCAAGTTATATATTGATAGGATCAGTGGTGTCAGTAGACCCTTTTAATTGGGGTGGGTGTCAAATTACAAATTTACTGATGAAAGAGTTCGAAGCTACCAACAAAAATATATTCCACACTCAGGGCTAAAAAAGGGTCATTGGTCCAAAATCGCAGAACGAGTGCCATAATAATAATAAAAAAAATAATCTTATTGGTAAAGTTTTCACCATCTTTAATGGAAGTTTTACCGGCGCGGACCTTGATTTACCGACACGGACCTTGATTTACCGACGCGGACCTTGATTTACTGACGCGGACCTTGATTTACTGACGCGGACCTTGGTTTACCAATCCGGGCCTTGATTTACTGACACGGACCTTGATTTACCGACAGCTTTACCAAAGTGCAATGTTTTCCAATCCGTTCTTATAACTTATATTTATCTATTTATATTTTTTAACCATTAATTGCATGCTTCTATGATGTAACAAGATATAGCAACAGCATTCTATAAATGAACAACTTAACATTTTTTCCATAACAATGCAAGAGACAATAGGTTAACATTGCTAATTGTTCAATCCACCAAAAACTAGAACTTTGCATGTAAACAAATTTTCCCTAAAACGTTTAAACTATGTGAAAACAATAAGGGGACAAACCTCTGTTGTATCCAGACAAAATAGCTCTCTGACTCTTGACTTGTGCAATATAAAAAGTGAAACTGTGCTTGTACTAACATAGGCGCCCAATGAAAACTAAAACATAACCCAACTGATGCAAGGTTCAATTACAAGAAGCAAACTTTACAAAATTGAAGCGCCACCTGCATGCTAGCCAAAAAGATCAGCACGGTGTTTGAAAGCAGTTTTTAACCCCTCTGCATCAGATCTTGAATTGACTTGTTTGTTGCTTATGAAGCTGATAAGAAATTTTTAATTTGCATAAACAATCTTTTACAATAGGGATAGTACCAGCTCGCTTCTTTTGGTAAATATAATATTTCATGTGGAAAATGAAAAACTTATAAGGGTGATTCAGGTAGAACTTAAAACCAAAAAAGAAAGCTTTCTATTACAAAATAAACTAAGTGCCTAAGACTGCAAATTCCACATCTAATATAAACTTTGAAATTATGTCACACTTCCGAAACAAATGCTCCAAGGTCTCCTAGTTAATATTGCAAAAAAAAGATAAGGAATTTTCGATAAGCTGCATCCTAAAAAGGAGGTAATTTGTCCCTATTATTCTGTGAGTAAAGCGATATTGGAAGTACCTAGTTTTACTGTCCCAGAGCGAACAGAAAGGAATTTGGAAAATTAGACGCCATTGTGAGTCTATAATTGGAAAAAGGTTGTTCCATTTTAATATGCAAATTGGTGCAGTAGAAATTTTCTCAACGAGATTCTTGTTAATAGATCGGGAGGGCGATAGAGTGCAATTAATAGCAGAATGGAGAAGATGCTCACTTGAACTGGGAAGGCAAACAGCAACATCAATGCTGACATTCCGATTCTTTACAACAGCCGTTACAATACTGTAGTAAATAGTAAACATACAATTACGGATGCCAAACTTGTTCTTAAAGAGTTATTTGTTTGATGAGGGCTTAACAGCACCATGACAACAAGGGTCAAATTGTGCCTGAGAGGATAGATCATTTTAGAGGTAGGAAGGGAAAAAAACAGGGGGAGGAGGATTAAGTGAAACACAAGAACTAAATGCCAGAAAGCTGGGATCGAGGGAGGAGGTGCATGGGTGAAAACAAAACATATAAAAAAGTAGAGAGAACGGGGTGGGTGAGGAGGACTAAATAAACGAATGGGCGGTCGCTAGCATCAAGAATATATTTAGCACCTATAATACCTTTCTCAAACCATGACCATTTTTTTTTTTTTAATTACCTTTTTATCAATTTTAATGTGGGAATATTCCAAACAATTTGGTCCTTGGTGTTTGACACCAAATCATTATAGGAATACCTAGACAAAGCATGACATATATTATTAATCAATTCACTTGGAGTGGTAATATAAGTAAACTTGAAATTGAGCTTAAAAAGAAACTCTACCAAAATGATATAAATAGTGATCAAAGAACAACCTCCAATAACTATTTGAATGCACAACATATCTCTTGACTTAAGTACTTTTGAAACTGCAAATGAAACTGTGAACATCAATAGCTCTTAAGCCACTCCTGATTAATATCATTTACAAGAACTGCATTTTATTTCATCAGCTTTCCCTCCTCAAATAAATTTAAATATCACATTTTCTAATTGCTTAATAATATGATGTGGGATCATGAAGAACTTTAAATATAAAATACCAGTTGAGAAATAGCAAGTAACTACACAATAGTAATTCTACCAATTGAAGTCAGGTCACGCTGGGACCAAGTGTGAAGTAATCTTTTTAAACAAGATAATTTGGGGGTGTAATTTAATCTGAATAATTTGTGATTATCCTTAGTAAAGGTAACCCCCCAAAATGAAACTGGACCTAAAGTCCATTTTATGCCAAAAAGATGAGGAAAACTTGCCCGAGAGAAAGTACCAAGAGGAAAAATAATAGATTTGCATACTCTCAGTTCTAAACCTGACGACTTATCAAACAACTGGAAAACCATGACAGCTTCTGCAAGAGAACCAAAAGTCCCATCGAGAAAAAGAACAGTGTCGTCATCGTACTGCAAAAGTCTAATATTATTGTTAAAGAGCGGAATGCCTTTAATTATGGGAATGTCATTTACACTTAAAAGCTTAAATTTCTGCACATATTATGAAAATGTAGGGGCTGAGAAAACAGCCCTAATGATCCCCCTTGTTATTTTAAAAGATGGACATGAATAACCGTTGTTAACAATTTATACCGCACTATTGTTTGAATAAAAGGTCCTTATCCATTTAATAAAGCTTTCACCAAAATTAAAGAAATGAAGTGTATCGGAAATCAAATCCCATGCAATCCTATCAAAAGCCTTCTCGAAATCAATTTAAAGCATAAGGCCTTTTTCGTCTATATTTCAATAAAAGTCTATAAGGTCAGGCATAAAACGTAAATTTTCTCCAGTAAAACGATTCTTAATAAAACCAGAATGATAAGGACCAATAATAGAAATCAGGATACCTTTGACTCTAGTAGCAATTGCCTTGGTGCATATCTTTTGATCAACGTTTAAGAGCGATATGGAATGATAGTTTGCAATAGAAACGGGGTCTTTACCCAGTTTTGGAATGACAGTAATAATGGCATAACCTTAATTGTCAGATCATCTTATAACTTATATTTGAATTATGAAAAATTGGAGATTAATTTTCAATGAAATACATGAAGGTTAGTACAGGAAGTACTGTGATGATGTCATAATGATGACTTAGACGCAGTACCAAAGTCATTTTTATGTAGGCAAGAAAAAATTAATCTTCACAAAAAAGATGGGAGAGGGCATGTCAGTTTATGTCATGAAAATGGCCCGGGTCCTAATAGTAAGGTTTGCCCTGCATGGTCCATTTAAAAGATGTCCCATTAATGAAATTTGGGGTGGCTCGCACACTCTAGTAACAGAGAAAGGCTCTATTTTAAAGAGTTTTTACAAATCATAAGATGGGAAAAGTTAAGGTTATAAAGGCATTTTTAGTATAAACAAGTCCAATATGTAGGGCTGTTGGGCCCCCATCTGTGTCTTTAGGGGAATTTTAGAATAGTGTATTTCTGCAAAGCATGGGAAATTTGGCAATTATAGTCTTTTTAGGGCGATAATTGTATTACTTTCTTTAATGAAAATTTGTCCAATGTTTATTATTGAACTTATTCATATAGCGCCTCTCCCGTGGATCGAAGCGCTTTACAATAAAATTGATAATACATAGACAAACTCTTAATATACAATAACAAAATTTAAAAAACATTTGTAGGACAATATAAAAGCATAAAATTGACAAAAAATAAAATAAAAAACTAGATAAATAAAACAAGAAATTAAATATCATAGACAGCATAAAACTTAATCAGTAGGAAAAAGATAAGTCTTAAGGGCCTTCTTAAAAGTAGAAACACTTTGAGCCTGACGATTGCAATGGGTAGATTATTCCACAAACGTGGTCCCAGGACAGAAAAAGTGCAGTCCCCACTGACACAATTAGTTCTTGGCACCACATGGCGAGTGACATCCTTGTTGGCAGATCTTAGACCAACGCGTCCAGGCTTACAAATATGCAGCAATTCTTGAAGGTATAAAGGCACATTTTTTTAAATGTACACATGCAGTACGATCTTGAAATCGATTCTCTGCTAGATGGGCAACCAATAAAGAACACGCAAGAGGGGGGAGGCGCTTGTACGTCTATCAACACAAAAAATAATACGCGTTGCACGATTTTGAAGTCTTTGCAAGCGTCGAAGGTTTTCACGTGATATGCCACCAAGCAGGGAGTTGCCATAATCCAGCCGAGAAAGGACGAGAGATCGCACTGCATGAGCACAAGTATTTTGATCAATGTATCGTCTGATTCTAGAAATATTACGCAAATGAAAATTAACAGTACGACATATTGAAGAGATCTGGAAATTCATATTCATACAAGGTTCAAACATGATACCTAAATTTTTAATGGATGATGAAGGAACAAACACAGACCCACCGATCCTTAAATCAATGGACTTGATGGAATACATTTGTTTTTTGATGAAATTATCAAAAATTCAGTTTTTGGTGTCATTAAGTCTATGTTATGAAACATCCAGTCTTTAACCGCCACAATGCAATTTGACAAGCAAGCTTGGGCAGCTTCCCTATCAACCGGCTTTTTAGGATCGAAGCTAACATATAGCTGAGTGTCATCAGCATATATATGGTAAGCAACATTGAAGACTCTGATAATGCAGGTAACAGGCTGCGAATAGGCATTGAAGATCGGAGGACCTGCAACAGATCCTTGGGGAACACCATATTTCAGAGGATGGGCAGTAGAATAACTACCAGAGATACAAACTGAACTCTTGCGATCACTAAGATAAGATCTTAAAAGGGCACTTTTCCCTCAAAAAAGGGGCACTTTTCCTCTCTGAAAGGGGGTAGGTCTCTACAAAACAAATTCAATACACCAGATTTTTGGTCGTCCAAATGAAAACTTCATTCGCCACAATCAGAAACATTAAACTGTTAAAAACATTGTATTCTCACCATGGGAGGTTGAAAGCAGTACATTTCAAACTACATAAAACCACGTATAGCAACAAGACACCACCATAATATGTTTACACATTATTCATATACAGTTATACATACGTAACATACATACATACATATCAAATGGAAATGCGATTTGAACAATCAGGGGAATGACTGTGACTTTTCAGCTAACAATGTTTTCATTGGATACTATGTTTTACTCATTGATCCACCCCTGCAAGTGCAAGGCAGCTACACAGTGCATTGATTCAATGCTTTCTTCACTAATGCACAAAATAGCTTCTCAACTCACGTACAATTATGATTTAATTTTTAGTACTCCTATTTTGTCTCTTTTTTTTTCTATTCATGATTGATGATAATTAGATGGAAGTCATCCTGAAAGGAAGGCTAGAACATGTGCATAAGACAATCCAATGTTATCTACATTGATTCAAACATGTACAAAAACATTTAATGATAAAGGCAGTTACACACCAAGCGCGACGCGGCGAGTGATATTTTAGATAATCATATAGGAAACAAACATTATAAGATGCTTTGACTTTTTGCTTACACACGATGAAGTTTACAATTGAAGCTTTCTGACACTGAAAAATTTGTTAGAAATGCTTTTTTGTTCAAATTGTGGAGAAATTCACTTTAGTGGGGCGTGATTTTTTGTTGCAACGCTAATTTTGCTTTAATGGGCGTAGAAAGGCCCTTTCAATCAATTTTCAGTTATTATCTGAATAGCCATGCGATGACGATCCTTCTCTGAAAACAAGAGGACAAAATGTTTCTTTTCCTTTGTTTGATTCAATTTTGATTGTTCGGTGTGTAACGGCCTAAGTTTTAATGCCTATAAGTCCCACTTTTTGGATAAGTAGCATGAAGTGTTGTTAGTTTAAAAATTGCTTTCTATTCATTTCTTCAAACATTTCTATCTTCTCTAAATTGACTGATGGAAAAAAAAAAGAAAAAAAAAATCTAGCTCTGATGGGCATAGGTTTTTGTTAAAGGATTATTCCCGTGGATTTTCATTTTCATATATATGATAGAGGACTATTAAAGAAACAATTATGTAAAAATCATGTCGATATTTTCTTCCATTTAGGAGTTATCACATTTCAAAGATTGTGCGTGTGTCGAAAAGTGACCTCATAGTGTAAAATGTGATGTCATAAAGGCAGATCCAAGGCAATTCTTATGTATTTTCATAAAACAAAAATTATCATCTTTTACTTAAAGAGTGTAAGGTTCATAAGCAAATGGGCAAGAAATACATGCTAACTGTCTTGAATTTGCCTTTATGACATCACACTGTACACTGTGAGGTCACTTTTCCCCACACCCGCGCAATCTTTGAAATGCAATAATTCCTAAACCAAAAAAATATATTAACATGATTTGTACACTTAACTGTTTCTTTCTTAATCATCTACCATATATATGAAAAGGAAAATCCATAGAAATACACAATAATAATCATATTATATTTTCTCTTCCCGGTTCAAATACTCCCACGACTTAAATGATGATAGATTGATCATTTACCGTTTCTTCAGCATGGCAGAAATTGCTCATGAATTTGAATTTCACAAACATATAATGTAATCAAAAAGGTTTGCTGATGTTTAACCCTTACTCTCCCAGCGTCACGGTGACCGTGACAGATACGATCCATTTTCCCAAATTTTTTTTTGAGTACCTTCCCAAAACCTATAGAGCTGCAAATAAGTTCATTCAAACCAGATTGAATAGATCTTTCATAATATGGTTATTTTGTTGGGGGGTTAGATTGAATTTTTTTGAGTAAAATCGTTACAAAAAAGTGCATTTCTTAAAAAAACAGCATTTTTTTTTTTTTTGAAAGACGAATGTCATAACGTGAATATTTTTTTTTTTTTTTTTTTCAGGTAAAAAGTATAAAGATAGTTTGAATTGTTGGTTGCTACACGATTATTACTTGTACTTGGCCAATGTTTGTGTTTTTTTGGAAAAAATATGCCAAAATTTGTGATTTTGGGCCATTTTGGACCTTTTTTGATCAGAAATTATAAAAAAAGGCCCAAATATTGTATTGGAATTTTTAAAATCTCTACGGGTAGAGGAGAAATAGATCGTTCAGACGAACTATTACAATAACAGATGCACCCCCTCTACATGCCTGAAAGGTCTCTGATGATGACGTCAATTTGCGTCTTTTTTTTTTTTTTCCTCGCACATTCGACATCACAAAATGGCGAGATACAAGTTACAACGTCGAACGTGCCTTCCGACTCCTATGTTTTCTTTAGAATAATGATGACTCAGATGGGTCGAAAGGTACTTCTGATGAAGAAGATGTACCAGAACTCGACCAGATTGAGGAAGAGGAGAATATAGAGCCTGCTGAGATGGATAGTGATCTGTTCCAAATTACGGAGTTGGTGAGTGTTTTCTTCCAAAAATAGCGAAAGTACTACATTGTAAATGTGTAGTAATAAAATAAGGCTTATAGAATTATAATGATAAATTAGAGGGGATTTTTTGCTTGTTACGATAAACAAGTAAAAAGGACACTAAAATCACATATAAAAAAAAGGATTTAGGTCCTTTCTATAATAGCCCTGATGAAACAAATGAAAGCTGAACCCCAATAATAACATTTCTAAATGGACTGAAATATATGTATTTCCCAATGGCAAAATTGTAAATTTAGGCCTACTGAAATATGTGTATTCCCAATTTCACAAAATCCAAGTTCCATTGTTTCAGGGGCCGAAATCACAATTTTATGGGGGAAAGTGGAGTAGGGGTCCCATTGTTAGGGCAAAATACACATGTTGGGGGTGCCCCAGGCCTAATTAGAGGAAAATGCTTGTATATAGGCCTAGTACCGGTACATTATTTTGATGCCCCATTTTTTGGGACCATGATCCTTTTCCCCTCCCCCTGGCTATGCCACTGTTGTGGTGATGACTAGATCAAAAAAACAAAACATTTTGGACCCCTGTATGTACCCCCGGGCTTCCCGGCTGTAAAAGTCTGTCCCCACGGTTACCACAAAATTGTGGGGCAGGTTAGAAACCACAATAACATGTTATGCGATAACATGTTATACGTATGCTTAAAGAGGACGAGCCGCCCGCTACTAGAAACCACAATAACATGTTATGCGATAACATGTTATGCGTATGCTTGAAGAGGACGAGCCGCCCGCTACTCCCCAACCCAAGAGGAAGAGGGACAGACCGTTGAAGATGAGCCCAGGCCCCTGTTCCAGGCCTTCCGCTGCAGTCTCACCACCATCACCACTCAAAGAAAATCCGACTGCAGCGGAAAAAGCTGCCTTCAAAACCAGGGAGGAAGAGCGGAACGCTCGGCTGCAGGAGATACAATGGTCGAAGGTCATCCCTGCAGCCGATAAAGACCATCATCTGTGGGAAGTACTGGTGGAGAGTGACCGGGATCGACACGAGGTCTTCGGTAACTGGTTATGGGAAGACCAAACTAAAGTAAGTTGAATGAATATAGTTGCAATTTTTTTTTTTTTTTTTTTAAATTCTATTTGCAGCAACAAGGTATAGCAGAAGACTTTACAAATTTGGACCTTTTCTGCAAACATTTCTTATGAATTCCATGTGGAATGAACAGAAGTAAGTGTTCAATAGATAATCAGCATAGTCTATCGACATAAAAGTAGCTGTGAAGCTTGTAATGGCTGAAATTGGGTCAGAAATAAACAAAAAACACTTTTGTGCATAATAAATGGAGCAATTGACCTAATTTGCATATCATTTGCATAATTTCTTATTTTATTTTTTGCAAATGATGATGTAAACATCTTGTTTTTCTGCATTCTATTAGCTTTGGACATCATAGAAGGGGGAAATGCATTTTTTTTGGAAAATTTAGTGCCATACACTATTAGATAGATTATTCACAGAATCGGAGGATAATTTCTAGGTCAAAATGTACCAAATTTTTCATATTTGCATCATTTTTTCTTTTTGATTCCTAAAAATCCATGAATAGTATCAAATGAAAGGTCTTTCCAAGGACGATTCAGAAATTATATCCATATTTTTTTGCTATTTAGCCACAAGGCACAAGCTTGTCATAAAGATAGAATGTTTGGAGACCTAATATGCTAATTCAATGACCTAATTTGCATATTTGAGTTTAGAAATATGCACAATTTTGGAAAGTTCAACATGTAAGCTTTCATAAAAGTCGAACTTGTTTTGGTACAAATGGAACAGAAAGTGCTGAAAAAATCCTCTTTCCAAAAATTTTAGAAATAGCTTATTCTATTTTTGGAACCTTGGGAGAGTAAGGGTTAACGGCACCGCGACAGTCAGAGTCAAATGTGTATTTTAAAAAAAAAGGAGTATTATAGTAAAACACTTCTGCTCTTGCACTTAATAATTAATATACAAAAAGATACATGAAAGTGTCTATACTACCATCCAATTAGAAGATAATTAGATAGAAGTCATTCTGAAAGGAAGGCCAGAACATGTGCATAAGTAATCCAACACCATCTTCATTTATTCAAACACGTACAAGATTTTTGATGTAAAGTTCACGACACGGCTTGCAAGCAAGGCTTACGATATATAGTCAATCAGATGAATTTGAAAGGATAGTAATTCAACTTAGATTATAACTGTCAATGCTCGCGAAAGAATATGATTACTATGAGCTTATTGGTCGTGCTGTAAATGCCTACATGAGTAGGCAGGATACATTCTTTTTTATCATCACTGTGGGAATTGCCTATTGCTTGGGTTGGATTGCATCTTATATTACCACAGCACACAGGCATGACAAACACTATGCACTATATTTCCAAAGGACTTTTGATGACTGACTGTCATATATTATTCATGGGAGTCTAGATCTGCTTGTTGAAGCTAAATCTGACTTGGGAGAAAAAGTGTAGAGGAAGCATATCATAAGATGACAAAAAAAATGTACATTGCAGATAAATTTCAACTAAGAATGAACATTATATAATGATTACATAAAGCACTGCTTGTGATATTATTCTAATACAATTCAAAACAGTATGGGTGTACACATACCCATAAAAATGTTCATAATAAACTGTTCAAGGCTTTAACAATATATACATTGTATATATTGTATGCTCTTCCATTTGCAAACCAATAGCTCAATGACCCAGAAAGGGGCAGGGTGTCACTGACTAAAAAAGGCATTTATAAGGCATCAAGGCACTTTGGGGGTACAGAGCACTTGAATGAATTGATTGGCCACGCTGTAAATGCCAAACTGAGCGGGCAGGATACATTCTTCTTTATCGTCACTGTGGGAATTGCCTATCCCTTGGATAGGATTGCATCTTGTATTACCACAGCACACAGACATGACAAACACTACTGTTATGTGTTTCTAATGGACTTTTGATGATTGTCATATATTATTCATGGGAGTCAAGATTTGCTTCTTGAAGCTAAATCTGACCTGGAAGAAAAGGAGTCAATGATGCGTATGACAAATGTAATGCACATTGCAGATAACTTTCAATTGTAAAAAGAATGAAAAATATATGATTACGTCAAGCACTACTTCTGCCATTATGAATTCTAATATTAATACTGATATCACATGAAATATTAGGAGAATAAGTGGAAATATTTCTTGAAAGTTGTCGGCAACTGTAGATCACAGAAAAGTTTGGTACAACAACCTGCTATGACATACTGCACTTCTCTAAACAACAGGCTCAGAATTTCCATTATTTAACAACTTACTGCAATATTTATCCAGTTAAATTGATGATAAACCTATCCACAGTTAAAAAAAGTACAATATTTCCAGTTTCCCATACACACAACAATGAATTTTCTAAAATATCTTATGAATGGCAAGCAATTTTCAAGGTTAGAAGCTGCAGCTTTATCAATTTCTTAACAGATCAAATTTTCATAATACAAGTTCACTGCACTATAAAGTAAACTGCATGTGACAAAATAGAGAAACAAAACGTTAACCATTCCGGTCAATATAAGTTGAAAATCACCTCACAATACAGTTTTCACAAACCTACAATACAACAGATGCTTTTTGCAAGATTTTAACGGATTATTCTCATGGTTTTTCGTAGACTATAATTTGAAAGAGCATACTTCTAGAGCTATTTTGGTACAAAAATCAAGTTGATATCATATTCGTTCAGGAGATATGGATTTTTAAAGATTTCCCACTTGCATTTTAAAGTTTTTGTACAGTATGATGATTTTGGGTTTGATGATGTCATAGAGGCAAATCCATTGCAAATGTTTATGTATTTCTTTTAATGTTAATTGGTTGTTTCTGTATGATTAGAAACAATTTTCCAAATGTTATTGAAGTTGGGTATATTTGGCAATGTATATAAATAAATAACTTTCATCAATTTATTTTTCTAGCAGGTTTTACTCATAAAAAAGGGTGATAGATTTTAATGAAATACATCAACTTTGTGGGAGAATGTGTTGCTGTGATGTCATACTGAGCCTTTTCTATTCCTTTATTGGCATTTTTTGTGAACCTTAAAATTTGAATATCTCCTGGTAGGAATAACGTATCAGCATGACTTTTGTACTAAATTGTTTCTAAAAAAATTGTCTCTCTCTTATGAAAGGTTATGAAGAAACATGGGAATATTCCTTTAAAGATAATAAGCGTACAGGTTCACGAAATTGTAATGGGTGAGGTGACAGTAGTCCTTTATGGCATAAGTGTGTGATTACTAAGCTGTAATTTAAAGGTCTATGGACAGGTACAAAAGTTTTTACTTCAACCAGCGACCAGAAAGGACAATTAATTTTGAGTTTAACAGTCTTTGAATTTTAAAAATAGCACGTGTAGTTTTTAAGTTATGAGTAATCAAAGTTTGAATTTTTTTTAAATATATCACAAAAATGTGATGTATGAACAGAAAAACACTCCAAAATGCTTTTATTTTTCTTTATATTTCTTCCCATAATTTTAGATCTAGCAAATATTAAGTCTTCTCCAGCTTGTAATTGGGGGTATGGTGAAGATCAAATCCTCTTCATCAGAATCATCATTGCTTTACAAGAGAAATGACAGAGGCTTACGAAACAATGGATTTACATATAAAAATAGAGACTATGTCCCATTCGTACACTACAAGAACAACACAAAAATGTGCATATTTGTGCAAAAGCCATCAAAAAGCTTTCAAACTGCTAATTTCAAACTAATTTTCTGTTTGCTTTATGGTTTTTGGTGACTTTTAAATCAGATTAACCAATGTTGCCTCTACCTGTCCATATCTTTTTAAGAACATAAAAAATATGGCTAAAACAGTAATAAATTGATCTACAAAATTTTAGAGGAATATTTCTTTCATATATGATAGAGATAATTTATATAAACAAAGTGGTGAAAAAACTATGTTCCAATCTCATTGCAGTTAAAAGCTATAACAATTTAAAAGAGTCGAAAAATGTTCACAAAAACACCTTGTATAGTATATGTCCTTCAGCTTGGTGATGTCATCAAGGCAATTCCTGAGCAGTTCTTACTTATTTCTTATAACTAAATTAAATTACACTTTTTTACATTATGAAACTACATTTTTGGTTGATTATAGAGACAGGGTAGAATATATAATTTACAAGAAAACATTTTCTTTTGTATTTTCTTGGTGTACATCACAATTTCAATGAGAAAAAAATCCAAACCATTTTTAAGGAAATATAACAGATATTGTGTTGAAATTGTCTCTATGACATCACAGATGTTGCCAATCAGTCACTTTTGTCCAAATTCAAAAATACTTTAAAATTTTGTAACCTTCTAAACAGAATAAGATATTACGATAGTTTTTTAACCACTTTGTTTCTAAACTTGTTCTCTATCATATACAAAGAAATGTAAATCCACAGGAATATTCCTATATGCTATAGTGATGAGATGGTTATACATACTTTTAACACGAGTTTCTGTATTTAAAGATTTTCCTTAGAAAGAATCAAAATACTACTTAAGAATACACTTCATATGCATATGTTTTGAATTTGCAAGTCAAATTCATTGGTTACCTGGAAAATCTTGAAGAAAAACAACCGTTAGTAAATATTTAAGTACATGTTTATTATTCTTTTCAAGTGATGTGAACCATTTAAAGTCAGTCAAGTATCTTGTTAATGTGGTGAGAATATACCATATTGGACGTATTCAGCGCCCCTGCTCTGGTAAACACCCAACATTTTTTGACTGATGGCACAATTTGTTTGAACACTTAAAATAAGTTTTGTTACAGTATTTGCTTACTTCACATCTGATGCTCACGATGTTTTTGTGGTGATTATTGTGAGGCTAGTATGAAACCAGTTCACACATTGCGGTTCGAATAGTACACTGTACGCAGCACTGCGCGTATTAGAAAGAAGCCTAAAAACTGGTGCAATTCTAATTTCGTAAGCACCGGAGCGTATTTCTATTTTGATTTAGTCAGAGTGTGTATATGGTCCAACAAACTATGTATCACTCAAAACAAAAATCTATAGTCAGGAATCAACAACTTGACTTGAGAGAGTATGCAGGAGATGATAGTCACTGAAATTCAGTACAGAATTGAAAGACTTTAAAAACATTACTGCAACCTTCATACATTCAAGGAATATTCCCATGTTTTTTAAAGGAATATTCCCATGTTTTGGAAAGGAATATTCCTATGCTTTTTAAAGAAATATTCCCATGTTTTTCAAAAAATAATCCCATGCTTTTTAAAGGAATATTCCCATATTTGTTAAAAGAATATTCCCATGTTTTTTCATAACCTTTCATAAGAAGAGAACAATTTTAGAAACAATTTAGTACAAAAATCATGTTGATATGTTATTCCTACCAGGGGATTTTGAATTGTAAGCTTCACAAAATATGCCAATAAACGAATAGGAAAAGGCTCAGTATGACATCACAGCTACACATTCGCCCACAAAGTTGATGTATTTCATTAAAATATATTATCCTTTCTTATTAACAAAACCAGCTAGAAAAATAGATTAATGAAAGTTATTAATTTATATACATTGTCAAATATACCCAACTTCAATAACTTCTGGAAAATCATACAGAAACAACCAATTAACATTCAAAAAATACATAAAAATTTGCAATAGAATTGCCTCTATGACATCATCAAACACAAATTCATCATACTGTACAAAAACTTTAAAATGCAATTAGGAAATTTTAAAAATCTGTTATCTCCTGAACGAAATACAATATCAACCAGATTTTTGCTCTAAAAATGCCCTTTCAAATAGAATTTTACAACAAAAAAACCATGGAAATATTACAAAAACTATGGGAATAATATTACAAAACCTATGGGAATATTACCAAAACTATGGGAATATTAACCAAAAAACCATAGGAATATTCAACAACAAAAAAAAAAACATGAGAATATTACCAAAAACCCATGGAATATTACAAAAACCATAGAAATATTACAAAAACATGGGAATATTACAAAAAAACATGGGAATATTACAAAAAAACATGGAATATTACAAAAACCATAGGAATATTACCAAAAAACCATGGGAATATTACAAAAAAACATGGGAATATTATAAAAAAACATGAAAATATTATCAAAAAAGCATGAGAATATTACAAAAAAAACATGGGAATATTACAAAAAAACCATGGGAATATTAAAATATACCATGAGAATATTGCAAAAAACCATGGGAATATCACCCCAAAAAAACTTATGGGAATATTCCTTTAAAGTATTCAAACTTTGATTAACCGTAACCCAGGAACTACAGATATTTTGTAGTGATTTCAAGACTATTATGTTCAGAATTTTAACTTCTTTCTTTATATAAAATCTCTACCTGCCCATTTACCTATATCTTTATTCAAATTCTACTAAAAAGTCTTTTATCCTATTCTCAAGCACATATTTAATGTTTCCTCTTGCTCTTCTTTGTTACTCTTTTGTGTGTAAGTGTTGGCATATTTCTTTTAAGGAGGTATCTCATCCGCAGACAATACCCATCTTTGAGTGCCCCATAACCATGTTATTTATTTAGGTTTGTATTAATTTGCATGTATGTTTTATTGGTTGGTTGGTTAAAATTCAGTTTGCATTCAATTCAACTTGAACTTTTGACAACCAAAAGATCTTTAGCGAATGCATATTCTATGAACAGGAATCAAAGTCCCATCCAAACATTTAATTTTGGTGATATCAAAGAGCTCTGAAGGTAATCCAGAGTCACAAGCCTTTCTGTCCTGAAAATAGTGTTTGTTTGTTTTTAAGTATCCCACTTCGAGTAAAATAGTATTTTGCCAAAAACATGTAGAATCAACGACAAGATTGCTGAAGAAAACATCTTGTTGTAAAAAAATCTCCTGAAATTGTATTTTAATTCCAGTGAGTGGTATTGATAGTGAATTAACAGTGCCTGGGTTCTTAGGGAGTCTGCTGGCATGTGTGCCCCTGTATAAGCAGCGGGATGGAGGTTACTTATTTACACTACTTTGACTTCCGTTGCTGCCATGGGTTACAAGAGAATATACTAGTTAGTTAAATCCCATCAAGCCAAGAGGGCTTATAGAGCCAGTGCTTATACCTTGGTTTTTAATAGTTTTATGTGAAGGAGAGGACTTGACTCCCCCTGGATGGGACACCAGTCCATCACTCCCCAGTAAAAATTGGTACTCTTTTCACAGGCTGGATGAAGTGGAACAAATGGGATAAAGTGTCTTGCTCAAGGATGCAGCACCCTGAATGAAATTCAATCCCGGTACCTTTTGAGTATGAGACCAATGCCCTAACCACTGGGCTACTGTACTCCCTGTATATACTAGTATTTTTTATGCTCTGTTACTGATGCCTCGCTATGTTATTCTATCATAAGTTACTATCTTAATGTTACCATTAGTCTACCTGATCTGTTATCAATGAAAAGTAGGCAACAGTGAAATCTGATTAAATTCTAACCCCTTTAAGCTGTTAAAAACCTCAGTAAATACATTAAAGACTACAGCAAGTAAAACACTTATGCCCAAAACTATCCCAAGTAACTTCTACCACAAACCCTCTATATGATGTCATACCCAATAAATAAATAAATAAATGTACATGTTTTATAAAGTATAAAATTATGAAGCACAGCTATGGGACTTGTAACTTACAGTGAGTAGGTATTTCTCTTCAGCCAGTTTTCAAAATGTACCCTGAACAAATGGGTCATTGTGCAATTATTTCTAAAAATATGACTGCATTTATACTAGAAATAGTTGTTATTGCTTTTATTTTCTCTTTTCTTGGAGTAAACAATGCAAATATCATAAAACATACAGCAAGTACTATTTGGTGCCTAAAGGTAGATGACACTTTTGTCTTCATTATCTAAAGCTGCGGGTGAAGACCAATGTAAATCAATCATTATGAACAGTTCCAGGAATTTTCATTTTCTTTCATCATTCTGTTTTTAATACTTCTAATAGATTTTCTTCCGAATGACCCTAACTATAAATCAAGAGCCTTTGGGGGACATTTAATTAAATTTCTTGTGGGCCAATTTCCCTCTCAGCTTCTTAATAAGTAATAAGTTGTTCATTCCAATAAAATTCAACAGTAAGTCCACACATCAGGTGATGTCAAATAGAGAAAATTGCCGTCAAACCTCATACACCGATTTTCATGATAAACGACAGCGGTGAATAACAGCAAGGGACTAATGACCTCAATCACGTCTTGCCTGGACAGAGGCATTATCATCATTCTTGGACATTTTGGAGCAAAACAGGTTATCAAAATGATGATTTCTTAGAGTTTTGTCAATGAAAAGTTGTGTAAAGCAACAGTCATTAGCATTTACAAAGATGACGAGTACAAAGAAAGATCCAAGAAATGACAGAAGATGAATCAATATTTTCTCCACATTCATTTTTACGGACTTCTTCCTTTTCATACTTTTTTTTCTACTTATTTGAATCATGAACGTATAACGTTCTACTACATTCATTGAAATTAAAGAGGGGGAGGGGGGGGGGGAAGGGCCACAGCTTCCCCACACATTAGGTGATGTCAAGTAGAAAAAATTGATATCAAAGCTCGTACAAGGATTTTCATAATATACAACAGAAGCGCAAACACACTTATGACCTCAATCAAGTCTTTGCCTGGATGGATCCTGGGATTTTCATCATCTGTCAACATTTTTAAGCCGAACATGTTACCGAAATGATAATTTTATTTTTTTAGTTTCATACTTTTATCAATGAAAAGCAGTTGACTGTCAAGCAACAATGCCATAAAGATATTTGTTTGGGTCTAACGGCACTTTATCAGTGAAGTCATATGTGCCAAAAGAGGTTATTTATGAATGGTTAATTGTTTGGTGCTTGTCATAATGAAGAGTTTACCAAGATGAAATAGGAACAAACATCCATGAAATGGAAAGAAATCAATATTTTCTCCAAATTAATCTATTTATCTGGACTTCTTCATTCTCATACTTCATCTCCAATTCCACAATCACAAGTTTCTACTTATCGAATCATGAACATGTAAAGTTCCCTACCTAAAATTCATTAAAATTACATGAGGGTGGGGGTGGCGGCTGGAGGGTAAGGGGTGGTGGCTCCCATGGTTCAATACGTGACAGCTACATTTAAAAAATGCATGGAGGATCGAGATATTCATGAGTTGTTGTAGTATCTACACTTTCTTCAATAAGCATGAAAAAAAAAAGACCTGAGCAGTTTCTATATTCACAGGTACACCTGCTTAGGAATCATTAATAAGTCATAACATTTACAACATCAATAATCACGACTAAGTTGTAATACTTTTGATGCACTTCTGCCTGATGTAGCAACAAAAACTATGCTACCATACACAACTTATAAAGCAGGAATTTGTAATGTCATGAAGCATAACATGTTGCAACTGTATCGTACTGTATCGTAATGTAGTATATATCATGAAAGGAGGCATTAACATTATAATTTATCCGGAATTTGAAATAAACAAATTCTTTCATTTATTTGCTTTCCAATGCTCAGGTTTAACATTATAATTTAACCAGAATTTGAAATAAACTAATTCATTCATTTACCTGCTTTCCGGTGCTCAGGCCTTATGAAAATAATGTTTTATTTCTCTTTATTACTTTATGGGTTTACATGGAAGAAGGCTTTTTCCCCTTTTTCTATCATTTCCAAACTGATGTTAAGTATACCAAAAAAGCCCAAAGAACAGGTAAAAACTCTTTCATAAAAGGATTCTTCTTTCATCAATAAAAACATGACATCCGTGGTGTAGTGGTTAGTGCTTTGTCGTCCACCCGCATGTCCTGGGTTCGAATCCCGGTGGGTCTGCAACCAGTAAGTTCACAACTGGTTATCAAAGGCCGTGGCTGTCTTGATATAATGTCCAGCACTGGATGCTTTCGGGACGTTAAACCTTGCTATGCTATGCTATGTATCCATGGAGATCCACTTATTACATGTACAACAGGTGAAATTACATAAGTCCTCTGTGACTTGCTTCCACGACGATATATACACACCCCAAAAAGAGATGTGCGTTAAAATTCCAGATAAACACATCCGCATTCCAAACAAATTCGACCAAAAAATTGATCTGTGCTTCGAAAGCCTACTTTACTCTCCAATGCATTTATTCCACTGAGATTTTCCACAAAAAAGCCTTGGCCTCCAAAGAAAAGTGTATTGATTTATTTCAGGAATTCCAACATTGAGCTGCACATAACCTAAGGTTTATTCCAACAAATCTTTCTTGTTGTATACATAATGAGTTCCAACATGAGTTCTAGCATGTTTGTTTTAGACTGTTAGGTTAGCTGCTTCGCAATAGTCAAAACTATGCCCCATTTTTTTTCTTTTTCTCACTAGTATGATTTTCATTTTTTCATAAATGATTGAGAATTTTTTTAGAAATAAAGTGGTGAAAAAAACTATGTTTTTTTTTTATGGATGAGGGGGGGGTGGGCTCGAGAAGAGCAGGGGCGAAAATAACGCTTTAAATAAAAGAAAAACTCTAAAAGGGGCACTTGTTGCCCCTCTCTTTCACCTGGCCATTTGTTTGTTTAGTTGATCCTTATAGCGCTTCCTTGGTTCACCTTCATCACGTCCCTGTCATTACTTCACCACAGAGGACTGTTTTTGGCATATAATCCAACAAATATCCTTTTTTTTTTCCTCAGGTAAATCACAAACAGGGATGAGGGGCTTATGTTTTTTTATTTTTGTGTGTGTGGAATAACTACAAAATGCTGAAAGGTTGCTTTTATCAGATATAATAAGACCACTAATACAGTCGGTTACTGTCTTTGTCATTCTATAAGTAAAATATCAATGACTTTATTCTGATCCTTACTTGGGATATAAAATTGGACTGCTAAAGATGGACTTTTTTTTCTTCTTTAAAAAAAAAAAAAAAAAAAAAAACTTTAGTTTTTATTATGAGAGCATCATCCTCTTCGCTGAGAAGACCTGGATTTAATACTCTTTTTTTTTTATTCTGGAGGTCAGCGTTATGAAGTTGAGCTGGGTTGATGTTTCATGCGTTGGCAGCAACAAGCACTCATAATACAAAGGGTCAACTGCCTATTTCTATTAATGATGGTTGTAAGAAGTTCGTAAGTGCCATATGACCACCTAAAAATACAACTTTTGTAAATCATGAGAAGGAAATCATTCAAGAAACAAAAATTCAAAGCAACATCCTTCAAAAAGTAAAAAGGGAGGCAAAGGAAAAACAACTCACCGGACAGGAGCATAGGGTCGCTCTCCACTCCTTTCTTGATGGCATCCGACTCTCCGGTCAACGAACTTTCATCTAGTTTGAGGTCATTGCTCTGGATGATGATTCCATCAGCAGGTAGTAAGTCACCTGTAAATATGATTGTGATCATTCAGAGCTATAATTTCTGAACAAAATCTTAAACTCTTACTCTACCACGCGGCGATATTATCGCCGTTTTGGTAGCCCCGTCATTGACTTCACCTGCCAAGTGAGTTTTCAAAAAAGTGCTAGTAGACTGTCAAAATTTGAGACATATTTTTTGCTTAATCACAGGAATTTGATACAGGTCTAATTTTTGATACTCATTGTTGTTGAAAAATAAATATAATTAATTTAAACAATCGTTTCAAGGTTTTTAGCAGCATCACATGCATGAAAAGTGTGTTTGAATATTCTTGAGACTCAAGGAAACACATCCTCACTTTTTGGTCACCAGCTCCTTTATATTACGTCAAGGTTTTCAGCACCATAATGTTCAAGAAAAGTGTGTTAAAATATTCTTGAAAATCGAGGAAAATAAACCCTCACTTTTCAGACGCTAGCTCCATTATATTACGTCAAAAGCACCAGTAGTGATGACTAATTAAAGTTTAAAAAACTTTAATTTATGCAAAACCTGTGATGTATGACTGGGCAGACAGCTCAAAATCTGTAATGTAATTCTTTTAATCTATGTCCTAAATTCAGTCACTTACAATCCTCAGACTGTTTTCTCTTGCTAAATTATGATTGAGGGTATAAAGGAAATTCAAAACCTCTTGGCCACAAATATTGGCTCCCACTCAAATAACATTGAAAGAAAATTCATAGAGTTTTTTTTTGAGATAGCACAAAATTAACTAGAACGGTAAATACCATCATGGTTGGCATGCCCATGCAAATTGACACTCATATCATATGATCCGGCCAATTATAAAAATGGCATCTCACACTTAAGTTCCACATGGCATATGTCCCACATGGCATCCTATGTCCCACATGGCATCCTATGTCCCACATGGCATCCTATGTCCCACATGGCATCCTATGTCCCACATGGCATCCTATGTCCCACATGGCATCCTATGTCCCACATGGCATCCTATGTCCCACATGGCATCCTATGTCCCACATGGCATCCTATGTCCCACATGGCATCCTATGTCCCACATGGCATCCTATGTCCCACATGGCATCCTATGTCCCACATGGCA
Source organism: Chiridota heheva (assembly GCA_020152595.1). Taxonomy (NCBI): domain Eukaryota; kingdom Metazoa; phylum Echinodermata; class Holothuroidea; order Apodida; family Chiridotidae; genus Chiridota; species Chiridota heheva. The sequence continues at coordinate 425,768 of JAIGNY010003259.1, read as the reverse complement.
TCCTATGTCCCACATGGCATCCTATGTCCCACATGGCATCCTATGTCCCACATGGCATCCTATGTCCCACATGGCATCCTATGTCCCACATGGCATCCTATGTCCCACATGGCATCCTATGTCCCACATGGCATCCTATGTCCCACATGGCATCCTATGTCCCACACGGCATCCTATGTCCCACATGGCATCCTATGTCCCACATGGCATCCTATGTCCCACATGGCATCCTATGTCCCACATGGCATCCTATGTCCCACATGGCATCCTATGTCCCACATGGCATCCTATGTCCCACATGGCATCCCACCCCATGTCCCACATGGCATCCCACCCCATGTCCCACATGGCATTCCACCCCATGTCCCACATGGCATCCCACCCCATGTCCCACATGGCATCCCACTCCATGTCCCACATGGCATCCCACCCCATGTCCCACATGGCATCCCACTCCATGTCCCACATGGCATCCTACCCCATGTCCCACACAACATCCCATCCCATGTCCCACATGGCATTCCACCATATCTCCCACATCGCATCCCACCCCATGTCCCACATGACATCCCATGTCCCACATGGCATCCCACCCCATGTCCCACATGGCATCCCACCCCATGTCCCACATGGTATCCTACCCCATGTCCCACACGACATCCCATGTCCCACATGGCATTCCACCATATCTCCCACATGGCATCCCACCCCATGTCCCACATGACATCCCATGTCCCACATGGCATTCCATCATATGTCCCACAGGGCATTCCACCATATCTCCCACATGGCATTCCACTACACAGTGTCTCACATGGCATATTCCACCATATGTCCCACATGGCATTTCACCATATGCTATGACCCACATGGATCCCATCCTACATGTGTCCCACATTAATCCAATCATATGTACCGCATGACATCCCTCCCTATGTCCCACATGGCATCCCTCCCTGTGTCCTGCATCAGTGGCTTCCCACCTGATGTCCCACATGGCATCCCACCATATGTTCCACATGGTATCCCTCCCAATGTCCCAATGACATCCTACTTTATGTCTCACATGGCATCACATCCCATGTTCCCATGGCCTCCCACCCTATGTCCCACATAGACTCCTACCCTATGTTACACATGGCATCCTACCTTATGTCACACATGGCATCCTACCTTATGTCACACATGGCATCACAACATATGTCACACTCTGTGTTACTCGTGGCATCCCACCATGTCCCACATGGCATTCTACCCTGTTCCACATGGCATCCCACCCCATGTCCCACATGACATCCCACCCCATATCCCACATGACATCCAACCCCATGTCCCACATGACATCCCATAGGCTCCGTAAGAAGTCTCATCCTAGCTATCACAGTCACTGATTGAGCATACTATGTATGAGAGTGTCATTTGCAAATAATAACTTATATGCAAATGACTTGTTGAAATGGGGTGGGACGCTTTGTCCCACATGACATCCCATGTCCCACATGACATTCCATCCCATGGCAATCCACCCTATGTCCTGCATGGCATTCCACCACATATCCTACGTGGCATTCCACCCTGTCCCACATGGCATCCCACATGTCATCCCACCCTATGTCTCACATAACGTCCCCTAAGCTCCATAAGAAGTCTCATCCTAGCAATCACAGTCCCTGATTGAGCATACTATGTATTAAAGTGTCAGTTCATATAATAACTTATATGCAAATGAGTTGTTAAATAAGAAAAAAAGGTGGAGTCAAATAATTATGCCTGATATAGCCCTTGGTGTATACAACATGGTAAATATTATATCACATGTCCCTCATGGCCCCCATCCATGTCCCACATGGCATCCCTCCCTATGTTTATATGCAATCACATCCTGTCACACTCCCTGACTAAGCATGCTAAATAAAAAAGTCTGGTCAGGTCATATACTGTAGTAACTTTATGTAAATGAGCACAATAATAAAGGTGGAGTTTAAAAAATCATGCCTGATATAACTGTTTGGTGCCCAAATATTTTGAAGAATTTTAAGGATTTCAAATCTCAAGCGCTACAAGAGAAACTTAAGGATCTCTGAAGAATATTGGAAAATTATATCATTTTACAGTTATCTTCTAAGAAAATATTAAATGTATTGTAGACTTTTTAAGGAACTGGTCTTTAATCCTATCATAAGTATTTCTGAAAAGCTTTAACATTTTATAAGGAAATTTTAAAGAAATTCTCAATAAACTTAAACATTTCTGAGGAAATCTCAGGACAAATCTGTGGACGGCCGGACGGACGTAATCACCATTACATAGGTTCGCATAAATGCTTCACATGCAAACCAAAAAAACCAATTATGTAATATATATTATAAATAAGGCCTTAAATTTAAAATTCTGAACTAATTTTGATAAACTTTTTTATATTTTTGTATGGTTTATAGCATAATTTTTGTCCAATAAAGCTTCCTAAGTTATTGCTACCTGTCGATAAATAGTTACATGATACACAAGTATGCTCAATCTTAATATCTAATCCTATCATAGGACCTTGTGCTTTTAAGTTTCCACCTCCAGTAAACAGTCCGGTTTGTACATCCGATTGATTGGGAAAACAGTTTTGTTCTCCCAATCGGGGGATCCTTTACAGAAGTATTTCACAATGCATCTATCCAAATTCAAAGTTTGTATAAAAAGAACATAAGAATCAGACACAATTTGAGCGCAGTGAACTCAACCACTGAAGCATTCAAATTTTTCTTGATAATTTACAATAATGGCATATAAATTATCTTTTCACCGCCGACGGCGCCGAGCACTTTTAAAATTTACTATGCGGTTTTCGAGAAATTTTAAGAAAAGTGATTAATTTTTATATGGTGTTAGTTACCATTAGGCAGTCGCAATTTAACAAGATTTTCTGAAATTATGAGAAATAACTTGGGATTTGAAAAAATTATTTAGCAATAACTGGGTGATAGTAACGAAGTTGTGTTACATTTGCAAAATTAAACATGAACAAAGTAAACTTTGACTATGACTAAAACTGCGCAATAAAAATGGCGGCTTCCATATATCACTGTAACCTCAGTGCGCATGCTTAAGTCTCCCGATTGGGGGACTTATCGAGTACCCCATTCGGCGGTACAAACGGAACTGCTAAATAAAACCTTATCGGCAAAACTCCCAGGCCTTTCCTCTCTAATTGATATTAATGATAAGTTAACATAAGGAAAATTCATAGGGTTTTTCTTTGTGCTGTCAGAAAATTGAAATAATATTTGCATAATTATTTACAATAAAGCCTTAAATTTAAGCGTATTTTTAAGCATTAAATGATGTACGACTACGTTCAATCTGAATAATCCTGTAAAATAAAATTGTGTATTTTATAAGGCCGTAAAAATAAAAATGCTTGTAAAACGGTCAATTTTTATCAGATTTAACTGTATAGCCTTATTTCATTCCATTCAGCTGAAGTTGCTGCTACCTGTCCATCAATTTACTGCGCTTAATCTTAACACCTGAGCCTTTCATAGGATTGCATGCTTTTAACTTTTCAAGTATACACCTCCTCTACATGAAATCTTATCGCCGAAACTCCCCGGTATTTCCTCCTTAATTGATATTTGTAAACAAATCCAGACTTAAAGGTCATTTTTTTTTCTAATATACATTTTACACATATAATGAGTGCTTCTTAAATATGACTGATTTGACAACTGTAGTGTCAGAATTCAAAATAAAGTCAAGTAATTAATATTTTTTCTTTAAAGGATTAGTTCAGTGGCAAGCATGTCCATTTTATATGAACAAGGACTTCAAAAGAAACAGAATGGTGAAAAAACCATTCAAAAATGTTATTCTGTTAAGGAGATATCGAACTTTAAAGTTTGATTATTATTTGTGTAGAAACAACTGAAAATCAGACTAGTTGTGACGTCATAGCCTCAGATTCCTCAAAGTCGGTATGTATTCTATCATACTGTTTACTACGATTTTGAGGCTTAAAAACCATGGGATGTCAGAAAAGTAGTAAAACTGAATCTAGTATGGATTATTTACAATGCACCACCTGAAAAAAGTTTGAGGAAAAATAATTTGAATAGTGAAAAGTTAAATAAACTTTCTTTAAAATACATTAATTGTTAAGAATGTGAGGATGAGGACACCAACTTTCCATAGTAGACTTACTACACCAGTCATTTTTTACACAGATAAGACAAAGCTTTAAACTTGAATATCTCCTTAACAAAATAAGATATTTGAATGCTTTCTTCACTATTTTGTTTCTTTTGAAGTTGTCTTTCATATAAGATGAACATGCTTGACCACTGAACTAATCCTTTAAAACTTTTCAAGTAAATGTATGTGGTAAGCGGTTTCCTCATACTTGAAGATTGAAGGTTTTTTGAATTGTTACAATTCCATGTAGCACATTTTATGGTTCGTGAACCAAAGATACCGTACTTCCAATTTCGTTTTGTGCATAGGATTATTTCAACAAACAGTTACCTACATAAACATTGCATATGTTGATACTTCCCTGTGTTCCTTTTGCAAAATTCATAGTGAAACTATGCGCCATCTGTTTTGGGAATGTCAAATTTTCTGGGATGATGTTCAGTCTCATCACTTTATCAACGCAACCTTTTTTCGTGAAATTGATGTTTTGTTTGGCTTTTTAGAAAAAGACGAAAACATTTATAATTTTCTGATTTTTCATGCAAAGTATTTTATCTTTCGTTGTAAATTCCAAGACCTTCAACCACGCATTTCTCATTTTCTTAATACTTTTTAGTTTTCTCTAAAAAGAATTATCATCCAATAGCAACACTTACGACAAGTTTATTGATCTTATTGAAAGTATGCCAGCCTATATCAACAAGCTGTAAAAATATTTTGTATCTCATAAGCTTGTGCAATTTCAAATTCTCTCTTTTTCAATACTATAAAATTAAAATAGAGTGGAATTCTTCTTCTTACGTTGTAAATTGTTATAAAAATGAGTTTGTTGTATTTGTGTATATATAAGATGTTTTTGTTACGTTGAAAAAGCAGAAATAAATATTAGGAAAATAAAAATAATAATAAAAGCCGCATAAACTTTTAAAGAAAAAAGAAGCGCTACAATGTTTATAATCATGTATTGTACATTACATTCAGAGTAAAATAGTCTTTAAATTTATGTTATCCTACTTTTATTTTCAGGTTATGGGTTAATCAAATTTGGAATGTTTATTTTAATATATTCAAAATTTGTGTTCCTTGGATGGAAGAGAATTTAAAATCTTTCTGTTATTCTTTTAAAACTTCATTATTTTAATAAATACAAATTATGCGAATTATAAGTAAATGTTATTAAATGTATGCTTTAAACTCTTCATCACAACTGATAGCTCTCCTTTTTGGCAGAGAATTGAAAAACACGGGGTTACATAAGGAAATACAAAGTTCTGTGGACTCATACAGTTCATATTTGTATTAAATTATGCAGTCTGAAAATTTAAAAAGATGTCAAATTGGCTACATCACTCTATTTTAAGAAGACTATTTCCAGGACAAGATTTATAATGGGTTTTTTAACTAATTGTTGCCTCATCACCTGCCATTATAATAAATTTAAATCACAACTATGTCAATACTTATATGATGCATCCAGTTACTCCTCACATTTCTCAATAATCTCGGAAAAATGTTGATAAGTCCTTGCCTCTTTTCACAAGACGACAGAATATTCCCATGTTAATACACACATGAGCATTCCACATTAAAAAGGACAATTAAAAAAACTTTGGTGAAAAATTAGCTATACTCTAACAACACACTATTCAAGTTTTAAAACAATGGGAGAGTTATGTACAAATGGCTGATAACAGGCTAGGTCAGACGTCACATCATCCCACTCTCTCTCTCTGTCTTTATATGTCCAATTAAAGAGGCAAAATCGTCATATGGACACAATGTTTAGAACTCTATTCAAATTGTCTGATTGGTTGAAATTTGAACCAATTGCTGCACGATTCATTGGCCCTTATTTTACGGTATATAGTAATTAAAACCAAAAGCCAGTTTAACGCTTGATGTGGCCCAGTCAGTAAGGTAATGGAATTCAATTTTTTTCTCTGACCAACAGTTGTTGGTTCGAATCCCGCCAGAACCATTTTGTTCGAATATTTTAATTTTCTTTTTCCTCTCATTGTTATTTGTCTAATGGCTGCTACTAAAGTATTATCTTACTAATCTTTCACTTTCACTTTTTTCTTTCTAACAAATACATTAAAAGTTTCTCATAGCCTTGTTGTTTGGTTTGGTTTGGTTTGTTGATGTTTAACGGCACCGCGACAGTCAGAGTCAAATGTGCCAAGAGGGTGTTAATAAATTATGGTGTAAGATTTAGGATAGTGAGGAAAGGAAGGTTTGTAGGGGAAAAAAGGGAGAAAAACAGAAAGAGAGAAAAAAAAGGAGGTAATTAAGGTTAGGTGTAGAAAGGGGGGCAGGGGATGGGGAACTTAAATGTGGTGGAAGAGGTTGCTGTTGCGGGGGAAGTTGATGTTTGAGGAAGAATTGTTTTCAAAAAGGGCCGAGATTCAGGATAGTCAGGAGAGAAGAGATCGGCGTTAGAAGTGGGGCAGAGAGGAGTAGGGGAGCCCGATAAGAGATGGGAGTGAGTGAGAGAGGAGTGGCCGAGGTGGATGCGGGTGACAACGATGTCTTCTCTGCGGTTGCGACTGTGCAGAGGGGTGTTAGTCCCGACTTTGGATTTGATGGTGTGGAGTTTGTTACTGCTTTCATGATTCCAGGAGTTTCGCCAGGTTTTTTTTTTTATGTAGTTGGAGATGGAGAGACGAAGGTCTGAGTGTGGAATAGGAATAGGAGAGGCGATGTTTGACAGAGCTTTGTTGGAGGCCCTGTCAGCTCTCTCGTTGCCAGGGATGCCAACATGGCTGGGAATCCAGAAGAAGATAATATTCTTTCCGAAGGAGGAGGGAGTGTGGAGTTTGTTGAGGATTTGTAGAATGAGAGGGTTGGGCCAGAGCATGTTGAGGATGCCAGTGAGGACAGACTTAGAATCAGAGAAGATGACGAAACGGGGAGGGGGGGGGGGAATGGAAAGAAAGTTCCATGAAATTTAAGGCTAGGAGAATGACTTTCGCTACGGCAGAGTAGATAATGGTGCTTTGAGGAGGGGGTGAGGCTGGGACAGGCGGCAGCGGCGGCAGCTGCAGAACAGCCATCCCGTGTGGAGCCGTCGGTGAAGAGAAAGGAGTAATCATGGAAATGTCTACTGAGTTGGCAGTATTTGGAGTAGAAGAAGGTTGAGTTGTGAAGAGCTTTCGTGAAGGAAGAAAGACCAAGTTACAACTTGAGGGAAGGGGGAGGGGGAAGGGTGAATAGTCCAGGTGGGTGTAGGTGGGATGGTGTATCTGGCGATCGAGAAATTGTTGATGTTGGCTTTGGAGAAGTGGGAGTGCATCTGAATCCCAAAAGGTGGGGGGATGCATTTGTTGAGATTGCAGAGGTTGGTGGAGGGAGAACGGATGGAATGGAAGCAAGGGTTACGTGGATCGGTGAGAAGGCGGAGAGCAAAGGAGAAGCCGGCCTTCATGCATCGGAGGTCGAAGGGAAGTTCATTGGCCTCGACGTGGAGACTGGTGATAAGGAGGTGTGAGTGGCACCAAGGCAAGCCTTAGGGTAGTGTTTTCAGAGACCTCCAGGTGTTTCAAGTAAAATTTACAGGCGGAGGCGAAGATGAAATAGCCTCGTTGTAAAGTTATGCACTATGAATTTCGAACCAACAGTTGTAGGTTTGAATTCTGCCAAAACCATTTTGCTCAAATTTTAAATTTTCTTTTTTCCCTCATTGTAATTTGTCTGGTGACTGCTATTAAAGTATTATCTTACTAATCTTTCACTTTCACTTTTTTCTTTCTAACAAATACATTGAAACAAGTTTCTCGTAGCCTCGTTGTAACGTTATGCACTACGATTGAATCTTTACAAACACAACACTATGTATATGCACATCTTGAAACAGACAGTGATCTTGTGCGTCCCAGAACCGGAAGGGGCATCGAAGCTCTGCATCCTCCAATTCAACAATGTACAAACTGAGACAAGCCTACCTCTTTAAAATGTTTGTCAGTACTTCCAACTAAAAAAATATTGTTTACATAAGCAGATAGACAAGAGATGTTCAAATAAAGAATATGTTCTATCCCCATCTCAATAATTAAAGGAGCTGGCTGCTGAAAAGTCAGGGTGTAGTTTTCTTGAGTCTCAAAGATATTTAAACACACTTTTCGTGCACGTGATGGTACTGAAAACCTTTGATATGGATGTTCAAATCAATCATAATCATTTCTTATGAATACTTAAGTATGTTTCAAGGACACGAGTATCAACAAAAGACCTGCGTTACTTAAAAAATTCCTTTCACTTCCTAAAAAAGATGCTCTCACTTTTCGGCCGAGAAAAAGAAAAAAAGAAATCAAGTGCATATAGAGGGATTTCAACACGTGACTTCTGACTCATCTGGAAGCCATTTTGCAGTGCAAGCATCATTGCGTTTCACGCATCTTCATGTAGCTGTCACATCACACGTACAACAAACATACTGATGCTAACCTACCCACCGGTTCAGCGAATTTTACTGATTGCAGTTTTGTTTTTGTTCGCTTTCGATTTTACTGCATATTTCCTTACGTTTTATATATTCATCGGGTATACGAAAAGTAACTTTTACATGAACGCCATCTGACTATTTTTTATACTCAGACAAAGCCTACATACCTGATATAAAGTGCTCGCTGCAAATCCTAGTGTGAACCGTAGGTTGAAAGCCGTCACGTCATACAGCAGAAACCCACTACAAACGTCGATCAGGATCAGATGGAAATCGAGAAAACGTCTTTATATTCCCTGGCACATGTCTATTAGTGCAACCAATGGCACAGCAAACTTTCTTGAGGTTGAAAAACATGGCAATGAGGTGTTCCTTTTTTGCAAAGGATTCCCAGATAGCGGTGTCGAGCATAATTAAGTGGTCCAGGGTATTGCGATGTTTACGTAAGCAGCTTTGGTAAGGGGAGAGGATTCTGTTGGTCTCAAGGAACCAGTTTAATCTCTGGTTAATGATCCTTTCCGTAATTTTACAGAGACAGCAGGTGAGGGCGATGGGGCAGTAGCTGAAGGGTCTGTACTGTCCTTCCGCAGTTTGGGGACGGGGCTGATGATAGCTGTCCTCAAGATAAGGGGAAAGGAGTGTGAGGACCAAATGTGGTTGAGGATGGTGAGTAGGGTAGTGGTGACCTTGCTGGGAAGGTTTTTCAGGAACTGGTAACGGATGTTATCCGGGCCCTTGGAGGTGCAGCCAGCATCGTGGATGACTTGGTTTAATTCAGAAAGGGTGAGAGAGTTGTTGTAGCTCTCGGTGTTGTTGGAGAGAAAGGTGATACTCCGAACTTCATCGTGAGCTTTTTTGGCTTTAAAAGCATTGCGGTAATTGGCTGAGGACGAGATGTTGCTGAAAGAGGCAGCAAGGTGGTTAACAATGTCCTTTTTCGTGGTGAGGTTACCATTCCAGTAGAGACGGGAGACTTGCCCATCCTGCCGTAGAAGCTGTTATTCATTCTCCAAATCTTCTTAGTGGGGGTGTTGGTGGTAAAAGAAGAGATGATGTTGTTCCAAGTGTTGGTTTTACTGTCCTTGATAGTGCACCTGGCGTTGGCATGGCTGATGTGAAAGAGGCTGATGTTGAGGACGGTCTGATTAGTTTTGTGCCATGGAAGCCAGGGATAAGCACCAGCTCTATGAGCCTAATGACTTGGATGGATTTAGCTTTAGCGAGCTATGTGAGAGGAATATTTGATTACATCTAAATTTCATCGAGAGTAAATGTTAGTAATAAACTGACTCAATCCAGCAATATCAAATCAAGAATGGTTCTAGTTTGTTTGTTTGTTTGATGAGGTCTTAACGGCACCACGACAACGAAGGTCAAATTGTGCCTGAGAGGTCAGATCATTTTAGAGGTAGTAAGGAAAGAGACCAGGGGGAGAATGAGAGAAATTCAAGAACAAAAGCCAGAAAGCTGTGATCGAGAGAGGAGGTGCATGGGTAAAACAAAAACAAAGTAGAGAGGGGGTGGAAGAGGAGAATTAAATATGGTTGTAGAGGGATGCATGCTGAAGGAAGGAGACTGTTTTATCTGGAGGATTTTTTTGGAAGAACTCAGCAATTGAGTTGTGGGGAGCGAGGGAAGCTCTGGAAAGGTTGTACAGGGGACAAGCAAGGAGAACGTGTTGGATTGTGAGGATGCAGTGGCAATTGTTACAGAGGGGTTGGGGGGAACCAATAAGGAGGTGGGAGTGAGTGAGGTGGGTGTGACCAATTCTTAGATGGGTAATATGAACGTTGTCGATACGAGAAAGGTTGTTGATGGTGGATTTGATCGGGATTGTGGGCTGGATAACATGGAGTTTGTTATCAATTTGGAAGTTCCATAAGGTTTGCCAGCGGTCACGAACAAGAGAAGCGATAAGCGGTTTGATGTCAGAGAGGGTTTTGGGAAAAGGGGAAGGGAGGAGGTTAAGGGCAAGCTTAGCGGCTGTATCAGCCCTGTCTTCTAGACTCTTCCTGACCTATCTTGTTTCTTTCAAATTGTTCCCAATCATGTATACTTCTCTGGCAAGTAAAAGGTTTTAAGCACTTAAAAAAAAAAAAATGATGATTATACCCACCTGTTAGGTAGGTGTACACTGGAATCATTACTCTGTCATTTCCTCACTTACAACAAATTTAAGAATAATTTAAGTAATTACTCTAAAATCCCTGAGAAACTGTTCTGCATAATCAGTTTCTTCTTATTAACGTCAGCAGTTCAGAAACGATTATCATTTGGAAAAAATTGTTGTTTGATTTTTGAGGATCTTTTTAATAATGCAATTAATAAAAGTAGAGGAGGCTGTACTGTTTTAAGTCCTATTAATATAATGCAGACTTTAAGAGAAAAAAAAAACTCTTTATTATATTCAATGTATGATATTTGTTTCATTTATTTCATTTGATCAACTTTGAGAAAAAGCATGGTTTACTTATGTTATAAACACCAACAATAATCTTTTGAGATCATATGTAAAGAAAGTATTATAACAGAATCAAGTATGGTAATTATACTTTACCACCTGAAAGTTAAGAAGAAGAATAAAACAGTTATTTGTTCACTTACCATATTTCACAAATGCAATATCTCCTACTACTATATCTGCTACTGGAATTTGCACAACTTCTCCTGCCCTGATGATTGAAAGTGTGTGTTCTGACTCAATTTTGTCTTGGAGTCCCCGAAATTGCTTTTCTTTAGTCCAGTCATTGAATGCAGTTACAAACACTACTATAGCAACAGCAAATAAGATGGCTACTCCTTCGAACCACTGAGCAGTATGTTCCTTTGAGTCAACACCTGTGAATCAAGACAAAATAACAATTAACGATTCACTCTTAACTACAGTGGTCATCAGGCACTTCTTTTTATTAATAGTTTGTGTCGAGTTCTTTTGATTTTAAAGCCGTAGCGCAGGTGCCTTAGTAGACCAATTTGACTAGCGGGTGGGGGTATAAAATATAAGATTAAACTACAACCTCTTAAATAAGCATCCTAATCTTTAAAGAACTGCCACCCTTTAAAAAAGTGAATAAACAAATTTGATATTTTACCGACCTAATACCATATTTACAGACTATATCTTAAATAACTTCACTGGAGGGTTTCCAAATTTGGGGACTTTGACACTCTCCACACCCCCTTGGTATTTACGCTCCAGCTTTGGTGAGCTTTCAAGAACATTTTTATCAGGGTAGTCTCATGCCATGGCTGAGTACAAATAACTTCAACCACTTATGAGTTTCAAGACACTCCCCTATCATCATGATGCAGTATTTGGGGAAATTTCTTTCCATATGAATTTTTTTTTAATATACCTATCTATTTATCTATCTATCTATCTATCTACATATACTTATATATATACATATACTTCCTCAAATCCCTCAATGGCCGAAAATCGCAGCAGTTCACCTTTTAGTGAATAACTGCCAGCATTATTTTACAACTTCCCACTCTCTGAATATACTCTGTTGCTCTTTACATTATTTTGATTACCTTTCCACTTTATATAACGTACAAAAGACAACAAGAGTTTGTGACTGTTTGTTTGCTGAATGCACCTACAAAATTGTTTGTCTTCAGGAGTAGAAAACTACTGTGCATGATTTCTGTCTCCTCTGAATTCCTTTTTACTCTTAAAAGCATTTTTGTAAATAAAACATTTCCATTTCACACAACAGACAAAAAGAAAGATATTATTGAAAGTAAAATGATATATTCATATCTTATTAAAAAAACAATCACAAGCTTGAAATCACAACCAAAACATTCTTGTGGTTCCGATGCTTTTTTTCATGCTGATTGATTTTGTATCAATTGCTATATCATTGCATATCATGAAATATTTGGCATGACATGAATTGTTCTTAAGATATCGTGTTTACAAGCTCTTTTCAGCAAAATCATATAAAGCCCTGCCCACTATGAAAATTAATAAAATTCATTGTTTTTTAATCAAATGAACACGTACAAACTAGCTAACATTATAATTCTACAAAAAGTGAAAACAAAAACAAGACATGTGATTGTTAAAATATGAGCATTTCAAGATTTTTACATAAAGCCCCACCTACTCATTAATATGCATGACATCACCACCAAAAACAATAGGGCACATCTACCGACCAAGGGTTATTTGTGCATGTGTACAGCACATGACGTGAATCCAGTTTGTCCTTGTTGAGATATACCATGTTTACAAGGTCTTTTTAGCATAACCATATTAAGCCCCGCCTACCATGCATATTAATAAACTTCAAGCTATATACAATGAACACATATACACTACAGTAGCTAACAACATAATTATACTACATAAGAGACAAATCAGACATATGATTGTTAAAATATGAGCATTTCAAGATTTTCACATTAAGCCCCGCCTACTCATTAATATGCATTACATATCCACCAAAAACAATAGTGTACATCTACAAATGATGGTCTATCTGTGTACCAAAGATATGAATAGAGTTTACCATTTTTTGAGATACCGTGCTTAAAAGCTCTTTTCAGAAAAATCATATTGAGCCCCGCCCACTATGCATATTAATAAAATAAAAAGGCCAAACTTACACCCCCACCCGAAGAAAAAAAAATAATAATAATTTAATCGAAGACGCCTAAAGTTAGTAAAAAACTTATCAATGTTGACTTGAAATTGTGAACAGAATTGGAGCTAACTACCCACTAGGGCAAACCATTCCACTCATTAACAACTCTTTGCAAAAAGCTAAAACACCGAATATCTATCCGTGAGAACTCTTTGGTCAACTTCAAACTGTTACCATGTGTCACATGAGTATAAGCTAAAACATGCAAGAAATAATAGGAAGTCAAAGCATCACTACCAGATAGATATTTAACAACCTGAATCATACCGCTACGTAATCTTCTCAACTCAGCGTGGTTAAACCAAAAATTTGCAACCTAAATTTAAATAAGAGAGATTCCTTACTTCGGGAATAAGTCTAGTGGCTCTTGGCTGAACCTGCTCCAAACTTACACTTATTTTTCTCATAAAAGGGACTCCAAGCCTGAATAGCATATTCAAGGTGATAGGCCTGACTAACTGCTTATACAAATTAGGAACAACCTCTCTACCAAGAAAATAATTTCTTCTAATCAAACCAAGCATCTTATTTGCCCTTGCAGCTGCTAAGGCACACTGTTTAGTAGGCTTCAGATTGCTAGTAATGACAACACCTAGATCCCTTTCTTCATCTACAAAACCAAGATTTGAACCATTCATGCAGTAATCAAAAGCCAAATTGATCTGACCAAAATGAATAACTTTGCATTTATCAACACTGAATGACACTTGCCACGTCTGGGGCCAAGAAATTATCGTGCCCTAAAGTAAAACTAACGAAAATAACGTGTATGACTGCATCGGAACCAAAAAACCAACAAAAATTGATATCCATCTTTTCCCACTTTGTACAGGAATTAAAATTTGATTTCTTTTTAAGTTATTGCTCTTTGGATAATAAAAGAACTAATCTTAAAAGGTTTATGCACAGGTAGATGAAACAATAGCTAAATTTATATAAAATCCAAAAAAAAAGACATGAAGCAAATGAATTTATCAAAACCGGTTAAAAATTGGCCACTTTACAGCTTTTTGTGCAAATATGGTTAAATATACAAATTTTTGTATTACTCTTGTAATGTATGAAGAGGACATAATCTGTATTTTCTTATGTAAATGCTTGTTTTGTGACATTCTGCCATTTCTCTTTGAAAAAGAAATTCATCAAAATTGGTTATAAGTTGGCCACTTTACAGCTTTTTGTTCAAATATGGTTAAATATGCAAATGTTTGTGTTACTCTTGTGATGTATAAAGAGGACACAATCTCTTATTATCTTATGTAAATCTTTGTTTTGTAACCTTCTGCCATTTCTTTTTGAAAAGGCGAAGATAATTTTAGTAAAGAGGATTTTATCTTTAAATCTTGAAGAAATGCGAAGAAAAATAAAAGCATTTTCAGGTGTTTTCCTGTTCATATATCACATTTTTAAAATGTATTAAAACAATATCAAACTTTGATTACTCAAATCTACACAAGCTAAATTTCAAAATTCAAAAACTTATTTTGAACTCCGAATTTAATGCTCTTTTCACTGTATGATACTTTTGTATCTGTCCATAGACCTTCATCATTATATCACTTTCTTGACAAAGCAAGGACATTTACAAGATCAACACCATCAAGATGCTGATGTAACAAATATTCAGCAAGCAAGGTATGAAGAGGTCAGATATCTTCTAGGTTTAGTTACTTCTCCTTACATTCCAATCAGAAACTCGACCTTCTTCATCCACTTCACTCTCAAACCAATATCAGTGTCCCATCTCATATCATAAAAGGTCATTACATTGATCAAATTAACTATCATAACATAAGGTTCACTGCAACGCTCACATTAAGGAGTTTAATAGGAGGTTGTGTGTTGTAATAATATTTTAACACAACCATACTAAAACCAGGGATATTAAATCCCTACTTAAACTCTGTGTAAATAAAGTACAGTACAAACTGTCATTATATTCCATCAGGGAGCTCCATGATTCGATGCATTAAAAATACGCAAAGGCCTTCGCAACAATCTCTTCCATATAGAAGCTACCAAGTATATAACAGGTTGTGCATATGTTATTGAAATCCCAATGAAGGATAAAACTTGCTTTGATAACAAATTTTCAATCATTATTTTTTTAATCAAATATGAGAATAAATATTTGGTTGAATTTTTCTGCCACATTAAGCCAGTTTCGTTTTTGCTACTCTCAAGTTAAATCACTTGCACAGAAATGCACTATCATGCAATGTCTCTATATGGCACCACTGCATCAGTACTGTGTGCAGGATATTCTAGCTTACATAATAAACATCTCTGGAACAAACACAAACAATTTTAATCTGCAAGAAACACATGGATAATGCACAACCTATCCTGGATAAACCATATTGTACCTGTTTCAAACTACAAATAACATATACTGGGTAAAGCACATCTGCCCTGATCAAGCACATCTGCCACTGATCAAGCACATCTGCCCCCGATCAAGCACATCTGCCCATGATCAAGTACATCTGCCCCTGATCAAGCACATCTGCCCCTGATCAAGCACATCTGCCCCTGATCAAGCACATCTATACCTGATCAAGCACATCTACCCCTGATCAAGCACATCTACCACTCATCAAGCACATCTACCCCTCATCAAGCACATCTACCCCTCATCAAGCACATCTATCCCTAATCAAGCACATCTATCCCTAATCAGGCATATCTGCTCTGGATCAAGCACATCTACACACCTGTGCTTCAAGCACATCTAACCTATGCTTCAAGCACATCTAACCTGTGCTTCAAGCACATCTAACCTGTGCTTCAAGCACATCTAACCTGTGCTTCAAGCACATCTAACCTGTGCTTCAAGCACATCTAACCTGTGCTTCAAGCACATCTAACCTGTGCTTCAAGCACATCTAACCCTGTGCTTCAAGCACATCTGCCCCTGTGCTTCAAGCACATCTAACCTGTACTTCAAGCACATCTAACCTGTGCTTCAAGCACATCTGCCCCTGTGCTTCAAGAACATCTAACCTGTGCTTCAAGCACATCTGCCCCTGTGCTTCAAGCACATCTGCCCCTGTGCTTCAAGCACATCTGCCCCTGTGCTTCAAGCACATCTGCCACTGTGCTTCAAGCACATCTGCCCCTGTGCTTCAAGCACATCTGCCCCTGTGCTTCAAGCACATCTGCCCCTGTGCTTCAAGCACATCTGCCCCCTGTGCTTCAAGCACATCTGCCCCTGTGCTTCAAGCACATCTGCCCCTGTGCTTCAAGCACATCTGCCCCTGTGCTTCAAGCACATCTGCCCCTGTGCTTCAAGCACATCTGCCCCTGTGCTTCAAGCACATCTGCCCCTGTGCTTCAAGCACATCTGCCCCTGTGCTTCAAGCACATCTGCCCCTGTGCTTCAAGCACATCTGCCCCTGTGCTTCAAGCACATCTGCCCCTGTGCTTCAAGCACATCTGCCCCTGTGCTTCAAGCACATCTGCCCCTGTGCTTCAAGCACATCTGCCCCTGTGCTTCAAGCACATCTGCCCCTGTGCTTCAAGCACATCTGCCCCTGTGCTTCAAGCACATCTGCCCCTGTGCTTCAAGCACATCTGACCCTGTGCTTCAAGCACATCTGACCCTGTGCTTCAAGCACATCTGACCCTGTGCTTCAAGCACATCTGCCCCTGTGCTTCAAGCACATCTGCCCCTGTGCTTCAAGCACATCTACCCCTGTGCTTCAAGCACATCTGTCCCTGTGCTTCAAGCACATCTGATCTTGATCAAGCACATCTACACCCAAAGTACATACTGTTGAGTACTGCGCATGTGGCTGGCTCCAGTTATTTCTCCTGATATTTCCCTATTCTAATACTTTTTACTTGATATTTGCATTATTTTTAAGATATACCTTACAGTTGTATGTCAATGGTCACTGCAAGTACTGTGTTGGAAAAAAATGTATGTGTTTGAGAACTTCTTGTTTTCATTTTCACCTCCACTTGCACATATACTTTTACTCTGGATTATTTTATGTCACCATTTCCACTACATTTTCCTCATTCCAATGGCTTTGACTATAGGATACATGCTAAGCCTGAGATGGGGTATGAGAAAAGCTGTGTGCAATAAAGCATGGCACACCACTGTACAACAATGGATTACTAAGGAGAAAAACCAGGAGAGGAACAAAAGCTGGAAGTAAAGTTATGAAGCAGACAGAGTAACTTCCCTCTGCCAGCCGTCCTTTTGTTATGCTCTGATAATCTTCCCACTGTTTATTCATCTGATGACAACTTACAGATTTTACAGCCAATTTTGGAGAATTTCTCTGGGAAAATACCTTTAGTTTCTGATCGATCTGGAACTGGTAAATCTACACTGCAAGGTGCTGTTTGTTTTGATAATTTGAAGACACTCGAACCACATATTAATGGTAAACTGAGCTTCTGCTTCCTGAACATGCAATCAGTTAGGTTTGGTTTGCTGATGTTTAACGGCACCGTGACAGTCAGAGTCAAATGTGCCAAAACACGCAACCAATTAGGAATAAGGCAAATAAATTTAGGAATAAGACAAATGAATTAGTTGACTGTGTTTTAAGTAACGATTTGAATATTATTTCATTGTGTAAGGCTTGGCTTTGATCTGATGACAGTTTGCCTGTTAGCTACTCATTTCAACGCGTCCCCAATTTGAAAAAAGTAGGGGTGGTGTTAGAATCCTTGACAAATGCAGTCTTTCTGTATCAGCAAAAATAAACTTTACAAAATATGCATCATTCATGCAGAGATTACCTAAAACTCTACCTCCATTCGTCTTGTCAACATTTACCGATCACCTGGACATGATTTCCCTACTTTTCTCTTGGAGTTTCAACAGACCTCTGTGGTGTAGTGGTTAGTGCTTTGCCCTCTCACCTGCACGCCCCGGGTTCGATTCCCAGTGCATCTGCAACCAGTGAGTTCACAACTGGTTATCAAGGGCTGTGGCCATCTTGATATAATATCCAGCGCTGGATGCTTTCGGGACGTTAAACCTTGCTAAGCTATACATGATTACTGAATATCTTCCACATCCATCTGAGATCATATTCTGTGGTTTTGTACTTTTCTCTCTGAGTTTCAAGGCATGATTACTGAATATCTTCTACATCCATCTGAGATCATATTCTGTGGTTTTCCCTACTTTTCTCTCTGAGTTTCAATGCATGATTACTGAATATCTTCTACATCCATCTGAGATCATACTCTGAGGTTCCCCTACTTTTCTCTCTGAGTTTCAATGCATGATTACTGAATGTCTTCTACATCCATCTGAGATCATATTCTGTGGCAACTTCATCATAATACATGTTGATGACCCAAAGAATTCTGCTGTGAATAAATTTCAAGACCTTCTTTCATCTTTTGGACTGATTCAACATGTCAAAGTAGCAACCCATCGCTATGCACATTGTTTAGATCTACTTGGGACTCGTGATAATGTTTATATTGTGTCAAATGTTGAGATTCATCCTGGACTGTCTGATCATTATACTATTATGTGTAATATCAATCTTCAGAAACCCCCATTACCTACTGTTACTACAAGGATGCACAATTTAAAAGCAATTGACATCAAGCAATTTTCTGATGTTCAAACAGCTTTATCTGATACACATCTTGAAGACTGCAATTTGGATATGGGTATTTAAAAGTATGAATCGGTTATCTGTGCGGCCTTAGATCGACATGCTCTAGTTAAGACAAGGACTATTAAACTTAAATCTGCTAGCTCTTGGTTCACGGAAGAAATCCGATCTGCAAGAAAAATCTGTAGTCAACTTGAACACAAATGGATGCAGTCAAGGCTTGAAGTAGGCTAGCAATAGTTTTGTAAGCAACGTCTTGTTGTTAGTAAGTCAATTGATCAGGCCAAGACAGCTTATTATTCTGCTCAGGTTGGTGATTGTTCCGGTGACAAGAGGAAGCTATTCAAAATTGTAAACACATTTCTACACAAGTCCATGGTGCCAGTTCTCCCATTTTCCGATTCAGAGAAGGCTCTCGCAGATAGATTTTCCAGTTTCTTTGTGGATAAAATTGGAAAAATTTGTGATACCTTTGCTCATGTTGGCACCCATAATATGATTGCCTCTTCTGAAAACACCGATGTTTTTATGGATATGACTATTTCTGTGTTTGAACCTAAAACGGAAGATGAAATCCGAGATATAATCATGAAATCGCCATCCAAATCTTGTGAACTGAACTGTACTGGACTGGTCTGTACCTACATTCTTGATCAAACAATGTATTCATATTTTCATACCATATTACACTATCATTGTTAACAAATCTCTTCAATATGGACATTTTCCTAATAGTCTGAAGATTGCCCATGTACGCCCATTGTTGAAAAAAGTTGGCCTAGATCGCGAGATTTAAAAAAACTACAGACCTGTGGCACTCTTAAAATTTCTTGGAAAAACAAGTGAGTGCGTGGTATCAAAATTACTGTCTGATTATATTCAAGTAAATAACTTAGAGCACATCATGGCATGGAAACTGTGCTACTTCAAGTTAGCAATATTAATGACATTTTACGTGCAATGGATGATGGAAAGGTAACTGCGCTGATTTTGTTAGATCTGAGCACAGCGTTCGATACAGTGGATCATGTTTTGCTGACATGGTTACATTACTATATTGGCATTCATGGCATTGCTTTGGCCATTGCATTGAAATGGTGTAAGTCTTACCAATCTCACATACCCGAACAGTGTGAGTGGGAGATGCAATATCAGCACCGATTTTCTTGGATTTCTCAATTCCGCAAGGATCTGTGCTTGGTCCACAGCAGTTTTCAATTTATACTTTACCCATCCCCACATTGTTTAGAATATGGTATATCCTATCATGTCTACACTGACGACACACAACTGTATTAAGCCTTCAAACTACACAACAACAAAATGACCTTTGCCATCATATGTTTCGAAAATTGCATAGCAGATATACGTGTTTGAATGACGCAGAACTTTTTGAAACTTAACGATAACAAAAGCAAGTTTTTATTATTTGGATCTCGTCAACAACTGTTAAAAGTTTTTATCACCCAATATCATCATTGGCGAATCTTAAGTTGAGTCCTCTTTGAAAGTTCGCAATCTCGGGGTTATTTTTTGACTTCTTCATAACCATGGATAGTCACATTTCTCATATCGCACGCACTGCATCTTTACATCTTCGGAACATTAGAAAATTTCGCAAATATCTTAATTCAACTGCGACAGAACAGATAGTACATTCATTTGTTATATTTTAATTAGATGTGGGAAATTTCATGCTGCGTGGACTGCCCCACAAACAAATTTATTGTCTTCAACTACTTCAAAATGCGGCTGCACGGATTGCAACTCTCTCAAAGAAAACATGTCACATAACTCCCATCCTGAAAGATATTATAAAATGATTAATGTTGAGGCGGAGAATTCATATGCCTATTCAGTGCACGGTTCAAAGGATTTTGCACCCGCGAATGACTCTCTTAAAGTCGGATCATTTTACTCTGGCCAAAATCTTTTGCCCTGTGCATTAAATATGCACACAAACACTCCGCCTGAACATTAATCTTTAGAAAATAAAGCCCAGTACATCTTACATTATGAGTGTTTGAAAGCATTAACTACCATCTTACATTATGAAAGTGTTTGAATACATTAACTACCATCAATGTAAATTTCAAAACTAAAATCGAAATAAAAAATTTGAGCAGAAATTAATAAATTAGAACACTGAATATCAATATGCAAAGTAAGATAGATAACATATACAATATATAATAATAATAAAATATATAACATACTCCTCCATTATTTCATTCATTTTTGCCTCTACAATCAGAATTACAAACTCCTTTAGTTCCAAAAGAGACCGAAGAGTAGCTTCAATAGAGAGAGTTCACTGTACATGAAATTGTCACTCACTTACACATTTCGGCTACTTTTAGTAAACAGAGCCCTGTAACATAAACGACAAATGTACCCTGAAGTTCTCAAGAGAATAGTAGTCCCAGTAATATAAGTATGTTTCCATGATTCCACATTGCACGCTCACTGTCATATTCTATTAATAAGAACAGAGGGTAATGACCAGACAACATTTCTTGTAAATTTGAATTGGTGAATGATAACTGTATTTGCAATTCAAAAGTCTAAAGTGATATAAAAACAAGATTATTTCAGTCTGCCTAATCTTTCATTTTTCTTTAAAAAAAGTTGTGAAATCTTACAATTTCTAAGTATCTCCTGTGCATGAAACTTATATATATATATAATTTTTTAATATCATTGTTAGTATGCTCGACTATTCAAAGCTAGTATAGAGAATGGGCTTATTGAGGGAAATATATACAGAAATAGGGTAGCGGGGGCAGATGATTTCAAATTACTTAAGCTTTGAAAGATGCACCTACATTTTCATTTGCTTTGTTAATTTTCACATTTTACTACAGCTATCTTTAAATTTTCGAGATAATTTAAGACAAAAAAAAAAGCTCACGGTTACCTCACCGATGCAGTACCTCAAAAAACATGCCAAAGCTAGCAGTCTTTATAACATAACACTTCTTTTAGTTCTATCAATTGAACATCAAAGAAAGGAGAGGCCCTAACTTGCCAATGTTAATGTAAGAATGTCATTAAGCCCCCGTTCCAACCTGTACCCTCCCCCCAACCCTTACACACACCCAGAACTACATCCTGGATTGTAATACAGCCTCCAATTTAAGAAAATATGTGTGTCAAGCAAAGTCAAGCAACAGGAAAAATGTACAATAACATTTAAGCAAAGACATGTGAAACAATATTGCTTAATGTATCACAAACTAGAAATTGGAAATGATACAAATCCCCTCACCGCTAATAATGTATATTGCAGACTGTCTCACATTCCATCCCAACCTATCCCAAATGTCATCCCATGCCTATACTCCATGCAATCAAACCTGAAAACCAGATACTGTACGTCATTCCACCACTAGCATGACCCACATGCCATCACAACTAAAATCCTGATGACACCCCACTACATGCCATTCCACATGTCGACCCACCCTGTTCCACATGCCAACCCACCCTGTTATACATGCCAACCTACCCTGTTATACATGCCAACCCACCCTGTTCTACATGCCAACCCACCCTGTCCAACATGCCAACGCATCCTGACCAAAATCCCACCCACCCTTCTCCTACATACAATTCCACCCTGTCCCACATAAAATCCCACCCTTATCCTAATTCCTTCAGCTACTTTATCATCATGTCATCTTCTACCCCCACATTCCACTTATTGTTTATATTTCCCAAACCCCTAAATTAAAATTCTTTAGAAGCCAGGAAACTTTTATTTGCTTAGAACTTTATTCATGGCAAGACAAACATTTTGATTCCTATTCATGTCAGGAATGTCAATATCATAACAAAACTAGAAATGTGAAAGTCTCACCTGCCATATATTTTTAATCTCAGGTCACATATTTTGCAGTAGTTTTTTTTTATTTTTTATGCAAATAACCTAATTTATATGCACACTATTCCTCACTATTAAGTGTGAACGATGCTCTTCACATATACTGTATGACCATTTGTTTAAGCAAAATCACCACACCCACTTTAATTCAAGACATATAAATACAAATATTTCTATTGTTTAGTATGCACACACAACCCCCATTTATACTCACTTGAACAGTACCCCTATGCCAAGTTACATGAATGTACACCATTCATAACTTATGTTATGAAAACTTTAACGAAAAGCTTCAACCTGACAAATATTTTCATTGTTATGCAAATAGGCTAATTAACATGCATACACACAATCATGCTCATTTGACCAGTACCCATGTCCTCTACACCTGTGCCAAGTCAAATTAATGTACACCATTCATAACTTAAGTTATGAAAACATTAACCAAAACTTTAACCGGGCACCAACACCGACGCTGATGCAGGGGATAGTAGAATAGCTCTACTAATCTTCGAATAGTCCAGCTAAATAGGGGAAAATTCCACACCAAGCATAGCTTTTGATCTCAAGCACGGATATACTCATAAATTTAAAAAAAAAGCAACGCAACTTGTTGTTCATGTAAAGATGTTTGGCATTCAAGACAAGCTTCTCTCAGAGCAAAAACCTATAAGATGGCTTTCTTCATCCAGGGTAAACAACTGAAATTGCTCTTTATTTATGATGATGATGACAGTTATGATAAGTGGCCCCATCATCATCTGTTTAGCCATGACTTCTGGAAGCATTTTGACACAAGCTGTAGGCTAATACCCGTACAAACAGGCCGTTTTTATTGCTGGTGTGTGAATACTCAGTGATACGCAGAAGTGAAAAAATCAATAGTCTAAGAGCTTTATCTGGGTCGCCATTTTAATTGGTAGATGGAGAATGACAAAGCCACTAAGCTATCCAGATCAGCTCCAGCCATCTTTTGAGTGAATGTCAAGATCATGCTACAAGTGACCTTTACCAAAGCGGTCAAGTAAAGGTCAAACAAACTTTAAACTTGTCAAAAGTTCATCTCAGATTCTGGGGGAGTATTTGATTTAATCCATTCTCTTGTCTCATGCCTAACACAGAAGCTACATCCCTCTAATGTGATAATGGTCAACTAAGGAGAAAAACATTCACATCATAGGTGGCAAACTAACTCTGGGCAGTGGACCCGCTTCTCAATTCGAACAAGTACAGATAATTAAATGTTACTATTTACAACAGAACCAGAGATTAGGCCACCCCCACGAACAGAACCAGAGATTAGGCCACCCCCACCAACAGAACTAGGGGTTAGGCCACTCCCATGCCCGCACTAGCTGCAAAAAAGTTAAAAGGTCAAAAAATATCTAGTATATCTTATTTTACAACACTCAGAGTAGAAATTCTACAATTGAATTCTGGCCACCCACTACCCTAAGATTTATGCAAAGGTTACAGACCTGTTATTTCTTTCATTTGTGTGTGTTTTTTTTTTTTTTTTACTGAGACTATCTGAGACTGAATACTTATTTTTAAAAGTAAATAATATAAACAGGATTTAAAATGTAACTAGAACGGTAAAAACCGTCATGGTTCGCATGCCCATGCAAATTGACACCCATATTATATGACCCGGCCAATCATACAAATGGCATCTCACACTAAGTCCCACATGGCATCCCATGTCCCACATGGCATCCCACATGGCATCCCATCCCATGTCCCACATGGCATTCCACCATATCTTCCACTTGGCACCCCACCCCATGACATCCCATTTCCCATGTGGCATTCCATCATATGTCCCACGTGGCATACCATCATATGTCCCACAAGGCATCCCATCCCATGATCCACATGGCATTCCATTCTTATGTCCCACAACCCATGTACCGAATGACATCCCACCTCATGTCCCACATGACATCCCATGCCTTGTCCAACATGGCATTCTACCATATCTCCCACATGGCAAACCACTATACAGTGTCTCACATGGCAATCCACCATATGTCCCACATGGCATTCCACAATATGTCCCACATGGCATCCCACGCTATGATCCACATGAATTCCATCCTATATGTATCTCCCACATTAATCAAACCATATGTACCACATGACATCCCTTCCTATGTTCCATATGGCATCCCTCCCTGTGTCCCGCATCAGTGGCTTCCCACCTGATGTTCCACATAGCATCCCACCAAATGTTTCACATGGTATCCCTCCTAACGTCCCAATGACATCCTACTTTATGTCCCACATGGCATCACATTCCATGTCCCACGAACCCATGGCCTTCTACCCTATGTCCCACATAGCCTCCTACCCTATGTCACACATGGCATCCTACCTCATGTCACACATGGCATCCTACCTTATGTCACACATGGCATCCCAACCTATGTCACACTGTGTTCGTAACATCCCACTTTGTCCCACATGGCATTCTACCCTGTTCCACATGGCATCCCACCCCATGTCCCAAATGGCATCCCATTTCATGTCCCACATGGCATCCCACCCCATGACCCACATGATATCCCATAGGCTCCATAAGAAGTCTCATCCTAGCTATCACAGTCCCTGATTGAGCATACTATGTATAAAAGTGTCAGTTCATATAATAACTTACAGTATATGCAAATGACTTGTTAAAATGGAATGGGACGCCATGTCCCACATGACATCCCATATCATCCCATGTCCCACATGATATTCCATCCTATGGCAATCCACCCCATGTTCTGCATGGCATTCCACCACATATTCTACGTGGCATTCCACCCTGTTCCACATGGCATCCCACCCATGTCCCACATGGCATCCCACCCCATGTCCCATATGGCATCCCACCCTATGTCTGACATGACATCCCATAGGCTCCATAAGAAGTCTCATCCTAGCTATCACAGTCCCTGATTGAGCATACTATGTATTAAAGTGTCAGTTCATATAACAACTTATATGCAAATGAGTTGTTGAATAAGAAAAAAAGGTGGAGTCAAATAATTATGCCTGATATAGCCCTTGGTGTATACAACATGGGAAATATTAAATCATATGTCCATCATGGCCCTCATCCATGTCTCACATGGCATCCCTCCCTATGTTCATATGCAATCACATACTGTCACACTCCCTGACTAAGCATATTAAACTAGAACGGTAAATACTGTCATGGTTCGCATGCCCATGCAAACTGACACCCATATCATCTGACCTGGCCAATTATAAAAATGGTGTCTCACACTAAGTCCCACATCGCATCCCATGTACCACATGGCATCCCATGTATCAGATGGTATCTCACCCCGTGTCCCACATGGCATCCCACATGGCATTCCATCCCATGTCCCACATGGCATTCCACTATATCTTCCACAAGGTATCCCACCCCATGTCCCACATGACATCCCATGTCTCACATGGCATTCCATCATGTCCCACAGGGCATCCCATCCTATAACCCACATGGCATTCCACCCTATGTCCCACATCCCATGTACCAAATGACATCCCACCTCATGTCCCACATGACATCCCATGTCCCACATGGCATCCCACCCCATGTCCCACATGGCATCCCATTCCATGTCCCACATGGCATCCCACCCCATGTCCCACATGACAACCATAGACTCCATAAGAAGTCTCATCCTAGCTATCACAGTCCCTGATTGAGCATACTATGTATGAAAGTGTCAGTTCATATAATAACTTATATGCAAATGACTTGTTGAAATGGGGTGGGACGCCATGTCCCACATGACATCCCATGTCCCACATGACATTCCATCCCATGGCAATCCACCATATGTCCTGCATGGCATTCCACCACATATCCTACATGGCATTCCACCCTGTTCCACATGGCATCCCACCCCATGTCCCACATGGCATCCCACCCCATGTCCCACATGGCATCCCATATGGCATCCCACCCTATGTCTCACATGACATCCCATAAGCTCCATAAGAAGTCTCATCCTAGCTATCACAGTCCCTGATTGAGCATACTATGTATTAAAGTGTCAGATCATATAATAACTTATATGCAAATGAGTTGTTGAATAAGAAAAAAAGAAAAAAAGAGTCAAATAATTATGCCTGATATAGCATCCCTCCCTATGTTTATATGCAATCACATCCTGTCACACTCCCTGACTAAGCATATTAAATAAAAAAGTCTGGTCAGGTCATAACAATGTAGCAACTTTATGCAAATGAGCACAAGGTGGAGTTTAAAAAATCATGCCTGATACAACTGTTGGTGCCCAAATATTTTGAAGAATTTTAAGGATTTAAAATCTCAAGTACTACAAGAGAGACTTGAAGATCTCTGAAGAAAATTGGAAAATTATATCATTTTACAGTTATCTTCTTAGAAAATATCAAATGTATTGTAGACTTTTTAAGGAAACTAGTCTTCAATCCTATCTTAAGTATCTCTGAAAAACGTTAACATTTTATAAGGAAATTCTAACCTTTCATAAGGATATCTGAAGAAACTTTAACTTTTTCTGAGGAACTCTAAAGAAACTTTAACATTTTCTGAGGAAATCTCAAAAAAACTTTAACATTTCTGAGGAAATCTTAAAAAAACTTTAACATTTCTGAGGAAATCTCACGAACGGCCGGCCGGATGGATGGACGGCCAAACGGACTGACGGCCGGACTTCAGGAACGGCCGGACGGCCGAACGCATGGACGGCCAAATGGCTGGCCGGACGGACGGACAGCCGGACGGACGGACAGCCGGACGGACGGACAGCCGGACGGACGGACAGCCGGACGGACGGACAGCCGGACGGACGGACAGCCGGACGGACGGACAGCCGGACGGACGGACAGCCGGACGGACGGACAGCCGGACGGACGGGCGGACGGACGGACGGCCGGCCGCCGGACGGACGGCCGGACGGACGGCCGGACGGACGGACAGCCGGACGGACAGCCGGACAGCCGGACGGACGGACAGCCGAACGGACGGACAGCCGGACGGACGGACAGCCGGACGGACGGACAGCCGGACGGACGGACAGCCGGGCGGACTGCGTAATCGCCATTACATAGATTCGCATAATGCTACGCATGCGAACCAATAAAAAAAGTCTGGTCAGGTCATAATACGTCAGCAACTTTATGCAAATAAGCACAATAATAAAGGTGGAGTTTTAAAATCATGCCTGATGCATCTGTTGGTGCCCTGATATTTTGAAGAGTTTTGAGGATTTTAAATCTCAAGTAGTACAAGAGAAACTTGAAGATCTCAGAAGAAAATTTAAAAAAAAATTATATAATAGAAAAAAATTATATTATAGAAAAAATTATATCATTTTACAGTTATCTTCTAAGAAAATATCAAATGTATTGTAGACTTTTTAAGGAAACTAGTCATCAATCCTATCTTAAGTATCTCTGAAAAACTTTAACATTTTATAAGGAAATTCTAACCTTCCATAAGAATATCTGAAGAAACTTCAACTTTTTCTAAGGAACTCTAAAGAAACTTTAACATTTTCTAAGGAATTCTCAAAAAACTTTTAACATTTCTGAGGAAATCTCAGGACAAATCTCTATCCGGCCGGAGGGACGGACAAATGGACGTAATCGCCATTACATAGGTTCGCATAATGCAACGCATGCGAACCAAAAATAGTCTGGATTTGAAAAAAGAAGAATAATTCTTATAGGGTGCCGAAAGGTAAATCAAGAGTACACCTTAACATACAATTGTTTATCAAATATGGAATTACCAGTAATCAACTTTTCTTTGTAAGCAGGTAGTTCTTTTGTGTAGCATTGAAGAAACAGCACATGATTATGTCCTGCATAGTTAAAGCCATCCAAGCCATTAGGTGCATAGGATTAATGCTTATCACTGGCACAAGCAGATGAGAGCATGACTCCCGTGGACGGGATGGGATGGGATGCCAGTCCATCGCAGCTTAATTCTCTAGTAAGCTTGCACGGTTTTGCCTCGACGTGAAACTGGTCTGTTTCCAGAATAAAAATTGGTTTTAACCGAAAAACCGTTTTTTTTTACCCGTAATGTAACCAATTAAGCTTTAAAAATTACATGCATTACAGTAACTGTAAGTGCACTCTTATATGATAGCAGCTAACGAAGTTTGTATCACAGTATTTTCTGTAAACAATGTTGAAAATGATAACAGAGGCATTGATAAATAAAATATATTAATAAACTTTGTTGTTTGCGTGTAAAGTGATTTTTTTACCCCCATTTGCCCTTCA
Organism: Chiridota heheva; assembly: GCA_020152595.1. NCBI lineage: Eukaryota > Metazoa > Echinodermata > Holothuroidea > Apodida > Chiridotidae > Chiridota > Chiridota heheva. The sequence continues at coordinate 396,737 of JAIGNY010003259.1, read as the reverse complement.
AATGATGCCAATTTTGTCCCTTTGTCAGTCTAGGTCCGAAAGGCATTAAACAGTTACAGATGAACCAAGCCAGTCACGTAAAAAAAAAGATGTAAAAAAGGCCATGTCAACAGGCGATCTATATGCCCGTATTTGCTCACGTTTTAATTCATAGTTATGATTTCAATTTTCTTTCATGCAAAAAGAAAAGAAATTTATCAGATAGTTGCAAAACAGTTATAAATCAAACCTCTAAATGCACCATCTTACAATGCAATGCTAACCATCGTAAACTGATGCTGATTTGCAATTCCTAGCAGCGCTGGATCTCATTTTACAGCTGAGTGGACTGGAGTAAGTAAAGTGTCTTGCTCAAGGGCACAATGCAGCGCTTACGGCAGGAATCAAACCTGGTACTTTTCGCATGCGAGAAGACTCTTTAACCACTGCACCTCTCCCATGTCCTGCATATGCCCTGATCATTTAATGCAAGAAATGAGAATTACAATCATTTTTTGACAAATCATTTAATATTATTCATGTCTTCATATTCAGCAAAAGGTTCCAATTTTATCACACATTCAACAACTTTCAATTCTGAAAAGAAAGCCATTTTGAGTTCCAACTACTCTACTATCACCACAACTGTTGTATGAAATAGTGTATGAAATAGTTTTATGGCTAATGGAAAGAGAAAAAGAGATTTCAATTTGACAATTCTATAAATAAACCTGTCTGCAAGTAATACCTTCAACAAATGCAAAAATAATCAACTTCTTTCAATAACCCACTACACAAGAGAGATCGCACTGACGGGTAGGTGATCACTTTTATTGCCTTTGTGGTGAAGAAAACTACGTCACAAAAAATACCATTTGACGTAACAACGAAGCTAATGTTGTTTATTTATAATCTTAGATGTCACTTTATAAATTGATTTTTTTATCTCTGATCAATGCTTGTGCTTTAATCGCCTGCATTTAGTGTGCCCGTATTTCTTCACGATTATACAAGGGCACTGCAAGACTGAAAGTAGAGCTACAATTTCTGAGTTAGTCTTAACACCCATTACAACAACAAAAAAAGTGATGAGCCAATTTGATGACCAAATACTATCTCCATATAACCAAGTAGGATATGATGGTAGTTAGTAGGATATTGAAAAACCCAGATCACATTCACTGTACAAATGCTGATGAGTCATTGCTTTGTAATAACAAAACAAAATTTGTGTGCTTGAATATGACTGGAGTTACTTAGTGTTTTGTACAAGGTAAAAGAAGCGGAGGAAATAGATTAAAACAATCAACTGCAAATCCATAGAAATCCATTCTAAGAATGATATTCAGTAAATATGTTCTTCAGTTTCTGAAATATCAATCTGCATTATCACCTAAACACAAAAGGTACTATGTCACCTGATTTTCTTAAAGGGATATGGACAGGTAGAGGTAACACATCTAAATTGATTTATAATCCACTAAAAAACAAGAAAGCAAATGAATTCATCAAAATCAGTTTAAAATTTGCCATTTTACAGATTTTTCGGAAAATATGCAAATTTTTGTGTTTTTCTTGTGATGTATAAACGGGAAATAGTCTCTAGTTTTGATTATTAATCCATTGTTTTTTAAACCCTCGACCATTTCTCTTTGAAAAAGCGAAGATAATTCTAATGAAGAGGATTTGATCTTTACCATACTCCAACAAACCTTGATCAAGCTGGAGAATGCATTTCAAACATGTTCAAGGTCTAAAATTATGGGAAGAAATATTAAGGAAAACAAATGCATTTTCAGGTGTTTTCCTATTCATACATTACATTTTTCAATATATTAGAAAATGTTCAAACTTTGATCACTCATAACTGGAAAAGAAAACTACACATGCTTTTTTCCAAAATTCAAAGACTTATAATAAACTCATACTTTAATCTTCTTTTCGGTACATGATTGAACAGAAATCTTTTGTACCTGTCCGTAGACCTATAACAGAAAGAAATTTTAGATAAGGTTCTTCAGTTTCTTTAATATTAATCTGTATTTCACCTAAACATAAAAGGTACGTTTTCGCCTGATTTTCTTAATCTATGATTTGAGGCAGTACAGAGGGCACAATTGCACTTCTACAATTCCTGACAAAAACTCCCCTCTTCAGTTTTCAACATTTTCTTAAAGAGGGAATCTTGTCTCAGTAACATTGCTTGACCTTTACCAATAAATCTGATCATACTAGTAAAGTCACTTCCATGGCAGTAATTAAATGGCTTGTCGGTGCATGGTTGGTGATTGTGTAAACATTTCAGCCAATCAGAAACGTTGAATTGTATCATATGCCCTGATCGTCATGGTATCCATGTTAACACGATAATTGGCCTTTTAACAGAAAGGTTTGGCTTCAAAAGGCCCAACATTAAATACATGGGGCATTGGGGGTCATAATTTCTGTTAAAAGACATGACTTGCTATTAAACTTGTTACATTAATTTTGTCTGAGATTGTAGCTTGCACAGAGCATGCTGAAAACTGAACCCAAAGTAAAACAAAAAACCAACCCTGGACTCACATGTATATATCTCTCATAAGGGAGTTGTCCCAAATAGCAACTCCCTGCTCTTACAAGCCTAACATGCCTCTTCAAAAAGAGAGAAAACTAAATATTTAACTTTGAATGAAAATAAATCAAGATTTTTGATAAGTATTAAGGTAAACATCTAGGAAAGCAGGTGGAAGAGTGTGGGTTGTTTGACACAAAAGAAGGGGTGCCAGGGTATTGAATAATTAATTGATGGGTTATTTGTAAATGTGGAATGCTCTCATTAGTTTATTTCTCCATGTTTTCACTTTTAGCTGTCTATTGCACAGCTAAGAGTCAAATTCATTCAGTAAATTGATGACATATTAAGCTTTAACATTTTGGACCAAAGTTAAAAGTTCTGAACTACCTACAAAATTAACGTGTTAGCTATAACACTAAATAAGAGATGAATGTTGGTCAATGACCAATGATTTGTGACCACATTGGTCCAAATATCTGTCCCAATGTGACAAAATATATCTTAAAAATAGTACATTATTTGATGGGGTTGTGTTGTAGATATTTTCTATAAATTGTTTTCTAATTTCCACATCAAATATTAAATGTTGGGAATTATGTTTCCAAATGTAATTATTTATTAATTCCTACTTATTACAGCATACATTCACTCCAGCGATGGTTGCTCATTCAATTGTTGTGATATGATTTTTTTTTTTAAATAGTCCTGTTGCTCTACAAAGACACCTGCTCCCACCTCTTACATCAGAAAAAAGACCCCTAAGTACACATGACAATCATTAAAGCCAAATTGGGACAACTCTCAAATAAACCACAAAGTAGTTTAGTACTATGTAATATTTAAAGAGGCGATATCGTCATATGTGCACAATATTTAGAATTCCTTTCAAATTTTTTGATTGGTTGAAATTTTGCTGCGCGATTCGTTGTCTCGTATTCAAGGTATATAGTTATTTAAAACACCTTGATGGTCACCACACGAGATAGCCCAGATGCTAGCAGCGATCGCAAGTAACGTTTTTTTTCTTCTTCAAATCATGCCGTGAGTTCAAGCCCTGGTAGAATCGTTTATTTTGACTTTTTGCTTTTATCTTCTTCTTTTTTTTTTCTCAGTAATTTTCATTTAGTGACTATCATTGTAGTATTATAATACTAAAATTTCACTTTCGCTTTCTGACGAAAAAGCATTGAAAAAAACAAATAAGTTTCTCGTAATGCGCTGTGTATGTAATTCTGCACACACAACGTACACACTAGTTAGTGTCTGGCTGTACTGTGTGGTACAAACAGACAGAGGATCAGATCTTGCCTCCACAACCGGAAGTGACGTCAAAATAAAGTATCCCCTATTTTCACCGTATTTTACTGAGATGAGCCTCCCTTTTTAAGCCTTCATGAAATAATGACAAAATCCTATTTTCAATGGAACATGTTCATATTAGTAAACCTGCTTTTGGAAATACTATATTTCCCATTTCCATATCTTTCACTTTCTTTCTTTTTTCTCTACAGAACTATATATTTGATCAAATATCTGTTCCCAGCTTGATTTTGTTATGACCAGAATATCTCCATTCATCATCAACCAAATTTGTTGAGCAAATGTTTGTTCAAGATGTCTATATCAGCGTTAAATCCAAATTCATTCATTCATGAAATCAAATGCAGGTATTGCAGAATGGCAACTTTAAAATTCCGTCTGAGAATAACCAGTGAAAATTAAACTACCATTCTCAAGAATTGTTCACAGTATGACCTGTTTAAATACAGTGTAAAACAGGTTTAAAGTATGTTCAATTTAACCGTGAAATTGGATTTTATCCTGGTTATTTTTCCAGATAAAGTTTGATGGAAAAGAATTGCATTTTCAAAATATAAAGACTTTTAAAGAATTTTAAAATAAAAATATCAATATAAAAGAGAAAAGCTGCCATCTTGTTTCTTGAAATTACATCATTGATAACATTACATAACACATACAGGGGTCTTAAAGGCCAGATATCATATTAACGTGGAGATGGTAGTAATAATACAATCCAACGTTTCTGATTGGTCAAAACATTTACACAATGCTTGGACAAGCCAATCATTTACCGCAGTGGAAGTGACACTACTAGTATGAATTATTAGTGACAGGCGGGTCAAGCAATTTCCTTGAGACAAGATTCCCACTTTAATAACTTCAATGCAGTCCATCCCAAATTTTGAGTTATTTGACGTCATTCTCTTCAACAGTCCGATCCGGTTCATACTCCCAATCGGAAGAAGAATTTTGGTGTCCCGATCAGGAGATACTTTACGAAAGTATCCGACAATACATTTATCCAAATTCAAATTTCATATAAGAATCAGACAAATTTGGAGTGCGGGGACCTTAACTAATGCGAAGGGTTCATGATATACAGAAATGGCATATGAATCGTCTTTTCACTGTGTGCATTTAAGATTTACAATGGAATTTTCGAGAAATTCAAAGAAAAGTGGAGACTTCTTATTATGTGTTACTGTTAGGCAGTCAAGCTTTGACAAGATTTTCTAAAGAAAAACAAACATTTTGAAGTTATAATCAAAGGAACTTCAGAAAACATTCCACAATCAATACAAAGCAGAAGCTCCAAAGAGGCATTTCCAACTTTACAAGAAAAATGTAATAAAAATGTAGTCAAATAATTAGGGAGAAGAAAACATATCAAGGTCTATCACCTATCCCATTGCACTCCATTACATAATGAATGACAGATCCTAGTTATCACTGGAATTCTGAGATGCATTCTTTTTTAAGGTATGTAGATAGGTTTCATCCCTGGTTTAAGATTATTATATATTTTTTTTGACTAACATTGTAATAAATATTATAAGAGTCAAATTGCACTTTTTGTATAATCATTAATACTACAGCGAAGCTTCATACTGCCCATGTTTTCATCTCCCGAATGATGAACTCTGAACTCGAGGGTAGCCTCGCCCACTTAGTACTTTTTTGATGAGTTGTGATTTTGATATGGAAATAGACCTTAACCTCTGCGGTCCGTAAAATCAAATATGCTCCATTGTAGTGTTACAAACTTATGGCATGATAACTATGTTATTGCATTCTCCTTGGAAAAACACTGACCTTAATTATGAATTTTTTGTTTCTTTTTGATTAATTTTGCCCACAAAGAACCTAGCGTGGGGCCTAAGATTGATTCCATCTTCAAGTTCATGCAAATTGACTGAAATGAAGAAAAACTGGCAGGCAGTGTAGGCCTCAGTAAGGTTATAAGTTGTGTAATGCTTATCAAATCTTATAGAAGACTTACTCAAAATTTGAAACTGTAAAATCTGACTAGCCTAAAGCTTTGAACGTACTCAGCTTGCAAAAATTAGGTCTTGGGGTCTGGCCGTTAAGATCTTAAACATTACATGTATTAACTTTGAGGTTTCTTCTTCGTATCCTTACAAATTTCTGGAGTTCTATATTTATCTTTGCTCTAATCATTTATTTTAGGGATTAGGCCTATCACTTTTTAAACAGGACTAAGGCTATTTATTAATTATTTCCATGCTTATGTCAGATCTTGTAAAAAAAAATTGACGGGAAAAGAAAAGAAAAAATCACTCTAAGATAGGCCTCTTGAGAATGATACGAACCATAAATTTCAAAACTTGAGTAGCTATAATCAAATTTCAGAAAATAAGTAGTGCTGTCATGACATATAGATTATCGCGATATCTATTTGCCTACGACATGAAACATGCCTCTAACGACATATCGCGATACCAAAAACTAATACTCAACTAAGAAATTTTCGTGCAACTATTGTAGGCTAGGCTACTTCGTACCTTACAATTCAATGTTACGGTACTAAATCTAAAAGTCAAGTTTAGGCCATTAAAAACGTGCAAAATAATCGTGAAACATAAAAAGAACGAATTAAAAATCGTGCTCCGTCACCACACACTGGCACGCGCCGATGTAAGGTGGCAAAAAGAACGAAAAATTGGTCCAGAATGTGCCAATCAGGCTCTCACTTCAATGATTCATGATCACTCTGAATTACCAAACACGTGCGTGATAAACGTAATAGTTATGCGATCATACCATCTGCTAGATCTGCAAATCATTTGTTCTTGCGTTCATCATATCATGGAGTAAATTGTAACTCTATGATCATATAACGTTAGTGATATATTATCAATTTGTGTCGTAAGTCAGTTTTCTTGAAAAGCATAGCGATACTACGATATATCGCGATATTTTTCTCCACGATAAAAGATACGTAATAGAGCCATGTCATGGCAGCACCAGAAAATTGTAACTTCATTTTCGTTCCTGATTTAAGGCTTCGTTCCTGATTTAAGGCTGGGTTAGCAACACGAAAAAACTTACAAGTATGATGTGACACACTTTTTGATTGCAATGCACCTTTCATTTCCTACATAATGCTACGAAGACATCAATGTGATTTTTCTATTTTTTTTGCAGGAAATACAACAAGCTTACAATCCATCTTTTCCTCTATCAAGGGGAGTCCTTCAGTTTTATTTTAAGCCACTGTCAAGAAAGTGAATCATTTTTTAAGATTTGTCATTACACATTTAATCAAATTCAGCATTTACAAAAGAAAATTTTAGATGGGAGGTACTACAATACTCTTAGAAAAGAACTTTAAACAAAACGTATGTGTAAGATAGTAATTTCTATTTCTTTCGTGAAGAGATCTTTAAAGGATTAGTTTAATGACTAAGCAGGCTAAACCTGAAAAGTGCTGGGCCAAATGAAGTGACTGGTTATCAACAGACAACAAATACTGTAATCTGATTGAATACACACATCAGAATTATATCTCAATTCTAGAAAATACAGTAAAATTGTATGGTATATATGCTGACAGGCAAATATCTTACAAAAATGTAGATGATAGGAATCAGGTACGTGTGTTCACAAATTCTTTGTGGTTATTGCCCTTAACCACAAAACTGTTGACTTAACAACTTAACGGCACAGCTATTCATCAACAACAAATTGAACTTTGTGTAACAACAAATATCAAGGATCTATTTCGTCACAAATTCAGCAATTACATGATGGAATATAAACATTGCAAATACTGACGTTTACTTACCAGTACAAAATATTTGACTGATATCATGTATATCAATGGCGCATGGGAGTTCAATGACAACAATACTGAAAATGAAACAAAGGACGCTCGGAAAAGGAGGGGGGAGAAGAGGAGGGGGAGGGGGCGGAGGGGGAGTGCACTTCATACTAAAAGTGGTAAGTATGTGCAGCAAAAAAAGCATACCTGTAGTATGACAAAAAAAATTGGTACCTGCAGTATGAAAGTATACAATTTTGATACCTGCAGTATGGAAAAGTCAATTTTGAAACCTGCAATATTGAGTATTCAACAAAAATATTGTAAAAATCGGCTAGCAGTACAAAATTAAACCAGAACCAAAAGGCTTTATGGTTCCGATGCTTTTTCATGAGCTAATTGATTTGCAAAATTCGTATTAACTGGCATGTCATTGCATATCATGAAATACTTGTGCCATGATATTTATTTATAAATTACACCCATTCAACGATTTCACATCATGAACATGTTACACACCAGCTAACATCATAATTATACCAAGCACGAAACAAAACAGACATGTGGTTGTTAAAAAATGAACATTTCAAGATTACTCATTAATATACATTAGATCATCATCAAAATCATACCTAGGGCACATGTACAGACCATGGGTGTTCTATGTACCAAAGATGACATGAATCCATTTTACCGTTCTTGAAATACCGTGTTTACAAGCACTTTTCAGTAAAATCATATTAAGCCCCGCCTACTGTCATGATAATGAAATTCAACGTTTTTACGTCATGAACATGCACACATCAGCTTACATCATAATTATCCCAAATATGAAACATATGCGGTTGTTAAAATATGAACATTTCAAGATTTTTACTTTAATCCCTGCTTACTCATTAATATGCATGATAAATGTATCAACACTACAAACAATAGGGCACATCTACAGATCATGGGCTATCTGTGTACCAAATATGACATGAATCCAGTTTACCTCCTCCAAATCATTTCCCGTCCCTCGCGGAACTACAGAGTTTCAGAGGGATTCAGGGAATTTGTCATCCCCACAAACAAGAATACTACGCCATAACACACAAAAATATTTTTCCCCCACACTTGTTCAAAATTTGGTTTTGTTATTGATATTTAACGTTTTCCTTGTAAGTGACAGAACCTTATCAAATGTTTTCCAGCAAGATCGAGGGGCGGATAACAAAAGCTACGATATAGATATACAAGATTTATCCAATAGGAGCTTACAGGCAAACTAAATTGCAGATAATTTCTAAATATTCAAAATGGTGTGACAAACCTCCACAGCGTACTCAAAACAATCTTCAAATTTGCAAGGAACAACATGTATGCTCGTTTAAAGGAGCTCTCTAGAGAAAAGTGAGAGCATTGTTTGCTAAGTCAAAGGAATTTTGAAATTACGAAGGGTATAATTTTTAATATTGTGTTGTTGAAAAAATTACTTAAATTACGTATATTCATAAGAAATCATTATCATTGGTTTGATTATTCTTATCCAAAGTTTTCAGTACAAACATGTGCACAAAAAGTGTGCTCAAATATGTTCTTGAGACTCAAGAAAAATACATCCTAACTTTTAGGTTGCCAACTCTTTTAAATTTCTATGTACAATATCATGTATCTGATAACTATTTACAGATGTACGTACAGCTCTAAAGGTGAGCTTAAAACAGGTGACCACCACATGCACAGTATAACATCCCATTTCACACGCCTCTCTGCTGCCATAGTAAGTAAATACTCCATGGATGGCTGAGGATAATCTCCAGAAAATCCATAAATTAAATCTGACAGGTTAATTCACATTTCAGGGCTTTTTATACACTACCATATTCATTAAGAATATGCTTTAACACTTAAGGTGTAAGTGATGAAAAGTGCACTCCATAAATTTGCTTGTAAACACCAGTCTTTGATGTTCAGAAGAAAGTAAAACTGGGATTGGTTATAATGACCTAAGATTCTGTTAATTACTCTTACATGTAGTGTATACATAGACATTACTATAGACCACCTAACACTTGAAAGTGTTAAGATACAAAAAACATTTGAAAACAAATATAGTAACTTGTATTTGAAGACTTACAGCAGTGCTGTAGCTTGTCCAAATTTTGTGAGGCAAAATGTTAATGCAGTGGCATAGATACGTTTTTACTATATTAGCGTGTTATGCTCTCCCCCCCCCCCTCCTCTTCTGTGCAAAAAAAGTCTTGTTTTCCACAGAATCAACTTATCAATCGTTATTTATTTGATAAAAATTATTTGAAGAAGCCTTCAAAATAGAAGTAAACTCAATCCAATTAAATCAACGAATGATGGGTTAAATCTATGTTGGCGTCAATTACAGGTCTCTTCCACTAATAAAACCTTTACATGAAATGTGGAATAAGGGGCTGGGTGGAGGAATAAGGGGCTGGTTGGGGGAATAAGGGGCTGAGTGGTAAAATAAGGGGCTGGGTGGGGAATAAGGGGCTCTGGGTGGGGAATAAGGAGCTGGGTGGAGAAAAAGGGGATGGGTGGGGAATAAGGGGCTGGGTGTGGGATTAAGGGACTGGGTGAGGGGCTGGGTGGGAGAATAAGGGGCTGGGTGGGAGAATAAGGGGCTGGGTGGGAGAATAAAGGGCTGGGTGGGGGAATAAGGGGCTGGGTGGGGAATAAGGGGCTGGGTAGGGGAATAAGAGGCTGGGTGGGGGAATAAGGGGCTGGGTGGGGAAATAAGGGGCTGGGTGGGGGAATAAAGGGCTGGGTGGAAGAATAAAGGGCTGGGTGGGGAATAAGGGGCTGGATGGGGAATAAGGGGCTGAGTGGGAGAATAAGGGGCTGGGTGGGGAATAAAGGGCTGGGTGGGAGAATAAGGGGCTGGGTGGGGAATAAGGGGCTGGGTGGGGGAATAAGGGGCTGGGTGGGAAAATAAGGGGCTGGGTGGGAGAATAAAGGGCTGGGTGGGGAATAAAGGGCTGGGTGGGGGAATAAAGGGCTGGATGGGGGAATAAAGGGCTGGGTGGGGGAATAAGGGGCTGGTTGGGAGAATAAGGGGTTAGGTGGGGGAATAAGGAGCTGGGTGGAGAATAAGGGGCTGGGTGGAGGAATAAGGAGATGAGTGGGTGAAATTGAAATTACACTATATAGAAATTGTGTTTAAAAAAAATTATAAAATTTCTATGGAGTATTTGCTTTGTTATGACCTTTGCATTGAATCCTGTTAATGCACGACCATGATTATTTCCTTTCGTCCATTTTCAAAATAGATAAAACATTTTAATAAAGCGCTAAAACATATGTAAACCTTTTCTCGCTTTTCATTCTCTTTAGTTGTTTTTAATGCACTTTAAACAATCGTAACACGAAAATCTTATAAAACGAATGTTTTGGCATCGTGTTTGTATGCGTATTTAATGCATGGTTCAACGGACTCATGAATGACCCACCTAAAGCAGGACAATTCCACTCGTGTCAAAGTCCTTTGACCTGTGCATTAAATATGCATAAAACACTCTGCCTCAACATTAGTCTTTAATTATCAGGTGGACATGTGGAAGGTAAAAACACTGTATGGGTGGGGCACTAGTTATTAGACACCTCTACCAGGTGTGCTTTCAATAATACACATCCCCTTTCTAAACCAAAATTGTTTTCTTGATTTTTTCGTCCAGCTGTTATCGCAGTCCGGCAACCCTCCAATCAGGCCCAGGTTCCAGTAAGACGAGAATAAACAGATGGAAGCAGAAATCATATGCTTTTTTTTTCCCTCTATACAAACAAACACAATCGAGTCCAGCATGCTCTTATTCCCACACCAAAAGAAGTTGGTTAAAATGCCCTCAAAATAGCCCCTGCATTTGAGCCCCTGTGGCAAAATGTTCATCTCAAAACCAAGAGAAAAGTGGGATACGTTCAATTTCTACATTTCAAGTCAAATCATTTATCACTGGGCATTATAACCTTAGCTGCAAACATCATTTTTTGTTCATTTTTTTTTTGATAAAGATTTTTAAATCTATCTACAAAGTTGTACCTCCAAGTTGTTAATGTGGCTTTAATTTTAGGAATCGTGCCATTGTTCATCCATCTCAGTGCTTTGTTTCTAAAAAAGTAAATACCTTTTAGCCCCAAAATCCCCTTTCTTGTACTTATCACTGTCTTTAATTTTAATGCTTAACATAATTATCTGTGGCTTCCTGATAAACCAAAACTTAGACATAGGAGACACCAAGCCCTCTCGTCTTCACTTATTTTCTTTATTACCCCTCCCTAGGAAATGTTACCACATCATTATTAACATTGTGCCGGTCCCTGCAGTTCCTATCCTCTCATTTAGGGAGTATCTAGAAAACCTTGATCTTGTTTACAATTTCCCTGGAATTATCTTTTGTGTTCTTGAATTGAACAGTGGTTTTACTGTGGGACAATGTGCCATCTCTGAATTTAACAAAAAGATTTAGTTAATTACCTCTAGAGTGTCAGTCACCATACTTCAGTTTAATACTCTGTTTGTGTTCATTGCTTAAAAGGTAAATGTGGTTTAGCTCTGTGATTGGCCAAAGGTAGTTGTGATAGCTTGGCTGTTTGGTGTTGGGTGATACGGTTAGTTTTATTGGTCAATCTTTTATTGTAGGTGAGGTCAGGATTTAGAAATATCCATCTCCTTAAAGTTAGAATTCTAACTTAAGAGTTTCAGTTTGATTTTAGACATCATCTTAAGAGTTTTGAGTTTAGATGTCATCATCATCAGTTAGATTTTGGACATCACCTTAAGAGTTTGAGTTTAGACATCATCATCATCATCATCATCAGTTAGATTTTAGACATCATCTTACGAGTTTGAGTTTAGACATCATCATTATCATCAGTTAGATTTAAGACATCACCTTAAGAGTTTGAGTTTAGACATCATCATCATCATAGTTTGTTTTTAGACATCACCTTACGAGTTTGAGTTTAGACATCATCATCATCAATTTGATTTTAGACATCACCTTACGAGTTTAAGTTTAGACATCATCAGTTAGATTTTAGACATCACCTTACGAGTTTGAGTTTAGACATCATCATCATCATCAGTTGTTAGATTTGAGACATCACCTTACAAGTTTGAGCTTAGACATCATCATCATCATCAGTTAGATTTTAGACATCACCTTAAGAGTTTGAGTTTAGACATCATGATCATCATCAGTTAGATTTTAGACATCATCAGTTTTTTTTTTTTTTACATAGTCATCAACATCTTACATCAGTTTATATTTAAAAACATCTTTGTATTCCTGTGTTCATTTCAATACAGAATATTAATGAGCTTCATAATTCTGACTTGTCTTATTTTTCAATCCAGGTCTTTTTATCAAACAATCAATTAACACTATGATACAAAAATGAAATTGTAACATTTCTCATGAAAAATTAGCATTTTTTTGGTGTGTACATCATTTAGCACTTTAACATTAAGCTGTGCCCATAATGCATATTAATGACATCTGCTGATAACATATATAAGCATGTACACAATAACCATCAAAATTATCATGCTCAATTTGACGCAAAACGGACATACAGTTGCTCATATGTCATTTTTTTCCAAATTTTCACTTTAAGCCCTGCCACTTATTAATATCCATGATATCACCACCAAAACCAATAGGGTACATCTACAGACTATGGGCAACAAGTGTACCAAATATGACATGAATCCAGTTCACCTCACCGTTCTTGGAATACCATGTTTACAAGCTCTTTTAACAAAATCATATTGAGCCCCACCCACTTTGCATATTAATGAAATTCAACGTTTTTACATCATGAACATGCACACATCAGCTAACATCATAATTATTCCAAATATGAAACATATGCGGTTGTTAAAATATGAACATTTCAAGATTTTTACTTTAATCCCTGCCTACTCATGAATATGCATGATAAATGTATCAACACCACAAACAATAGGGCACATCTACAGATCATGGGCTATCTGTGTACTAAATATGACATGAATCCAGTTTACCGTTCATGAGATACTACGTTTACGAGCTTTTTTTCAGCAAAACCATATTAATCCCCACCCACTATGTATATTAATGAAATTCAACATTTTTACATAATTAACCGTCCCACCCACTATGTATATTAATGAAATTCAACGTTTTTACATGATTAATATGTTTACACCAACTAGCATCATAATCACACCAAATATGAACCAAAACAGACATGCGGTTGTTAAGATATGAACATTTTAAGATTTTTACATTCAGCCTTTACTCATTAATATGCATGATATCACTACCAAAAACAGTAGAGCACATCTATGGACTATGAGCTATCTGTGTACCACATATAACATGAATCCAGTATCATTCTTGAGATAGCGCATTTACGAGCTGGCGGTCACAAACATACACACACATACATACATACCGACAAGAGGCACATTGTGGGGGTTTTGCTGTATGTTTTGTATATGTACATTGTGGGCCTGCATTGTATGCGTACAATGATACATTGTGGGGATATAATATTCCTACAATGTCTTTACCCGCTGACAAAAACTCCACAATGTATTACATACACAACTAAATTAGCACTCTCTAGAGCACATACACCCCTTTGCAATTCCAACATGCCTAGAATAATTTTAGAGTTAATTTGATCCCCATACCCAATATAATCTACCTCAGAAAACTTAGGCCCACCAAAATTCATCCCCAAGTTTTGATCTGTAATGAACATTTGCAATCTAAACACTTAAAAAATTACCTTATGACTAGATTTCTTTCAAGGCCATGCCATTGTTTTCAGTTTTATTCAGGTGAAGCTTCATTGTTTGAGCTCTAATTCAAGCCAGGATTCACATTCCATCATTTTCTATTCATGGTAGAAACCTATTGTTTCATTTTCATTGATTCCAGAGAACACTCGATTTAAGTGTCTTTGAGTCCACAAAATTGACTGTTTAGATCTGCATTCAGAGTATAAAGTCATTGTTCAGCACATTCCATTGAAAAGTTTCAACTTAGTCTTCACAACTTAGTCTTGACAGATCTCATCCTAAAACAACCCCACCACCTAATTTCTTGTTTCCAATTAGTCCCAAATTTTAATTACTTCTTAATGAAACAGTAACAAAACCACACACCAAATTAAATCCATATCCAATCACCAGTTATTGAGATATTTTGATGACAGACAAACTCACCTTAAAATGTCCCCACCCCTCCATTCGCACCCTTCCCCTCTTCCAATATGTCTTAAATTTTAGTCACTTCTTACTTAAGCAGTAACAAAACACACCAAATTTATTCCAAATCCAATTATCAGTTCTGGAGATATCTTATGACAGACAAAAGACAAACTCACCTTAAAATGTCCCCAACCCTCCATTTACACCCTTCCCCTGTTCCAGTATGTCCCGAATGTTTCACACTTTGTCCGTAGGCAGTAACAAAACCACACACCAATTTTTGAGCAGGATATAATCAATACTTCTTTAGATATCTTGATGACAAACAAACAAACAAATTTACAGAGGCGAAAACATAACCTCCATCCAACTTCTTTGGCGGAGATAATGAGGTCATACAATCCATTGTGGGGATATTTCAATTCTAGCTGAAAACAACTCACGAGGTCATCCTGCACCTATAGCAAACACTTCCCTTGTGGGGATATCCCCACAATACAAAAAATCCTCCTTCTTACTTCCAAGTAGCCCCACAATGTATCTCCTGTAAGAGCACACATACACACATACATACATAAACACACATACATACACACACATGCCATCATGACCGCATAGGTTCCTGATGCTATAACATCAGAACCAAAAACAGAATCTACTAAGGGTAATTACAATTTACTACCTGAAAAATTTTTGATGAAAAATTATTCAAATAATAAAGACTTAACTACATTTTCCTTTAAATACATTAGCGATTGTTAAGAATATAAGAAGGAGGGCCCCAAGCTTCCATAGGTTCATAAACCTCTGACTTACTACACTAGTCATTTCTATATAGATAAGACAAGAGATTTAAACTTGAATCTCTCCTTAATGGAAAAAAAGATTTTTGAATTATTACTTCAGCATTTTGTTTCTTTTGAGTTCCACTTTCATATGAGATCAACTTTCTTGACCAAGAAAGTAAACCTTTAAGTGCATCGTCATAAAGCAAGTTTCACTAATTTTAACAACTCTTCTTATGTACACTTTGTCACTTCTTCTTCCTCAAATCCTTCTTCAAGGTTGGAAATTTACAATTTCTAAATAACTAGATTATGATAACAGAGGTTCATTATAAATAAGTACAAAATGTTCTTTTTCTAGCAAATGACAATTATTTATGACTCCTAATTTTACAAAAAACCTGGTCTCCCAGGGCTCAAGGTGTAAATTGTAAACATACCAACAGAGGGAAGAAAAGTACCCAATATTTCATGTTTGTGAGTAGGATTGCAACAACTTCCATTCATGTCCCTTTTTTACCTCCACATAGGAGATCGGACTGTTAAACGAATCAAATTCAATCTTTCATGGTCAGTAAACTAGAAATCAACCTGGTATTAATCATCAATGTCAACAAGATTCCGTTAAACCATTCATCACTTCTTAGTCAAAATTTGCAAAAAAACAAGCTTATAAACCCACCAAAACAGATTAAACTATCCAATTTAAGAGATATTTTCATTTCATTTTATCCATTCCTTCAAATCCCCAGAAACAAATGTTAACTTTTTTTTTTTTTATGACATGCGAAATAATTAGATATTCAGTCTCCACACAAAGCTCCATGATGTACGATGTCTATCACGCATTGACATCAATATGCTCCATCTTCTCAACGGAGCATAGCATGTACGCACAAACATTGGAGAAGCATAATATTCACACAAACCGTCTCATTGCATGCACATATCACCGCCACACACTGAAGCATGACTGCTAACAAATCTTCCGGATAAATAAAAATGCTTTTAAAAAAAATGGAAAAATAAAGCTCATTCACAGTATGGAAATTTATATATACTTGCAATAATCTATATTTCTTCAGCATCAAATACCGGTTCAAATGAAACGACGATGAATAAACAATTGCTAACTGCCACTAACCTGTCATAACTGTCAAAGCAAAGTACATGAGATGCATAATGAAGCTTGCACTAAACTCTAATTAGACACATAAAGACAACTTTGCAGGTCATTAAGGCTGACAAAGACAAAGTTTTGGTCAGTTTCCTCATAAGAGAATTGTGAAGAGTTTGTCTTAAATGGAGAAATTGACTTTTGATGTTAATCTTATATCTTTCAAACAAAAGAGATATTTAAGTTTTTCTCACATTCTCAACTAATCACTGAATATCTGAGGTTCTTCCATGAAAAATTTCTCAATATTAAATAACAAACGATATCATAAAATAAAAATAAAAAATTGGCAAATCTGCTTCTATTTTTCTTTCCAAACATCCAAGGTTTTTTAAACAACATGTTAAATAGGAAGACTCATCTCAGTAAAATACGGTAAAAATGGGAGATACTTTATTTTGATGTCACTTCCGGTTGTGGGGGCAAGATCCGATCCTTTGTCTGTTTGTACCACACAGTACAGTCATACACTAGCATGTACATTATGTGTGCAGAATTACATTTACAGCGCATTACGCTACTGTGACGAGAAACTTATTTGTTTTTTTCAATGCTTTTTTGTCAGAAAGCGAAAGTGAAATTTTAGTATTATAATACTACATTGATAGTCACCAAATGAAAATTACTGAGAAAAAAAAAGAAAAAGATGAAAGCAAAAAGTCAAAATAAACGATTCTACCGGGGCTTGAACTCACGGCATGATTTGAAAAAACTAGACATCAATGATGTTATAGCTCAACCCATTACAATGCAAGAAGAATTGATTGCTTTTACTGATTTTATTTTTGTCATATGTACTTTTATGATGTTTTTAAAGTTTGATTTGTGGTGCATTCCATTTGTGGGCAACTATTCATCATGTTAAAAAGTTGTATTCAGTTTGTTTGTTTGGGTTTAATGGCACCTTAACAGTCAGGTCATATGTGCCAAACGAGGTTAGTTGTGAATGACTGTCAGATTGGTTCTCAGTAATGACTTAGTTTTGCGGTGGGTGCATAAGGTTCATGTTATAGCGATGTCTAAAAAATTATGCGAGGTCATAGGTAAATTTCATCACAGCATATAGTTAGAAAATACATTTTGTAAACATAACAAAATGTGTAACATTTACACATTAATCTTCATAAATGTTAAATTAATTTCATTTGGCTGGTACTGAAAAAAAGATTACTGACCAAACATGTTTCAAAACGGCCAAATTTGTCATATTTAGCCGGTAATCGGCCAAACTAGCAGCTAAGGTTGCAACAGTTAGCATTTTCCATAAATGTACAGCTGACACCATTACGGTCCAAAACCGTTTAACCGTAAGGCCAGTTGTCATAAGTGGATGCCCTTTTAACGCAAGTATAAGGCGAGATCTTCGCCAAGTTCTTAACAATTATCTACCTACTGTGGTGTAGCTGTTATCATACATGTCTACAGACCACGAGGTCCTGGATTCAAGCCTGGGTTGGGTAGACACGCCAGTGCACCACAACTGGTTATCAAAGGCTGTGGACATTGACTTGGTTGTTGATGTTATGTCTGTCCGTACGTCGTACCTGTGTTCTCGTCCGGATAGTATTAAGCGTTTCGTGATAGCATTGTTACTATCATAAGGGATTACGCAGGTGACGACCCCGTCATTGTAATTGTGTGTTCACTCGTCATCGTCGGTTCTTAACAATAGACCTTCCATAGCAACCCATGCTAATCCACCGCGTGAAAGACGCTACCGTTATATTCACTATGTAATGTGCAAACATGCACTTCCTGCTTCTCGTATGAAAGTCAAGTTGACATGTATGATCGTTTCTTAAATATTGATATCTGGTGTTTTTATTCTTACATAATTAGTTCTTAGATGAATAAATAATTATCACGATCAAAAAATCATATATTTCATGTACTTTCTTTGTCAAATACTGTTAAAAAATCTTGCTTAATGAGGAACTAAGCATAACATAGAAATCATGCTGCCAAATTTGTTTGTGACTTCAAAGAAACACACATATGAAATATAATGGAATTTCGTTTTAAAGTTATGCCCCTAATTGTGTTTCATTTGACTTTTTACCATAATTGATGAAGAAATTACTGTTTTCCCACTTGAACTTAACGAAAAATCTCTGTATTTCCAAACATCCATGTGGAAATAATTTATTTAATACGACCTACCTGGTATACCCAAGACCGTACATTTTATCATACTTCTAGCCGTGAAGAAGAAAGTTTCATTGTACAATGGGATCGAAAGTGGAAAACTTGTAAAAATATCCCAAATTCCTTTCTTAAAAGTACAAAGTTTTGATTATTTTTTTCTTTAAAATAGTTCGTTACACTTGTCCGCAAATTATTGAAGAAAAAAACAAAAACAAAAATCAGTTGAATGTGTACTTTATTAAGTATAAACATCACATCCTATTATATTCAGTAGTCATCGTAGTACCTTCCATATAAGTTCTCAAAGAGGGTAGAGGGGAGGGTGGAAGGGGAGGGAAAGGGTGGGGAGGGAGGAGGTGGAGGAGAGGGGCAGGGGAGGGGAGGGAGAGGGGTGCAGGGGAGGGTAGGGTGGAGGGGGAGGGTGGAGTGGTAGGGTGGAACGAGTGGGTGGGTGGAGGGGGGGGGAGGGGGAGGGGGAGGGGGTGGAGGGGAGGGTGGAGGGGGGGAGGGTGGAGGGGAGGGTGGAGGGGAGGTGGAGGGGAGGGGGAGGGGAGGGGAGGGGGGGAGGGGGGTGGAGGGGAGGTGGAGGGGAGGGTGGAGGGGGAGGGGTGGAGGGGAGGGTGGAGGGGGGGTGGAGGGGAGGGTGGAGGGGAGGGTGGAGGGGGGTGGAGGAGGGTGGAGGGGAGGGTGGAGGGGAGGGTGGAGGGGAGGGTGGAGGGGGAGGGGAGGGGTGGAGGGGAGGGTGGAGGGGGAGGGTGGAGGGGAGGGTGGAGGGGGAGGGTGGAGGGGAGGGTGGAGGGGAGGGGTGGAGGGGAGGGTGGAGGGGGGAGGGTGGAGGGGAGGGTGGAGGGGAGGGTGGATGGGGAGGGTGGAGGGGAGGGTGGAGGGGAGGGTGGAGGGGGAGAGTAGAGGGGAGGGTGGAGGGTGGATCAGGAGGGTAGATCAGGAGGGTGGAGCGGGAGGGTGGAGGGGGAGGGTAGGGGAGGGGAGGAACAGCGTTGGGCAGAGGCGGTTGTGGCTACAGGGAATGGGATGGTAAAATTCGTCCAACGTATCTTTTTTTATTGGTATTTCTTGTCCCCAGTAGGCAAATAGACTAAAATATTGGATGGGATCAATAGCGAAATACAAGTGTAACTGCCACGATCCTGTGGAGAACGAATTTTATTTATACAACAGGAGACAAAGAAAATTGTTAAATTGGGTGGAGAGGGGGAATACCCCCATTGTGGGAGTATTCCCTCATAATGGCAGGGGAACACGGAGGGTAGGCCTATAAATGTTGTATTTATATATCGTTTTGTCAGTTTGTAGTAGTTGCTGTTGTAGGATATTGTGTAACTTCTTCCTGGGTCGTACAACATAAACTTCAAAATTATCATGCTACGTCCGAGTTCTTACTCACAAAGTGGGGACAGGCTTAACGCACCACACCCTAACACACATCTGAGGCTAACATGTTTTTAAAACACATTTGTATCTCAATATTGGGTATATAGTGGTGCTTGGCCAGAGGGCAGGGGAGACTTGCCAATAATTACGGCCCTGAGTGTTTGATAATGGTAATCCCACGGTCATACAAGCAAGAATATGTCTCCTTTGATTTAAGTAAACAATTTGAATAGAAGAAAAATCTTTTTGATTCCTATGCTAGACATGACAGTATCTGAAATGCGAGGAACAAGAACTATATTTTTTTTTTAATCGTGCAGAACGAAAAAAGAAGCTTATTAAAGTAAATATAAAGCAAATGAAAAATAAGAAACTACTGTTGCATGCTTAACAGTAAAGAAATGAAATAGATAATACAAGGATAAAATATACTTATCTCACTAAAAAGAAAGAAACGAGAGAAAATACTTAATACTTCTTTTAAAAAAATAACAACGCACCTGATATTATGGCCCTCCGTATTCGCGAACTTAGGGTCGGGTATATGCAGCATACTACCTCTTTTATTTTAGAATAGTGACAGTTGAAAAAAATATGCCTTTAACAAAAGTTGTAAGCCGGTTTGTATTAATTTTAATGTAGGAGTTAATGGAGGTTTCCACTATGTAACGGTCGATTACCGACGTTATTGGTGAGCAAAGGTCACTTTGAGTGCAGCATATTCTGGAACAATACATTTTAAAAACAAAATTACGAACATTAGCAACTATCTACAACAAAAAAATGTTAGGCTATGACGTTTGCATGTTTGATTTTTTCTGCATAGGAGTTCCAATTTGTTTAGTTTTAGTTTCGCTACGGAAAAAGCGTACTGCTGTGATTCCCGGGATACATATTCCCCTACTTTTTAAGTATAGGCCTATAGAATAAAAAAATAAAATAAAAATAGTACACAATTGGGGGTGGGGGGATTTGTTTGAGTTTCAATTCGTATCTTATGACCCCAAGTTTGGACAAGAAGCCAAGCTCGCTCCTTCAAGTTGAAGATGTGAATTTACGGCCCTGAAGTGTAAAAGATTCATTGTATGAAAATGCGTTTCTGCATCTCATCCACCCCATGCCATTTCAGAATTCAATTGTCTTATTAGGGGTGGCAGAGCGTTCAAAATATTGGGGGATTTAATGAGATAAGGTGACATGTGATACGTTAACCTAAAATTATTGGGCTGAAGCCCGCACATCCCCCTTCCCAGCTCCGCCGCCTCTGTCGATTGCAAGTCATCATTGATGATAGGACCTAAATAAAAACCTTGATATGAACGCATAATGTAAGTTTCGCATAACAAGCATGGCCACTTTAATATGAAATTAAAATTGGTTCTTCCCGTTTTTCTGTTGGTTCGAACTTAAGGAAACACTTGAAATATTATATTTAACATTCATCCTATCCATGTAATGATAATTATCGGGATTACGTAATTCCCCTTTGATGTCGCTACTGCTACGAGAAAAATCTGGGTCACTGCCAAAATACGTTTAGAGCAGTGATGCGGTTTAATCTGCTGCACCGTATAATTTAGTGCACTTGAAATAGCTTTTTGGATGATTTAGTCAATGTATTTTCACCCAAATCAGCACTAATTGGGCTGTTATATAGCAATAAATATTCAAGTGTTTGAAATTTTTTCCCCAAAAACCAAGAAGGATTGTTTGTTGTCCGTAACTACTCATGTTGAAAGACGCTATAGCGACCACGTGTGACTTCCACAACTGGGGATGACGGATCACACGGCGTGAGAATATTACCGAGTTTTAAGCATGAGCAGGCTATTACCGCAATAATTTATGTCAACACGTGCTGATTTTGTGATTCATAATCTAAGTATTAACTCCCTGGTAATCCGGTCGTAAAAACAATAACAATACCCAGGCAAACATTAAATCCGTCCGTAAATACAATTACTAGTTTTAAAATATTTGTTACTCTTTGAAGTAAATGTTAAAAGACACGAATTAATCTGTAATTTGATCACAATTGATGTGAAACGAGAATTTCTTTAATGTTTTCACTGTACATTAGAACTCTTAAAAGCTGGGATACTTTCAGTGATAGGCCAAAGGACATCGATGCGTATGAACTTTCTTGATTTCTTTGCATCGCTACCGTGGTTTGATTCATGACTTGTGTGTTTCTAACTTTTAACGCAAATTCTTCTGGGCCAACTTTAGGAATAGGTAGATTGGAAAAGAATTAAGTTGTTATCTTCATATTTCATAGGAAAGAAGGGACGGGCCCAAATTTCCTAGCGGATCGTTTTTACTATGAGGGGGGGAACAAATTTACTGGATGGCTACGGCTTAATTGTCTGGGGGCCCACATTTCCTAGGAAATAAGAGCCGGGGGATCAAAATATACTGGGGAGTAGAATTTACTTTTACACCGATCAGTGGTTGGGTGATATGTATTGTGATTTGATAATGAATGGATATGGGCAGAAATTTCTTGTGTGTATTTGACGGATTATGTTAATGAGTGCTAGCCTGGGCCTAGCGCCTTCCTCATGAGCACAAGCTAGCTACATTCCATGCATCCCATCCCAAGTACCGTGGAAATGTTTAGTGTTATGCATATGGCCCAGGGTGAAAAATGTGAAGGCAATGACATAGTGGGTAAAGATTGAAATGATAAGGTTGGCTAGATGGTTTCGTGAATTTATGCAAACTTGAAAACGCAAACATAAAAATTGAATTAACATTCGTTTACACGTAGCATGATTTCCTAAACGGTTAAACGTCACAACTTTATTAGCAGCCCTGGGATGCCCCATTGAATACTACCGTACCCAGCAATGATTCTTCCACGTGTCCACGAAAACTTATAGGTTTGGAAACAAACTTTTATTTCTGGCAATCTGCTGCCCATATGGCAAATTACGGCTTACGCAATGCCGCTGCGTTCACCAACCCAACAAAACTTTATCCTTAACGTTAGTGGATTTAAGTATAACGCTCTAGCCCCGCGATGCAATGTAGCACAACATACTGACACTTGAGACTTACTGTACGACAAGCGAAAATGATCAAACAACAAGTTCACACGTTATCTTCTAGTCTATGTCATGACCTACTATACAACTCGGTAATCCAATCCGATACAGCGTGACCTAATAAGATAACGAGAATTTGCATATTCATAGCAGAATGTCAGAATTCTGATTGGAAAATACTGCGATATGATTAAACATATATGTCCATACATGTAACTAATAGACATGCGTATGGGGGACATGCCATACCAACTGACCAATATCATAACCTAAAGCGGTACCGGTACGAAACGCGAATAGGATAGAGCTATTTTTAGCGAAATTACGCATGAAATCTAATACTTTGTTAAAACCTTTCGAGAGCTTTAACTAAAAAAATACATGGAATATTTTAAAGAAAATACAAGTTTTATCATTGATACAAAAATCTCGCTTGAGCCAGAATCTCAAGAGCAAAACTGTAAAAACCTAGGAGGAGATGCATTTTTAAACAAAACTTAGTACAGGCACATATGAGAGGTCACGTACGATTTGATAATCTCCACTCATACACTCTGTGTATGGGTGGAGCTAAAAACGTCACATGCGTTTGCCGCAAGCATCTGGGCTATCTCGTGTGGTAACCTTGAAGGTGTTTTAAATAACTATATACCTTGCAATACGAGACAACGAATCGCGCAGCAAAATTTCAACCAATCGAAAAATTTGAAAGGAATTCTATATATTGTGCACATATGACGATATCGCCTCTTTAAATGTGCTTCAATTTTTCATTTCAGGCATCAAAAACAACATTCTTTAAATCTTCTGTATTTTTCTTTTATGGCATCTAATCAAGATTGGTGAAAGGATATGCTGGCATGCATTGGTACCATGTTGGGTTGGTATGCTAATGTTGGACCAATGTTGCTCCAACGAACTGTGACAACCAACAGTTGGCTATGCACATTGACCCAACGATTGGTTGTTCATCACACGAGCATCCTACCCACTGTATGTATATATATATATATATATATATATATATATATATATATATATATATATATATATATATATATATATATATATATATATATATATATATATATATATATATATATATATATATATATATATATATATATATATATATATATATATATATATATATATATATATATATATATATATATATATATATATATATATATATATATATATATATATATATATATATATATATATATATATATATATATATATATATATATATATATATATATATATATATATATATATATATATATATATATATATATATATATATATATATATATATATATATATATATATATATATATATATATATATATATATATATATATATATATATATATATATATATATATATATATATATATATATATATATATATATATATATATATATATATATATATATATATATATATATATATATATATATATATATATATATATATATATATATATATATATATATATATATATA
Organism: Chiridota heheva; assembly: GCA_020152595.1. Lineage (NCBI taxonomy): Eukaryota > Metazoa > Echinodermata > Holothuroidea > Apodida > Chiridotidae > Chiridota > Chiridota heheva. Next base: position 371,850 of record JAIGNY010003259.1, on the reverse strand, counting down.
TATATATATATATATATATATATATATATATATATATATATATATATATATATATATATATATATATATATATATATATATATATATATATATATATATATATATATATATATATATATATATATATATATATATATATATATATATATATATATATATATATATATATATATATATATATATATATATATATATATATATATATATATATATATATATATATATATATATATATATATATATATATATATATATATATATATATATATATATATATATATATATATATATATATATATATATATATATATATATATATATATATATATATATATATATATATATATATATATATATATATATATATATATATATATATATATATATATATATATATATATATATATATATATATATATATATATATATATATATATATATATATATATATATATATATATATATATATATATATATATATATATATATATATATATATATATATATATATATATATATATATATATATACAGTCAATGTTTTTTCCCACAACAGGGCCAATGTGAAATAAAACCATTTGCCAACATTCTAGAGGTCGGGAATATGCATATCAATGACATAACAATCAAGTTCATGTGCGGCAACCAGCTGCAAAGGGAATAACAAACCTACACTCTTGTGTAAATTTTCAATTGAATAAAGCTTTCAGCCGAGTGAAAACAGAGATTTGAGCTTATTTTGAAGCACTTTGTCAATGAAAAGTTACTGGAGAGTTACTGTGTTGTTTGCCGCTTGATTGAAATGAGCAAGTGCTCAAATATTATTCTTATTCAATACTTATCCGGAATTTACCACCAGAACTGTGAACATTCCTATTGTAAAGGGGAAAACAAAACTTAGCTTTAGAGCATTTGCCTACGGACAAATCCCTTGCATGGTGAAAACTGTCAAATTTACCTCATTTATAACTTGTAAATGCCAAGTCTATAATTTAAGTAAAATGCTGAATACGCGCTCTGCAGTTGATTGGTTCACAATTTATAAGACAAAGTGCCCATATTTTAGATTTGTTCGATTTTTCAAATTTTGTGTGTGCATTTTTCTGTGCAAGTCTGCGTTGACTTGCGAAGTCCAAAATGACATCATGCAGACCTTCATAATTGGCCCAACATAATTGTGCTATCTGGGAATGCATTATGCAGAGATGCCTCTCTTAATTCAAACCTGCAGACAATACAAATAGTATGGATTAACCTTCAAAAACCACCTTTCTATCACAAAATGAAAGCAATTTATATCACATAAAAGTGTACTAGTGAACAACCTTATTTCTACTGCCATTGACGTGTAAGTAGATGTAAACAAACCAGGTTGCTTATGTAAATTTTACTGATATTCAATTTCGGCAAACAATAACACAAAAATGCTTGATGGTGGCATACACAAGTATACAAAAATAGCATGTTTAGTACATAATGCATTAAACCCGATATTGAAGTTTATACTCTATAATGAAGTTATGATGTACTTTCCCTGTAAAAATAAACTGCACAAAATGAGACAAACTTAAATAAACAGAAATAATAGAAAATATTTTGTACCAAGCCAAGTTCACCAAGTCAGTATGAACAGCCAACAATATGAAAAGCAAACAATACAAAAAAATGATTATCATCCTTTACATGTCATATTTCAATAATCATATTCTTCTTTCTTTTTTTTTCATTTTATCAAAATGAAATCTCTTTACAAAGGCAAAATGGCTGTTATGTACGAGAAACTTTTTTCAGCTATGGTCAACTAAATTTAGGAAATATCACCATAGCAACAGAGCTCTTATGACATCTAAAATCACACAGAACTAATTAAAAAATATTCAAAGCATACAATCACTTATCTTTTACAGAAGCCAATTCATACATCATTAATTCACACACATGCCTTATTTCAACAATTCCTTACAGAATATCCTTAATTAAAAAGCATGCAATTATAAAAGTATAAAATACTCTTTGAATTTTAATGGGTGTTGCACATGAACAGGCATAAGATGTAAACTTCCGAACTACAGTTTTGATATAGATGTGCATATCTGCCACTTACTAGTCAAAAGATCACTTTCCATTATCCTGAGCACAAACAAAGCTATCAAAAACTAAGATTCTCAATATTTTCTGTGAGCCAGTTTCTTAAAAAGGCTACTCTTTTTTTCTTTTTTGCAACATTCATTCACACACTCAATCACATACACAATGTGACCATTAACATATTGATGTCTGTCCTAGTTAAGAGATACATGTTCTTGTTTTCAGAATGCCTTTCACTTTATGAATTTATCAAATTTGCATCAATAAAAAAAAAAAAGGAGAGACTTTACAAGAGTATATCGATTTCAATGAAAGACGGTATCAACCTATTCACCGTGTGAAGCTATACTCAATGATATACACAATATGATATGACTTTGCATCAGTAATACTTCATATAACATTACATTAAGAGCATTTTGGGGATTTTATTTAAAAGACTAGGCACCTAAAGGGAAATATTTAGATATCATTCTTGCTACCTTTTCAGAAAGCACTTGGAAATCAAAATAGCAGAATCTTTAATTCAGCACGGCTACATTCATATTTGTTTGTAGCGAGTGAGACGGTTTCAAGCAACAACTGTGGCATCCCAAGTTATGAGCAATTCTCTGCATTTTCTTCAAATTCAACAATTGCTAACTGCCAAATGTGTTGTTTGTGGAGGTGTATGAGAAGAGATATCCATTCACTAACATAGCTAAAGGGACAAGGACATGTGGGATATGAAATCCCCCACCCCAGTTTTTTAATATTTGTGCAGATTGTAATTTGTCTTGAAATGCCACACATTAGCTACCATACATTTATGACACATACGTTACCAATGAAACATTTCCCCTTTTCAATTTCTCTAAAAATAAATTGCCTTATATTTTCACTTATTCTGGCAAACTACCTACTTACTAAATTTGCATAACATTAAAAGCATGCATGTATCAAGATGAATGCTGCAATGCATTAATCCAACATTTAGAAGTTAAAAGAAGTTAAAAGTTACTCCTTAACCCTTACTCTACCAGCGCCACGGTGACCGTGACATTTACGATCCATTTTCCAAAAAATTTTGAGTACCTTCCCAAAATCCTATAGAGCTGCAAATAAGTTTATTCAAACCAGATTGAATAGATCTTTCATAATATGGTTATTTTGTTGGGGGATTAGATTGACATTTTTTGAGCAAAATCGTTACAAAAAAATACATTTTTAAAAAAACGGCGTTTTTTTTTTGTTTTTGTTTAAAAGACGAATGTCATACGTGAATATTTGTTTTGTTTTTTCTTTTTCAGGTAAAGTATAAAGATAGTTTGAATTGTTGGTTGCTACACAATTTTTACTTGTACTCGGTCAATGTTTGTGCTTTTTTGAAGAAAATATGCCAAAATTTGTGATTTAGGGCCATTTTTGACCTTTTTTTTAATCAAAAAATCATAAAAAACGGCCCAAATAATGTATTGGAATTTTTAAAATCTCTACGGGTAGAGGAGAAATAGATCGTTCAGACGAGCTATTACAATAACAGATGCACCCCCTCCACCTGCCTAAAAGGTCTCTGATGATGACGTCAGTTCTCTTTTTTTTTTTTTTCCTCGCACATTCGATTATTACAAAATGGCGAGATACAACGTCGAACGTGCCTTCCGACTCTTATGTTTTCTTCAGAAAAATGATGATTCAGAGGGGTCGGAAGGTACTTTTGATAAAGAAGATGTACCAGAACTCTACCAGATTGAGGAAGAGGAGAATATAGAGCCTGCTGAGATGGATAGCGATCTGTTCCAAATTTCGGAGTTGGTGAGTGTTTTCTTCCAAAAATAGCGAAAGTACTACATTGTAAATGTGTAGTAATAAAATAAGGCTTATAGAATTCTAATGATAAATTAGCGGGGATTTTTGCTTGTTACGATAATTAAGTAAAAGGGACACTTAAATCACATATAAGAAAAAGGATTTAGGTCCTTTCTATAATAGCCAGGATGAAACAAATGAAAGCTGAACCCCAATAATAACATTTCTAAATGGACTGAAATATATGTATTTCCCAATGGCAATATTGTAAATTTAGGCCTACTAAAATATGTGTATTCCCAATTTCACAAAATCCAAGTTCCATTATTTCAGGGGCCGAAATCACAATTGTATGGGGGGAAAGTGGAGTAGGGGTCCCATGTTAGGGCAAAATACACATGTTGGGGGTGCCCCAGGCCCATTTAGAGGAAAATGCTTGTATATAGGCCTAGTACCGGTACATTATTTAAATGCCCCATTTTTTGGGACCATGATCCTTTTCCCCTTCCCCTGGCTATGCCACTGTTGTGGTGATTACTAGATCGATAAAACAAACATTTTGGACCCCTGTATGTACCCCCAGGCTTCCCGGCTGTAAAAGTCTGTCCCCACGGTTACCACAAAATTGTGGGGCAGGTTAGAAACCACAATAACATGTTATGCGATAACATGTTATGCGATAACATGTCATGCGATAACATGTCATGCGATAACATGTTATGCGATAAAATGTTATGCGATAACATGTTATGCGATAACATGTTATGCGATAACATGTTATGCGATAACATGTTATGCGATAACATGTCATGCGATAACATGTCATGCGATAACATGTTATGCGTATGCTTGAAGAGGACGAGCCGCCCGCTACTCCCCAACCCAAGAGGAAGAGGGACAGACCGTTGAAGATGAGCCCAGGCCCCTCTTCCAGGCCTTCCGCTGCAGTCTCGCCACCATCACCACTCAAAGAAAATCCGACTGCAGCGGAAAAAGCTGCCTTTAAAACCAGGGAGGAAGAGCGGGCGCTGCTGCAGGAGATACAATGGTCGAAGGTCATCCCTGCAGCCGATAAAGACCATCATCTGTGGGAAGTACTGGTGGAGAGTGACCGGGATCGACACGAGGTCTTCGGTAACTGGTTATGGGAAGACCAAACTAAAGTACGTTGAATGAAAATAGTTGCACCTATTTTTATTTTTTTTATTCCATTTGCAGCAACAAGGTATAGCAGAAGACTTTACAACTTTGGACCTTTAAGGCAAACATTTCTTATGAATTCCATGTGGATTGAACAGAAGTAAGTGTCTAATAGATAAATCAGCATAGTCTATCAACATAAAAGTAGCTGTGAAGCTTGTAATGGCTGAAATTGGGTCAGAAATAAACAAAAAACAGTTTCGTGCATAATAAATGGGGTAAAATGACCTAATTTGCATATCAATCGCATAATTTTTAATTTCATTTTTTGCAAATGATGATGTAAACATCTTGTTTTTCTGCATTCTATTAGTTTTGGACATCATAGAAAGGAAAAAATGCATTTTTTTGGAAAATTTAGTGCCATACACTATAAGATAGATTATTCACAGAATCGGAGGATAATTTTCAAGTCAAAATGTACCAAATTTTTCATATTTGCATCATTTTTTCTTTTTGATTCCTAAAAATCCATGAATAGTATCAAATGAAAGGTCTTTCCAAGGACGATTCAGAAATTCTATCCATATTTTTTTGTTATTTAGCCAAAAGGCACAAGCGTGTCATAAAGATAGAATGTTTGGAGACCTAATATGCTAATTCAATGACCTAATTTGCATATTTGAGTTCAGAAATATGCACATTTTTGAAAAGTGTAACATGTTAGCTTTCATAAAAGTCAAACTTGTTTTGGTACAAATGGAACAGAAAGTGCTGAAAAAATCCTCTTTCCAAAAATTTCAGAAATGGCTTATTCTATTTTTGGAACCTTGGGAGAGTAAGGGTTAAGAATCTTCTTATACTAAGAGCTAATACGCAACTTCACACTTTCAGTGACCTCAGGGTCAATCCGGAACAGAAGTTCTCATCACATGATATCTTAAACACTAAACTAGTAGACAAGATGGTTTTCTACCAGATTTTTACTGAAAATAGTCGCTCAAATAAAGTCTGAACACATCTGTCCTTGTGTTAACAGATGATTTAGAGGAGATATAGCTCTGCACCTCTCATCATTACATATGACAACACAGCTTAGATGAAAGAGTCTGCCAGTACATAACTGCTATTTTTTAGCTATTTTTTATTGAAAATAATGATAACTCTGATAAGATAATGAGTACATATAGCCTATATTACCAGTGAAACAGTTTCCCCTTTATACAGCAAACCCTTTTCAATTTTCCTAGCAATAACTATCATAAATTTTCACTTAATTATCCTGGCAAACTACCTGCTCTCTTTGCATAGCATTAAAAGCATGATTACTGAGCAAGCAGGTATCAGTATGAATGCATACTACAATGCATTAATCTGGCATTTAGAAGTACTTAAGAATCTTCAGGTACTTAGACCTAATTACTGAAAATAGTCCTCAAATAAACAGTCTAAATACATCTGTCCTAGTGTTAACAAATGATTTCTTTATTTTTAGATTTTGGTTGGAGCAATTGTGCTTTTGATAACTGCATGAATGGTTCAAATCTTGGTTGTGTTGATCAAGAAAGGGAGCAAGGTGTTGTCATTACTAGCAATCTGAAGCCTTCTAAACAGTGTGCCTTAGCAGCTGCAAGGGCAAATAGGATGCTTGGTTTGATTAGAAGAAATTATTGTTTTCTTAGTAGAGAGGTTGTTCTTAATTTGTATAAGCAGTTAGTCAGGCCTCACCTTGAGTATGCTATTCAGGCTTGCAGTCCCTTTTATGAGAAGGATAAGTTCATTTTGGAGCAGGTTCAGCGAAGAGCCACTAGACTTATTCCCGGAGTAAGGAATCTCTCTTATGAATCTAGCTTGCGAATTCTTGGTTTGACCACGCTTGAGTTGAGAAGAGTACGTGGCGATATGATTCAGGTTTTTAAGTTCCTATCTGGTAGTGATGCTTTGACTTCCGGTTACTTCTTGCATGTTTCAGCTGATCCTCATGTGACCAAGGTAACAGTTTGAAGTTGACCAAAGAATAGTTATTCTGCATTTTAGCTTTTCGCCAAGAGTTGTTAATGAGTGGAATGGTTTGCCTGAGTTGGGGTAGTTAACTCCAATTCTGTTCACAATTTTAAAGTCAACATTGATAAATTCTTAACTAACTCTCGGCATCTTTGAATTTTTTTTGTGGCGGTGGTGGTGGTGTTAGTTTTGGCTTTTTATGGGGTGAATAACCCTTCTTAGCCCGTAATCTTATGTTATGTTATGATTTAGAGGAGATTCCATGTACTTAGCTCTGCATCTCCCATCATTACATAAGACAACCCAGCTTAGATGAAAGAGTCTGCCAATTTATAACTGCTATTTTTAGATATTCTTTATTGAAAATAATGCTACCTCTGATAAGATAATAAGTACATATAGCCTACATATTACCGATTAAACAATTTCCCCTTTATATTTTTACCACAGATCCTTTTCAATGTTCTTAAAAATAACTATTATATATTTTCACTTAATTATTCTGGCAAACTACCAGTTCCCTTGCATAACATTAAAGCATGATTACTGAGCAAGCGGGTTTATTAAGATGAATGCATACTACAATGAATTAATCCAGCATTTAGAAGTAATCAAGAATCTTCCAATACTTAGACCCAATTACTAAAAATAGTCGCTCAATTAAACAGTCTGAACACATCTTTCCTGGTATTAACAGATGATATAGATGAGATGCACTATAGCTCTGCATCTCTCATCATTACATATGACAACACAGCTTAGATGAAAGAGTGCCAATTCATAACTACTATTTTTAGATATTTCTTCTTGAAAATAATGCTATCTTTGATAAGATAATGAGTACATATAGCCTATATTACCAATAAAACAATTTTCCCCTTTATATTTCTACCACAGACCATTTTCAAGTTTCCTAAAATTAACTATTATAAATTTTCACTTAATTATTCTGGCAAACTACCAGCTCACTTTGCCCAACATTAAAAGCATGATTACTGAGCAAGCGGGTTATAAAGATGAATGCATAATACAATGCATTAATCCGGCATTTAGAAGTACTCCTTAAGAATCTTCCGGTACTTAGACCCAATTACTGAAAATAGTTGCTCAAATAAACAGTCTGAACACATCTTTCCTGGTATTAACAGATGCTTTAGTGGAGATGCACTATAGCTCTGCATCTCTCATTATTACATATGACAACACAGCTTAGATGAAAGGGTCTGTCAATTCATAACTGCTATTTTAAGATATTTTTTATTGACAATATAATAGAGCTGTGACCGTTTAGCGTGTACACGCTACACGCTCGCAAATCTTGTAAACGTTTACTAAATATTTCATTGCAAGTAATCGTGTTTCATACATTATAGTGTCTTGCCGTTGAAAATCAATATTCATGATTCAAATCACACACACACACATTCGGTTGACAAACTTCCAATCAATGACTTTTTACAAACTGTAAACCCGATTAGCATAATCCTTTTCAAATGTGCGAATCGAAAATGCGCAGTAATCACCAATGAATGGGGATATTATGCACTTTGATTTCGCCGAAATCTGAGTAATCTAACTTGTAAAATGCACCGCGAATGTGCAGCAGTAAACAGTGAAACTAACAATAGGCCTAACATTAGGCCATAAGGCTTTATATCCCACGCAATCAAGGCCCGTTTTATCGACCAAAAAACACTTTGAATCGTGACAATTGGTGCATTTACATGTAAATATTACCTGATGAGTCAAATAAATTTTGCAAGAACGAAAAAATATTGCATAATAAATAAACAGAAAAAGGTTTTAACAGAGCTGAAATTCTGCATGCTTCGCAAAGATGGCGGCCATTTTTTCGAGAGGACTGATATTTCAGAACCTCCTAGTGGTGGTGGCGTAGTATTGAAATGTTTTACGGCGAGGTATATTATAGGCCTCAGTATGCAAGATTTTGACAAAAATTTGAAAGCCGTAGCGAATAGGACAAAAAAGTTACGCAATGTTGAGTTTAAATGACATTGAAAGGAAGTTATCTGTTCTTTCTAAACTGAATTTTCATGCATATTTTCCAAAAAACTGATGATTTATACTGTAGAAGTAAACTCTTTATGATTTGGAAAGCAAAACTCAGCGTCTATTCGGGCAATGCCGTCAGTACTTTTGCCATACTGGTTGCACGATTTGTTTACTTCGCCTCGTAGTTTTGGAGCAATTTTGGTGTATTTCCAAAAATTACGGTACTAAACTCGTGTACACGATACACGCTCCCTTTTTTTGGCGTGTACACGTTTACTAAAATCCCTAAACGTTCACTGCTCTACAATATATGCATAGCTCTGATAAGATAATGAATGAGTACTAACTTGTGGCAAAGATTTACACACATGTTGGAAGGGTCTCTGGAGGTTATGATACTTTGTGAGCTGTAGGACACAGTAAGTTTTCTCTAGATGGAAGGGTTACTTAACATTACACTCAATAGGAGAGTAATTTTGTTGTCATTCCTTTTGTAAATTAGATTTTGTCAGTCGCTGACACATATATTTCACACTCAAGTATGTTGAACATAATAATAGAATCCAAGATTCTTTTAAAAACCCACCTTGCAATAAGCTACAGTTATTACCTACATATATATATATATATATATATATTTGGAAAAAATTGATAGACGTTTATCATTGGAGTCATATGGCATTCTAACATTTTTGTGCAATTTTATCTACCCCAGAAATCCATCTTCCATGCAGTGGTGTAGATCCGTACCAAAAAGTGTGTGTGAGGGGGGAGGGGGGTCAATTTTTCTCAAACTTTACTGTAAAATGTTATGAATTAGGTGTCCCTAAAGTGGGGATACATACCCCCCCCCCCCCTCCCTTCTTCCAGGGATTACCTCCCCTCTGATTGAGTGTCTCTTAAGATTTGTAATTTTATTCTTGTTCTACTTTTGCAAAGAGTTTATTGCTCTACATGCAAAAATTAGCAATGGAATATTTCAACTGTTCTGCAAATATTCCCTTAAAACATCTCCATGTTTATCCTTTCCCTATTACTATGTACTCCAAATTACTTCTTCAATGGGCACTATCAAAACAACACTAAATTGATCAATAATCCATTCTTACTTCTTGAGATGAGTTGATAACAAACATACTCATAAGCCATACCCACCATACAGATCAATAAAAATGTTGACAACATTAGCATTTGCATAATAATTAATAACATTATCAAAGCAAGTATGATGTTCATTTATCCTATTTCAAGAATTTGTCAGTAAGCCCCGCCTACTCATTAGCATTCATGACATCCCTACTACAACATTAGAACATACGCATAGACCATGACCCAAGCATTCATGACATCCCTACCACAACATTAGAACATACGCATAGACCATGACCCATCTGTGTACCATATATAAAATTAATTTGATATACCGTTTATGGTGTTTACATCATTCGGCACTTTTACATTCAGCCAAGTCGCCAAGTATATTAATGACATATGTTGATAGCATAAACATGTACACAATAACCAACAAAATTATCATGCCCAATATGATGCAAAATTGACAGTTGCTCAAATACTGTGTTTACAATCTCTTTCCAGCAAAATCATATTAAGCCCTGCCCACTATGCATATTAATGAAATTCATCATTTTTACATCATGAACATGTACAAACCAGCTAACATCATAATTATACCAAACATGAAACACAACAGACATGTGGTTTTTAAAAAATGAACATTTCAAGATTTTCACTTTAAGCTCCACCTACTCATTAATATGCAAGACATCATCATCATTAAAAACAATAGGGCACATCTACAGACCATGGGCTATCTGTGCACCAAATATGACAAGACTCCAGTTTACTGTTCTTGAGATACCATGTTAACAAGCTCTTTTCAGAAAAATCATATTGAGCCCTGCCCACTATGCATATTAAAGAAATTCAACAATTTTACGTCATGAACATGTACATACTAGCGAGCAACATAATTATACCACATATGAAACAAAACAGACATGCAGTTGTTAAAATATGAGCATGTCAAGATTTTTACATTAAGCCCCACCAACTTATCATTATGCATGCCATCACCACCAAAAACAATTTAGGCCTCTATAGACCATGGGCTATCTGTGTACCACATATGACATAAATCCAGTTTACCTTTTTTGAGATACCGTGTCAACAAGCTCTTTTCAGCAAAATCATATTAAGCCCCGCCCACTATGCATATTTATGAAATTCAACATTATTACATTATGAACATGTACATACCAGCTGATATCATAATTGGACCAAATATGAAACAAAACAGACATGTGGATGGACTATCTGTTTACATCATATGGCATGAATCCAGTGTATCGTTTTTGAGATATCAAATTTATGAGCTAGTCGTCACAAACACACACATACATACACACATACATACACCTATGCATACATACATATGCCCATACATACATACTCCCATACAGACATACTCCCATACACACATACATACATACTCCCATACATACATACTCCCATACACACATACTCACATACATACATACTCCCATACATACATACTCCCATACACATATACATACTCCCATACACACATACATACTCCCATACATACATACTCCCATACATACATACTCCCATATATACATACTCCCATATATACATACTCCCATATATACATACTCCCATACATACATACTCCCATACATTCATACTCCCATACATACATACTCCCATACATACATACTCCCATACATACATACTCCCATACATACACACACACACACACATTCCATCATGACCACATAGGTTCCTGATGCTATTGCATCAGAACCAAAATTGCCTAAGAAAGCATAACCTCTGGTCCAACTATTTGGGACAGTAATAGTTAAGATTTAAATCTATTATTAAGTTTTGATTTGTACTGAAAATAGATTTCAAGTAACAATTGTGGCATTCTAATTTATGAGTACTTCTCTGCATTTTTTTTTAATTTAACAATGTCTAATTGGCAAGTGTCTTTGTGAGCACTAATATGAATTTAAAAGACAACGATGATTTAAATCTCGAGGTTCTGTGGGAGAGGGTTTACATACAGCATAAACATGCAGAACAGTTACTGTTACGCCCTATGCCAGCTCTCACATCAGTGGTGTCATGTTGATTGTTCTTTGTTACTTCCCCCTATCATTTTCTTGGTATCCCCCTCCGCTTCCCCCAACACCCACCCCAGTACAAGTTTTTTTGTTTTGTTTTTTGTCAAATATTTGCTTGATTCTAAAAAGAATAGGAGCAGTTTCCATTTGTTTAATATGCAAAGCTATTTTCAAAGTGTCAATAGATTTAAGGAGGTTCAAATGTTAGAAAGGTACTGGACTTTGAATATCTTTGCTCCATACAGTTTTGAGTAAGCTGTTACAACAGAGCCAAGTCGTCAGTGTTTCAAGACAGCTAGTTCACTTCCACTGTAAAACATCTGTTGCATTCCTTCACAACAAGTTCTAAGGCATTGCTTGCAATGAAATGAAGAAAAAAAAAGTTTAACCCCTAAAGTAAAAAAAGAAGAAGAAGAAAAAGAAATGCTGAGATACAAATCTCAGCAAAATATAACTCCCTTTTTTTTTTGGCTTTAGCACAAAACAAAAAAATTCAAATACACCACAATAGTCCATAGATAATGATGTGATGTTCCTTGATGCTCAATGAGCAAATCAGATACTACATACGCACACCGCAGAATCAATATCACAACCTACTTTCTCTCACCACACGTGAGCCCTTCCTCCCTTTGGGAAGCAACTGAAGCATTGATTTAATTTAGTAATGTTCACTCTGTTGGGCAAGCCAATTTGAAAGGCAGCAAAAGAAAAAGGAAGATACGACGACGAACTTTCATTACTGATTACAGTTGCAACGGACAATTTAATTTGCCATCACCTTATTAACATTGTTTTAACGCATGCCATCGCAAAAGTGGAGAGTCACACAGATGGATTTCCAATCTTTGCATTTGTTATTTTCGGAACATAGCCACGGGGCATCCACGAGGCTCACATGGCATCCATAAAATTCTGACTGAATGGACAGCCATTTAAAGGAAAAGTATCGTCCCATAAACAAATTCAGTAGTGAACTCCGCCGTGCTGGTAACGTCACTTCCGGCTTTCAATTATCCTTACTGATTGCAAGAAATCTTTGATGTTATCGAAAACACATGTAGGTCCCTATTTTTGGTCCAGCGAAGGTGGGATCGATAACAATGTAGATTTCTTGCAATCAACAAGGAAAATTGAAAACGGGAAGTGGTCTTACCAGCATGGCGGCATTCACTTCTGAATGTATTCATGGGACGATACCTGTCCTTTAAATAACATTCAACTTTTAAGACCTATTTTAACAATCTAACTATATGTGCTAGCCTTAAATTTGGACAGTGAGTGTTCTGCAAAACAGAAAGTTAAAATCAATCAAGAGCCCTGAGAATGGCCTTTGATATTTTATTACTGAATTAATAAAATGTATTTGTTTGACATAAAAAAACTAATAAAAAAACTGACAGCTGCAAGGTCAGCATGCAAAATATGACAAGGTTCATCTGTGATGGCTGGTCATTAAAGCAAATTTTAAATGAACCTGACATTAATTAGGTTTGGTTAAGTTTGGTCTGGGATTTAATGTACGAATATATTTCCTTCTGGAATATTAACGTCAAGAGGTCTGCGGCCATTTCATTACAAGTTGTGGAACACTGGCTGGAGACCCAGCAAGCTTCAAACCTTGGACGCTACACTAGAGCAGACGGTTAAAGTTTAACCACGAAGGTTTTAAGGTATAATAATGTAATTGGCCTTTTCTCAGTCATTTCACCATGCAATATTGGACAGACCAAATTGTTTTTAAAAACCATGCAAAGTTTTAATAGGGTTGTCTATAATAATTTCCCTTTCAGAAAAGTGGCATGGTACATATCTGACTAAGTCGAGTCTAAACGTAATTTAATAGAATGTGCCTTCTTTTTTTTTTTCTTCTCAAATTTACCAGTAACAATTTTGTTTTGTTCTAAACATTTGTACAGACCATAACCCACCTGTGTACCACATATGGCAGATATCCGAAATACTGTTCATGAGATATGGTGTTTATATCATTCAGTACTTCCACATATGATTAGGCCACACCCACCATGTATATTAATGACATATGCTGATAACATAAGCATGTACACAATAACCAACAATATTATCATGCCGTGTATAATGCAAAATGGACATAGTTGCTCATTTATCACTTTTTTTCAAAATTTTCACCTATTAATATGCATGGCATCACCACCAAAAACAATTTATGCCTCTATAGATCATGGGCTATATGAGTACCACACATGACATGTATCCAGTTCATAATTCCTGAGATACCGTGTTTACAAGTTTTTTGTTTACAAAATCATATTAAGCACTTTGCATATTAACAAAAGTCAACGTTTTTATACCATGAACATCTACACACTAGCTAACATCATTATTATACCATATATGAAACTTAACAGACATGTGATTGTTCAAAAATGAACATTTCCAGATTTGTACATAAAGCCAATTCATTAATATGTATGACATCACCACAAAAACCTATAGGGCACATCTACGGACCATGGGCTATCTGTGTACCAAATATGACATAAATCCAGTTTACCGTTCTTGAGATACCATGTTTACAAGCTCTTTTCAGCAAAATGATATTAGGCCCTACCCACTGTGCATATAAATGAAATTCAACATTTTTACACAATGAACTTGTACCACACCAGCTAACATCATAATTGTACCAAATATGAAACAAAACAGACATGCTATTATTAAAATATGAGCATTTCCAGATTTTTATATTAAGCCCCACTGACTTATTAATATGCATGACATCACCACCAAAAACAATAGGGCACATCTACAGACCATGGGTAATCTGCACCACATATCTCATTAATCCAGTGTACCATATTTGAGATATCACGTTTACTAGCTGGCCATCACACACATACAGGCATCCATACATACAAACACACACCATCATGACCGCATAGGTTCCGGATGCTATCGCAGAGAAGGGGGTTTATTATCATGCTATATCCTTTATACATGTTATATTTATTCTGGTGGGCTTCTTGTACAAGCTACGGCTTCCAAGCCCTTCCACCATTTTTCTCTCTGTAATTTTCATTATATTTTTTATATAATTTATTACTTATTTTCGTTGCATTGTATTGTCTTCACCGTTTTGTTGTTATGTAAATATTATGAGAAGATGGAAAAATAAATTGAATTGAATTGAACCAAAAAGCAAATGAGTTTTTATATTTGAAAACTATGACAAATGGAGAGGAATGCGGTAAATTTATTTACCTCTCAGGAAAACAGCAATTGCATAAAATGATGTGCGTATTTTACTCTCTGCCCGAGTACACTGACGCACAGATTTGAAATGCAAACAGCAATTGCATAAAATAATGTGCATATTTTATTCTCTGCCCGAGTACACTTGAGGCACAGATTTGAAATCTGGCCACTGTCTATGCTTCAAAATGCTTTTTCAGCTGTTGTAACACACCTTTCAAATCGCAAGTGGAATTCCTATCTTAATTAGATTTAACAGACTTTCCGACAACTGGCGGTTGAATTGAAACAAATGTGTGCAGTATTGGCACATAAGGATATCTCTTAATTTGATCTTGAAAAAATATACACAACTGGCTGGAGCACAAGAAGAGGCACATTTATCAGACACAAAAATACAGAATTCACATTAAGCTTGAACGTGACGTGACATACAAGAAATCATAACCTATTGTAGGGTAAAATTTTACTACTCAAGACATAAAACTAAAACGGATTTTGAAGTTATGTAAAAAATTCTTGATATTTCATCAATATATTAGAAATCAGGAAAATAGGAAAACATCTACCACAATCAACTAAAATTGGTTTCAAATTCTCCGACATGATTAAAATGATTAAATTTTGATATGATTTAACTCTCAGTGTCTGAAGAACTTAAAGAGGCGAAATGATCATATGGACACAATGTATAGAACTCGATTCAAATTCTTTGATTGATTGTTTGAAATTTCAACAAATTGCTGCACGATTCGTTGACCCTTATTCTACAGTATATATCAATTAAAATCCAAAACTGAACTTACGCTTGATATAGCCCAGTCGGTAAGGTGATGGAATTCAGATTTGTTTTCGAACCAACAGTTGTAGGTTGGACTCTTGCCAGAACCATTTTTCTTGACTTTTGGTGTTTTTTTTTTTCTTTGCTCATTGTAATTTTCAACTATTGTAGTATTATCTTACTAATTGTCACATTCACTTTTTTTTTCTCTAACAAAAACGTTAAAAAAAAAAAAAAATCTGTAGATTATTATAACGTTATGCACTACGATTGAATCTCACACATACAATGCTATGCATGGGATGTACAAACAGACAGGGATCTTGTGCATTCCAGAACCGGAAGTGACGTAAAAGCTCTGCATCCCCCAATTTTACAGAGACCAACAATGTATGAACTGAGATGAGCCTCGCTCTTTAAAAAGTCTATCATATGCATACTGTATGTGATGTGCCTTAAAGTAAAAGCCTATGATTATCACCATCCATATGATTTTTGCCATAGTGCAGATAGTGGTTATATCTCCTCGCTGTTTTGAGAAGACAACAAAATCTCCACTTTTCTTTCCAATCATTTCCATATAAAACACAAAATGAAAATTGAGGAGCTTATTTCTAAGACAATATTCTAAAGCAGATAATGAAAGATATGGTACAAAAGTAACATCAAAGAAAAAAACAAGTTTCAACAAGAAATGAGCCCCACTTACTTTTTTTTGATGGTAAAAAGGAGAGACCTAATGAAATGATGGCGGCGATGACAAGCATAATAAGGGTGGCATCTTGAACGGCTTCCCACATCAACCTAAAAATTGTCTTTGGTGGTTTCGGTGGAATGATATTTTTCCCAAACTCCTCCACTCTCCGTGCTAAATCATCTTTCATACCACGGATACCTGTAAGAAAAATATTGAAAGAAATTCAAGTTCTATCAGAATCGATACTGAAGTCAGACTAGGAGTGACATCAGACCTCGGAGTTGGAAAAAATCTAAGATTCTGGCGTTTATAACTGTGGGAAAACGGGAGTTCGCGGGAAGAAACTTTTTTTAAGAAAAAAGAACTTGGGAAGAAAACAAGCCCAACGAATTCATTATTCACAAACTTCTAAGTTATTTTGTCTTATTAAAAAATGAAGAAGAAAAAAAAGCAAATGACAATTCATTCCACGTTTTTTTCCGCAATTTTTCACCAGGAGATTTTGGACACATTCAGTTAAAACCGCAGGAAATTTTATCATTAATTTAAACTCCGCGAGACCTCATATATCTCTGAAGTCTTAAGCTAAATCCATCCAAGCCATTAGGCTCATTGAGCCGGTGCTTATCCCCTGTTTCCATGGCGCAGGCGGATGAGAGTATAATACTCCCCCTGGACAGGATGCCAGTCCATCGCAGATTAACTCCCCAGCAGTGCTGGTACTCATTTTACAGCTGAGTGGACTGAAGCAAGTAAAGTACAGTGTCTTGCTCAAGGATGCAATGCAGCACTCACAACGGGAATCAAACTCGGTACCTCTCAAATACGAGCATGACTCCTTAATCACTAAGCCACAGAGCCTCTCTAAAGTCTTAATGTACATTTTTGAAATATTTTCAGCAATTTGATCAAGTGACTAAAGCCGTGCATTGTTGAGATTTGTTTATTTTACCAATATGGGGGGGAGGAGTCTAAGGAGATGTCCCCTCCCGTTTTTCTTTATTATTATTTTTTTGGTAATAATGGGGCCTAGCCCCCTCCCCCCCCCCATCCTCCTCCTCTGGCTACGCCAATGTAATTATGTTAGGATACAACTAATTAGTTCAGTGGTCAAGCAAACATATCTTATATGAAGGATGGTTTAGTTTAAGTGATGTTTAATGGCACCACGACAGTCACAGTCAGATGTGCCAAGAGGGTGTTAAAAAATGTGAAAAAAGGTGTAATAGTTAGGGCAGAGAGGAGATGGAGGATTGAGAGGGAGAAAAAGGGGGAAAATAGGGTGAATTTGGGAGGGAAAAAATTAAGGTGAAAAGAGAGGAATGTGCAAAGTTAGGTGTAGAAGGAAAGAGAAAAGGAAAGATTAGATATGGTGGAATAGATTGTTGTTACGAAGGAAGTTAATAATGTTGGAGGAAGGATTGTTTTTTAATAGATCTGAGATTGAGGTGGGTGAGAAGAAAATAGACCTGGAGTTCAGGTTTAGGGGACAGATTAAGAAGATATGCTTGATGGAGAGTTCGGTGTTGCAGGTGGGGCAGGGGAGCTGGAAAGGAGATGGGAATGGGTAAGAGAGGAGTGATTGAGACGGATGCGGGTAATAACAACGTTTTTCCTGCAATTGCGACTATGCAGGGGGTGTTGGTCCCAACTTTGGGTTTGATGGTGTAAAGTTTGTTACTGGTTTTGCGATTCCAGGAGTCTTACCAAGTCTTACTGATGTAATTGGAGATGAAGAGGCAGAGGTCTGAGTGCAGAATTAGAAAAGGCGAATTGTTATTTCACAGAGCTTTGTTGGTGGCTCTGTCGGCTCTCTCGTTGCCAGGGATGCTGACGTGGCTGGGATCCAGAAAAATAGAATTTGTTCCCCTAAAGAGGAAAGAGCATGAAGTTTGTTAAGGATTTGTAGAATGAGAAGGTTGGGCCAGAGCATGTTGAGGATGCCAGTGAGTACTGATTTAGAGTCAAAGAAGATGACGAAACGGGGGTGGAAGGAGAATTCTATGAAGTTTAAGGCCAGGAGGATGGCATTTGCTTCAGCAGAGTAGATAGAGGTTCTGTCGGGCAGCCTTGAGGAGAGGGTGAGGCCAGGACAGGCGGCGGCGGCTGCAGAGGAGCCTTCCTGTGAGGAGCTGTCGTTGAAGAGGAAGGAGTAGTCATGGAAATGTCTACTGAGTTGGCAGTATTTGAAGCGGAAGAAGGCTGGCTTATGGAAAGCTTTCATAAAGGAGGCAAGACCAAGGTATACCTTGAGGGTGGGGGTGAATATTCTAGGTGGGGTGGGTGGAATGGTGTGTCTGGCAATTGAGAAAATGTTGATGTTGGCTTTGGGGAAAGTGGGAGTGCATGCGGATCACGGAAGGTGGGGGGGACGTGTTTGTTGAGAGTAAAGAGGTTAGTGAAGGAGGGGAGTGGATGGAATGGAAGCAAGGGTCCGCGGATCGGTGAGGATGCGGAGAGCAAAGGAGAGGTCAGCCTTCGTGCATCTGAGGTCGAAGGGAAGTTCGTTGGCCTCAACGTGGAGACTGGTGATGGGGAAGGTGTGAGTGGAGCCAAGGCAAAGCCTTAGGGCAGTGTTTACAATGACCTCCACATGTTTCAAGTAAAGTTTGCAGGTGGAGGCATAGATGAAGTTGCCATAGTCCAGCCTGGATCTGAGGAGGGAGCAGTACATGGTGCGCAGGGTGTGATAATTGGCTCCCCAGTCAGTGCTAGAGAGGACCTTGAGGAGATTAAGGATTTTGTGAGTTGGTTTTGAGAGTGTTGATGTGGGGGAGATAGGATTCTTTGGAATCGAGAGTGATTCCAAGGAAGCAAGACCTGTCTTTACTGGGGAAATTGGAATCTTTGAGGCAGAGATTGGGTCGAAGGAAAATTTTGTTCTTGAAATGGAAAACAGTTTTGTCTTTTGAGAAGCTGAAACTGTTGGAGTCACTCCAGTGAGCCAGGCTGTCCAGGCAGTGTTGAAGATTATTTTGGAGAGAATGGAAGCATGGCGTGGATGAGTAGATAGTGAAATCATCAAGATAGAGGGAGCATTTGATGTTGGGGGTGAGTTCTGGTGATGCTATTAATTTTGAGGATAAAGAGAGTGGGGGAGAGGATACTACACCCAGTTGTTGGGTGTACCTTTGGGAGTAAGTGTTTCCGATGAGTATTCTGAAGTGGCGGGAATGGAGAAAATTCTGAATGAAGGTGGGGAGGGGGCCTCTGAGGCCAGAGAAGTGAAGGTCTCTGAAAACACCATACCGCCAAGTGGTGTCGAAGATCTTTTCGGGGTCAAAAAAGATAGAGATGGTGTGATGATTTCTGACAAAGGCTTCGTGGATGTAGGTGTCAAGTTTGAGGACGTGGTCCAGGCAGTTCCGGTTTTTCCTGAAACCATTTTGAGTGGGGAGAGGATAGAGTTCTTCTCAAGGTACCAGTAGAGCCTGTTGTTGACCATACGTTTCATGATCTTGCAGAGACAGGAGGTAAGAGCGATGGGCCGGTAGTTATTGGGGTTGGACCTGTCTTTGTTAGGCTTGGGGATGGGGGTGATAATGGCCTATCTCCAGGTCTTAGGGAATTCCTGGGGAAGTTTTTGAGTAGATTGTAAGTAGTGGATGTCATCAGGGCCTTGAGAGGTCGATCCAAAGTTTTTGAGAGCTGAGAAGAGCTTGGAGTAGGTGAACGGAAGGTTGTAGTTTTTCTGATTGTTAGACTGGAAGTTAAGAAGCTTCTTTTCAGCCTCGATTTTCTGGTTGTGGAAGGAGTGAGAAAGATTTTTATTGGAGGAGGTATTGACGAAAGCGGAGGCTAGGCAGTCGGTGATGTCTTTTAGGTCTGTGATTTTGGTGTTTTTATGGATGAGATGAGAGATATTGTTGGAGGAGCTTTTCTCTTTGAAGTTGTGAATCATGTTCCAGATCTTGGGAGGGAGTGGTCTGGAGATCCAAAGACGGGACATAGGTTTCCTAAACAACCTATTTGCCGAGTTTTATGGTCTTCCTAGCCTTGGCTCTGAAGATGCAAAAGTTATCGAGGTTGTGGGGTGAGGAGGTGGGTTTTGAAGAAACGGAGGGCTTTGTTCTCGAGGGAGATAACTTTTTTGCAGTCAGTGGTGAACCAGGGTTTGAAGTTCTGTGGGGTGAAGGTGGAAGTGGGGATAGTGAAATTGGCAACTTCCAAGATCTTGGAAGTGAAAAGAGAGACAGGGTTATTGGAGAGAAGGATGTCGTTGGTGATAGAGATATTACACAAAGTGGAATAGAGGCCCCAGTCCGCAGTCTGTTGGTTGGGAAAGGGTGTGACAGGGGGAAAGGGTGGAGATTAGGATGGGGAAAATGGTCACTCCTGCAGAGTGAAGGGTGAACCCTCTAGTCTGAGAAATCAACAAAGAGAGAGGGGTCGCAGATGGAGAGATCGAGGTTGGTGAAAGTGCCAGTACCTGGGTGTAAATAAGTGAGGTAGCCGTTGTTGAGGAGACAAAGGTTGTGGTAGTGGTTCAGGAGATTTTCAATTGTTTTTCTCTGGCAGTAGAGATAGAGGAGCCCAAAGGGGGTTGTGTGTGTTAAAATCACCTGTTAGAATGAAGGGTTTGTTTGGGAAGTTGGAAGATGAAGTCATTGAGGTCAGAGGGGGTAAGGAGGAGTTGGGGGGATGTAAATGTTGCAAAAAGTGATGGTTTTGTGTAAGGTGGCAAGACACAGCAGGTAGACTGGACTCACTGGAGGTTGGATTGGATTGGGATGGGGCTCGAGGGGACGTCATTTCTGATATAGATAGAAGAGCTTTTGGGTAATGAAATGAGATCCTGTGTACCCTGGAAATGGGATGGAGTCAGGGAGAAGAAAAAGGTTTCTTGTAGGCAGATAATGCTAGGGTTGAAGGTAAAGATCAGAAGTTAACAATCTTCGAAATTGGCAGAGAGACCGCGGCAAATCCATTGCATGTCTGCCATTTAAAAGTGATGTGGAGAAAGGGACTCCCAAAAGGGGCCCCGAGTCCAGAGGGGCCCCGAGTCCAGAGGGGCCCCGAGTCCAGAGGGGCCCCCGAGTCCAGAGGGGCCCCGAGTCCAGAGGGGCCCCGAGTCCAGAGGGGCCCCCCGAGTCCAGAGGGGCCCCGAGTCCAGAGGGGCCCCCGAGTCCAGAGGGGCCCCCGAGTCCAGAGGGGCCCCGAGTCCAGAGGGGCCCCGAGTCCAGAGGGGCCCCCCGAGTCCAGAGGGGGCCCCGAGTCCAGAGGGGCCCCCGAGGCCAGAGGGGGTTGTCCAACCTCCATGTCTTGGAAGGGATTGTGATTAATGAAGGGGAAGGTTAAAGAGGAAAAAAGTTTGATTAAGGTTCTCCCCTGTCACTGAGGGGTGACTTGAGGGTGGGGTGGGAGGGGGTTGAGTAGATGGTGTTTTGAGTTTGGTAGGTTTGGTTTAGTTGGGTTTGTTGAGGGGTTCTGCCGGTGTTGGGTGTTTTGGCTTGAATGGTGGGGGTAGAAGGTAAAGTTGAGGAGGGTTTAGGGGTCTGTGTCGGTTGGCGGGGATCTGTGGATGTTTTGTGAGTTGTCTTTGGTTATTCATTAAGTTAAGGTGGTCTTGTGGGAATTGAGATCTTCTGGGGGGTTTGTTTGTGAAATGGTTTCCCCGAGGTGGGGGAGAGATACAGCATGGTGGTGTGAGGTGGATGAGGTAAAGGGGGAGGGGTGTGGATTAGAGCTGTGAACGTTTAGGGATTTTAGTAAACGTGTACACGCCAAAAAAAGCGAGCGTGTATCGTGTACACGAGTTTAGTGCCGTAATTTTCGGAAATACACCAAAATTGCTCCAAAACTACGAGGCGGAAGTAAAAAAATCGCGCAACTAGTATGGCAAAAGTACTGACTGCATTGCCCAAATAGACGCTGAGTTTTGCTTTCCAAATCGTAAAAAGTTTACTTCTACAGTACAAATCATCATTTTTATGGAAAATATGCATGGAAATTCAGTTTAGAAAGAACAGATAACTCTCTTTCAATGTCATTTGAACTCAACATCGCGTAACTTGTTTGCCCTATTCGCTACGGCTTTCAAAGTTCTGTGAAAATCTTGCATACTGAGGCCTATGATATACCTCGCCGTAAAACATTTCAAAACTACGCCACCACCAGAAGTTTTGAAATATTAGTCCTCTCGAAAAAATAGTCGCCTTCTTTGCGAAGCATGCAGAATTTCAGCTTTGTTAAAACCTTTTTCTGTTTATATATTATGCAATATTTTTTCTTCCTTGCAAAATTTATTTGACTCATTAGGTAATATTTACATGTAAATGTACTGATTGTCACGATTCAAGTGTTTTTTGGTCGATGAAACGGGCCTTGATTGCGTGGGATTTAAAGCCTTATGGCC
Organism: Chiridota heheva; assembly: GCA_020152595.1. NCBI lineage: Eukaryota > Metazoa > Echinodermata > Holothuroidea > Apodida > Chiridotidae > Chiridota > Chiridota heheva. The sequence continues at coordinate 348,584 of JAIGNY010003259.1, read as the reverse complement.
TTAACGTTAGGCCTATTGTTAGTTTCGCTGTTTACTGCTGCACATTCGCGGTGCATTTTACAAGTTAGATTACTCAGTTTTCGGCGAAATCAAAGTGCATAATATCCCCATTCATTGGTGATTACTGCGCATTTGTGATTCGCACATTTAAAAAAGATTATGCTAATCGGGTTTACAGTTTGTAAAAAATCATTGATTTTCAACGGCAAGACACTAGGCCTATAATGTATGAAAAACGATTACTCGCAATGAAGTATTTAGTAAACGTTTACAAGATTTGCGAGCGTGTAGCGAGTACACGCTAAACGGTCACAGCTCTAGTGTGGATGTATGGGGGAGTAAGAGTGGTTTTTCCCTGAGTGGAAATTTGGTTGACCCAGACTATGTCGGTCTGGATGCCCTTGGAGACAGTGTGGGTGGGTGGGAAAGTGGGAATGGTGTTTGTGGTGGTGATTGGGTTGGAGTAGGTGATGATTTGGGAATAAGGGCAGATTTAGAGTCCAAGATCTTTCTGGCCTTAGAATAGTAGACATTTTGAAGGTTTTTTTTTTTTATCCTGGATATCTCCTTCTCTCTGAGCCACTTCGAGCAGGAGTTGGAGGAGGCGGAGTGAATCTCCTTCTCTCTGAGCCACTTCAAGCAGGAGTTGGAGGAGGCGGAGTGATCTCCAACGCAGTTTATGTACTTGGGTTCATTATTGCAGGTAGTGGTTTCATGTGAGGGAGGGTTGGAAGCAGCAATTGTTTTTAATGTGGTTATATTTTTGGCAACTCTGGCATCTGAGGGGGGGGGGGGTGGGAAAGAGGATCTTAAAAGACACAAAATAGTGAAGGAAGCATTCAAAATGCTTATTCCGTTAAAGAGTTATTACAATTTAAAACTGTCTTATCTGTATTGAAATGAATGGTGTACTAAGTCTACTATGTATGGTTGGCGCCTTCATCCTCATATTCTTAACAATTGTTAATGTATTCTGAAGAAAATAAATCATACTTTTGCATTAGCTAAATTATTTTCTCTCAAACTTTCTTCAGGTGGTAAATTATAATTACCCTTACAAGATTATGCATTTCTACTTTCCTGATATATCCATTGGTTTTTAAGCCACAAAATTATAGGACAAAATATGATAGACTATATAAAGACTTTGGGGAATCTAAGGCTATGACATCACAACTAGTCTGATTTCAGTCATTTCTATACAAATGATACCAAAGTATAAATTTAAATATCTCCTTAACAGAATAAGATCTTCTTTTGAAGTCCTCTTTCATATAAGATGAACATACTTGACCACTAACCTAATCCTGTAAGTCAGGTTGTTCCCTAGCAAGTGAGTCACTGATATGAGTATGACAACCAATGCTGCAATCAGGGGACAAAAGTCTTTCCACTTTTCCACCCCTTTCACCCCTATATTCAATGTTGGTATGCGATTTGAAAAAAAAAGTTTTTCAACATTGAACATGGGTATAAGGGGAAGAACAAAAATAGTCATGTACTATTGTCCGGGATTAACATATTTAATATAATTTGTTTGCCAGTGCCTCCTAGTATTGTTTCACCTTTCTCTGTTTACCTTTTAAGTCAGAGAAAATAATTTACTCGAGTCAAATTCTATTGCTCACAGAAATATCAGCAATACGTTTTGAATAATGTACTTATAGGACATAGTGATTATGACAGAAGTGGAATCAAGGACGTAAATACAGGCGTGTGTGGAATGGTGTCACACCCACTCTCAACCCCACCCCCTCTCCTCCTAATTTTTTTTTTGAAAAATTGACTCGTCAGTAAAATTTGAGATTAGTCAGTATATCTGGTATCAGGTCGGTAAAAATACTGATTTTTGATTATTACTATTTTTTTTACAGGGACGCAGTTGTTTTTCAAATGGGCTGCTAATTTGAGGCCATCGGTCAGTTTTATATTTTACAACTCCCCTTCCCCCATCCAGATGGTCTACTAACACGCCTGATGATACATGGAGTATTCAGGGAAGGACTATAGGAATGGATGTTCAATGGGCAGTTTTACACTTTTTGGAGCTTAGGCTTAGGGATGAGTGGAACATTTCTATGACAAAACAGATATCTGTTTAGCTTTCCAATTATACATTACAAATTACCAGCAATTTCTTTTACACAGTAATGTAGTTTTCTATGGTACAAATTCGTCCCAACAATTGGATCAGAATATTAGAGAGGGGTCTCTCAATAGATCAGATAAACTATTTAAAGGGTTAATAAGCCATAATTTTGCAAACTTTCTGATAAAAACCTATTGGATCTGCAAAATGTGTTAAATAATTTCCAACAGGAATCTCCAGTGGCACAACAATAGGGTAGGAAGGGTAGGTAAAACCCATGAGCCCGAGTGAAAAGCAAGATTTGGGGGTCACTGAGCAAGACACTCTGATATGTCCGTGAGTGCCAAATTCCCCACAGGCTTCAAGTACTCTAGTTGCAACAATGGTGATATCACTTCATTTACATTGAAGTCTTTCAATGTAAATTACTTCACTTGACATCGTCTCTCAGGAAAAAGCTTCTTTCTTGCAAAAAGTAATGCTGATAGCAGAGGGAATTTTCCATCTTGATTTGGGTTTACATATTTTACCATGTTGTTCCCAATAGATCATCTTTACAAATTTTATGACCAACAACAAGAGGAACAACAGGAACAAATACATGCTGGAAGAGGGGAGACAACCTTCTTACCATTTGGAATGAAAATCTATAGGGCAAACAGTTATTCTTGTCCTTTATCCATTTTGGTCAAAGATTTCATCCGAGTTAGACCTCAGAATTGTGATTGCATTATCATACAACTTACCATTGTTTGGTGATGTGAGTAGCTTTTCACATAAAGATCGTACATCTCCATATCGGGCTTTGATTTCATTGATTGCGCTTTCTTTCCGTAGTTCCATCAACTTCCTTAGCTCCACTGCAGACACCCCGAAACTAGCATCATCTACTTCATCTGCCATCTTTTAAGCTGCAAAAACAAAGGAGATCAAAAATTGTAAAAACTTTGATGGCACTTTTCTCTGGTTTGCTGCTTCCTTGGGGAGGTAATCCTCTCTGCTCACAGCAAATAATGTTATTGATACAAACCAGACCTGAGCCACATACTGTACTGGTTTAGTTGTTAACCCTTGTCAGACTAAAACTAAGTGAAGCACAGGGCCCCTTTCTGGACATTTATCGGAATGAAATTGACTGAAGCACATGTCCCCTCTCCAAGCATGGTCCAACAATGGTTAATCACAAGTGACATTTATCCATCATCATTTTCTAACAGAAGACTATAAAAACAACGACAATGACACCATTTTAATGTAAGGCTTCTTGTTTATTTTTGATATGAGACAAGTCACATTTAAGACTTATTTTCTATTTTTCATATGAGACATTTCACATTTGAAGCATTTTTTTTTATTTTTTTTTGTATGAGACAATTCTAATTCAAAGTTTCTTCTTAATTTTTCATATGAGACAATTTATATTTAACACTTATTGGGTTTTTTTTTTTTTTTAATGCAAACACATCTATTCCAAATTATTTAGAAACAAACATTTCCACTCAAACTAAGGTCAAATTGTGCCTGAGAGGTTAGATCACTCTAGAGGTAGGAACTCCTCTGCAAAAATCTTCAGGATTGAAGGAGGCAGACCAACCAAAAGAAGAAGAAACCCCAGCAGTTAACTCCTCCTCTTATTTAAAGGGTCCACTCGCAAAACAATGTTACAGACAGATATTTTCTCTTTCTATGGTCCAACCAATCAGAACCAGCTACTTTATCATATCAAAGCAGGTCACAAACCTGAATTTACTTCAAGGCCAGATATCGTGTCAACGTTTCTGATTGGTCAAAATATTTACACAATCACCGCCACGAAAGCGACCTTACTAGTATGTATCAGATTTATTGTTGATGGATCAGCAGTTTTCTTGAGAAGAAATTCCCACTTTAATGCATCCTATACATACCGGGTTCAAACCTTGGTCAGATCTAACCCATTATTCTACAGCTACAGTATGCAGACAGATACGCCGAACATCAAAGCGGAAGTACGTTGTTTGCAGCTCCTCAAATTGTGCCTGAGAGGTTAGATCATTCCAGAGGTAGGAAGAGAAGAAATTAGGGGGACATTGAAAGAAATATAGGAACTAAAATCCAGAAAGCTGGGATCGAAAGAGGAAGTGCATGGATGAAAAAAGGGGTGAAGGTAGAGGGAGAGGAGGAAGGGAGGGGGTGGGAGTGGAGGACTAAATATGGTTGTAGAGGGAAGCATGATGAAGGAAGGAGATAATTTTATCCAGAGGGTTTTTCTAAAAGAGCTCGGCTATTGAGTTGTGGGGAGCAAGGGAAGCTTTGGGAAGGTTGTACAGGGAGCAAGCAAGGAGGATGTGGTGGACTGTGAGGGTGCAATGGCAATTTTTGCAGATGGGTGGGGGATCCAATAAGGAGGTGGGAGTGAGTGAGGTGGGTGTGACCTATTCTAAGGCGGGTAATGTGGACATTGTCGGCATGAAAGAGATTGTGGATGGTGGGTTTGATCGGAATGGTGGGCTGGATGACGTGGAGTTTGTTATCAATTTGGGAGTCACATGAGGTTTGCCAGCGGTCACGAAAAAGGAAAGCGATAAGTGGTTTGATGTCAGAAAGGGTTTGGGGAAAGGAAGTGGGAGGGACACTGAGGGCAAGCTTAGCGGCTGCATCAGCTATTGCCATTGCCAGGGATGCCAACATGGCTGGCTTGGTATCCAGAAGAAAAGAATACTTTTCCTGCAGAGGGGGCGAAAGCCTCACTTAAGAAAGCCCCTGGACTCCACGCCGAAAAGACGTGCGCACATTAATGTGCCCCTCAATAAGTCTAGCCACCCTGCCCTTTTTTAAATCAAGCTAGGGGTCTGAAGCCCGTTTATTAGGTAGGTGGTAATTGGGTCCAGCACTTTAAGGCCCTGGCAAAAGGCGCTAGCGCTATATAAATCAATGTCTAATAATATACATGACAAGTTTAATGTCATGAAAAGCAATATAGGGTATTATTTAATTTTGTTATTGTAGACTAATAAATGTGCCATAGGTAATAATAATAATACATTTATATAGCACAAAAATCTGCAAGCATTCTAATGCGCTTCACAATAAGAATAAACTAAACAAAGGCAATACCAAAAAAGTGCGTTTTTAACTTAAGGCCCAAAATAAGATTGTTAACAGAATGAATAGAGGCAGGCAATTCATTCCAAAGGGCTAGACCTGCATATAAAAGCCATGGTCACCTAATGTTTTCCACTTAGTTCTGGGGCAAAAAGAAAGAGAGAATCATTAGAGCATAACGAATACCTATTGTTGGGAACAGATGAATGTGATCACAAAGATAACACTGGACAACTTAATGTAGGGACTTAAAAACAAAAACAAGAGGTTTAAATTTAATAGGTAATTCAACTGGAAGCCAGTGAATGGAACTAAGGACTTTTGAGGGGGCATCGTAGCAATTAACAACTAATTTGCCAGCATTATTCTGAATACATTGGAGCCTTTTAATGAGATAATTTGGAATATTGTGAAATAAACTGTATTTTAGCACATGAGCTTAAACCATGGAGACCAGTCATCATTAATTCAAAAATTGTAAACAAGGTGAAGCATGCTGGAATATGATTAATGATGAGACCCTTGTATATCTATCTTTTAAAGTAGCGTACCAAAAATAGCATCATCAAGTCTGGAACAATTGGCTGTTCCAGTTAATAAATTTCTAATACACAACTTTCAATAACTGAATAATGCTGTACCACCCCCACCTTTAAATAATTATATACAGTAGTCTTTAGAAAAGTCAAATGCACCTGCCACTTTTCTTAGGTGCTGAACAGCAGTACTTTTGATGATTCACCAGCTAAAAGTTGCAACATATTAAAGTGCAATGAAATCTTTCAAATGCTAGAAATCAAAATAGAATTAAGGAGAAATGAAAATATTCCTAATACAAGCAAAATGAGTTTGTTTTCTTTCTTAAACTGAAATTACAAGACTGAATTGAAAATTGATCATAAAAATTCAATGACTAGTTCATAGACCAAGAAAATATCACTTTCTTGTTCAATCATAGGCATTTGATCATACGATACTTAGAATGAGCCTATAAAACCCTTAAGCAAAATAAAATTGATGACGGAAAAGCAGCCATGTCTCGCTGACGCTGAGTTATGCTCAAGATTGTAAATGTTCACAAAATTGATAATGTTAAAACTTTTGCATTATATTAAGGGGAGGCTAGACAAATGAGTGGATGAATCAAAGTCAGACCTGGGAAAAATCTATGATTCTGGCCGTTATAACCACAGGAAAAACAGGAATTCGCGAGAAGAAATACTTGTTTTCAATCAATTTCTTTTCTTCTTTTTTCTCATATATAGATTTCTTGAGTATATGTGGAAAATACGTAATCTGAAAACGTCCCCCATGTAATTTTGCGATGTACATTAAATACGGAAAGAGGGAAGTGTATGAAGTGTACATTAAATGCCGAAAGAGGGAAGTGTATAAAGATGTATTTACTACATCCATCCATCCATCCATCCATGTTCATTTGTAGTAGGCGCCTTTTCCATAGGATACAAAGCGCCCAGAATGCTGCCCCAAAGTTCAGTAAGTAATACATGATTAAAAAAGAAGTCTTAAGACGTGTTTTGAACTGTCCAAGTGAACTGGCATGGCGAATGTGTGAAGGCAAAGAGTTCCAAACATGGGGTGCTGCAGCTGAAAAAGCCCTAGAACCAGCTTTGGTGTTAGTTCTGGGTTCAGTCAGGAAGTTTTCAGAAGAGGAGCGAAGGGATCGTGCTGGTGTATAAAGTTTCAGACTGTTGGATATGTATTCAGGTGATTGATGTATCAGGGATTTGTAGACAATAACACATGTTTTGTATAAAATTCGCTGTGACACAGGGAGCCAATGCAATTTGTTGAGCAAGGGTGAGGCATGATCACGACGACGTTTCCTGAAGATAAGCTTAGCAGCTTTATTTTGGAGTTTCTGTAGGCGATTTACATTTTTCATGGTAATACCATTCAAAAGGGAATTACAGTAGTCCAAACGTGATAGGATGAGTGATCGAACAACATAATGACAGGTTTCAACGTCAAAAACAAACTACATCAATATCAATTCATTCACGATTTTTGTGGGAAGATTTTCAACATCTTTATTGAGAACCGTGAGAAATTTTATTATTAATTCAAACTCTGGAATCAGATATAAAATCTTTGAGTGTCTCAGTATTGATGATACACATGCCCCTTCAGTACCCCTACCATGGATTACTCTCCCTTCAGAATTCTAATCGGGAAACGAATCTTTTCTGCAGTAGCTATGAAAATTAAAGTTATAAAAAGGATAACCTGATCATTTTGTCTATTTTTGTACTTACAATACACAAAAAGGAATTTACAGAAAGTGCTAGGAAGATGTTTGAATAATAATGTTAAGTTTCACAAATAAAAGATGGCGTAAATGAATCTGTTTTTATCAAGATAGAGCTGATCCAACAAAAAGACTCGGTGATATCAAAAATACTTTATCTTCAAGTTTCCAATCAATTCGGTTTCATTCGAACACCTTTGTATCAAAGGTTTCTTTCACTGTGAACAAACAAATTATCTGCCTTCTAAGATATAAAAATATATTCATCTTAATTTGGCAACTGAAGAAATATTCTTTGTTTTACTCAAGTGAAATAGCATTATTATGTTCACATTGCCATGAAAGCAATCAGATTAAAGATGGTGATTCACTGCGATATTAAGGGTAGTAATCTGAATTGGATAACATTTCAATCGTGGTCTGACTCAGGCAACCTTTCTCCCAAGAAAATAAGTAAGAATAGACAGTTCTACAGTGTCTTGCTGCCTGTGTGCTTTTGGGATAACTGGAGGCAAAATGATTTATACATCAATCTAAGACTACTACAACAGAAGTGAGGTCTAATGGAAATCAGAAAGAAATTGATTAAACCAAGGGAAGTTTAACCTCCTAGCATTTAAATCAATCCTATCAAAAATTGCTCATTCAAAAATATGATTAATGTATCATAGTAAAAGATATTAGTGGGAAAATTGTTGATAGGAATGAGATAGGAGATCGAGTATATATATATATATATATATATATATATATATATATATATATATATATATATATATATATATAAATATATATATATATATAGATAAATATATAGATATAGATAGATATAGATCGATATAGATATATATATATAGATATATATATATATATATGTATATATAAATCAAAATTGAGGAAAATGTTCTTCAGGCCAAGTAAATTGAGGATTTACAATCCAAACTTAAAAGTGTACTGACTATGGCTGTCATGATATGGGTTGTAAACAGGCAGCAATTATCGTGCACAAAAATAATGGGAAATATCACCATATCGCGATATCTATGTTATAGTCATTAATTTTGGAAAACTGCTTGAGTTTTCAGCATACATATCTCAATTTTTCTAGAAAATGTAAGATCTAAAGGAAAGGAAGCATACAGATTTGCTGCAAGTACTCTGATAAAATCTCACTCATTTGAAATGTCTCTGCAATTCTGTCTCTGTCATGCACTTTTACTTGTGCATATGACATACAGTATCATAATACATGTAACAAGGAAAACTGAACAAAATACATATAATTCTTCATTGTACCAACAAAATTTATGTATAAGTGGCCACAAGTATTGGAATTCTTTTGATGTGTGTTTACGTGACCAGCGATCCTTCAACTCCTTTACATCAGCTATGAAAAGATATCTCTTAAATAATTAGGTGTTGATGTTTTTCTTCTACTGGGTGGCCTGGAATTCAAATAAGCACTGCTTCCTCCAGGTCTCCTCTGCATATTTGTAATCATGTAAATGATTGTACATAAAATTAATCATGCATATCCATTTATAATATATGCTGCTCTGTATATAATCATCTACCTCTTTGTATCATATTTTTTCATGAACATATAATATTTGTAACATGTTATGTTGCGGAAATAAATAAAATAATTAATCAATTAAATAAATAAACATCACAATGTATTGGTCACATGTTTTTTTGATATCATGAAAAAAGCAATATCACGACATGGCGATAATCAACACATCATGACAGTGTTAATATTGACATGTTGCTTACTTCAGCCACTGAAGGTAAATCACTTTAAACACAATATATACTACTACTTCTTTACAACAAGGAACTAACAAATGGTAAAGACTAGACACATAATGGTTTGATATTCTCCATACTATGGCACACCAACAACATTACAGCATTACCAACAACATCCTTGTGTACATTACAGCAGAATTCATCTGGAGATTGTTTGTATGATACCTTTTCGAATACAACTGCAAAAGACACAATAATGGCACAGAATAACCGTCACACAACTGATACTCAAACCTATTAAATCAAGTGTAATGTGGGCTATATTTAAATGACACAAATACAACCTGTTAAGTTGTTCACTTATTTCCTCCAAATTTATGTATTTTCAGAAAACATTTCTGACAGTCACAACATAATATGCAAAGCAATGGTACAATTTACTTTCTAACAAATATAACTGATTCAAATCAACTGAAATCTGATTCAAATCGACTGAAATCTGAATCAATTCAACTGAAATCTAATTCAAATCAACTGAAATCTGATTCAAATCAACTGAAATGTGATTTAAATCAACTGAAATCTGGTTCAAATCAACTGAAATCTGATTCAAATCAACTGAAATCTGATTCACATAGACTAAAAACTGATCAAATCGACTGAAATCTGATTCAAATCGACTGAAATCTGATTCAAATCAACTAAAATCTTGATTCATATCAACTGAAATCTGATTCAAATCAACTGAAATCTGATTCAAATCAACTGAAATCTCAGCATGAACAAATCCTGCAGTTTTAATATTGCAACGCTTTAAGAAACCGAATTGGTATAAAATTGGGTATAAAAATGAGTAAAATTCTAGGGTAAGCGGTATATATATATATATAAACATATATATACATATATATACATATATATATATATATATAAATATATATATATATATATAAATATAAATAAATATATATATACATATATATATATATATATAAATATATATATATATATATACAAATATAAATAAATATATATATACATATATATATATATATATATAAATATAAATATAAATATATATATATATAAATATAATATATATATATATATATATATATATATATATATATATATATATATGTATATATATATATATATATATATATATAATATATACATATATATATATAATATATACATATATATATATATATATATATATATATATATATATATATATTAACGCAAATTGAATGTACATATTATCATATAATCACCCATACACAAAGCACTTTGCATAAACATACGTACATGCGCACATTTCAGGTTCACGTTTTAATCCTTGTAAATCACTGCTGGCAGCTTGCCAAGTCCGCCACTTACCATACAAACAAACTTAAACAAAGTAAATATTACACTCCCAAGGCGTGCTTATAGACCGGTCCAAATGTGAGTAACCAATCACGTTTGTTATAAACCCCATATGCACTTAACATTATAACGGACTGATCGATAATTCTTTTAATTTGTGGGGGATTTGATATTGACAAAAGTTGTTGCATATTTTATAAGAACATGTGCCGTGACTTTCGTCGAACGATACTCAGACAAAAATAAAAGCGGTAAAAAGTTTGGGCAAGATGAATAACAATGGGAATTAAGAGAAGAGTTTCCGGCATATGTTTGTACTTTTTTTCTTGTTTTGGTTGGGGTAGAGGGTGGAGGACGGGGAGGGGGGGTGGGAGGGGAAACTTTGACAGTTAATTATCTATTGTATTTTCTAGTCTCATTGTACATACAAATATTTGGTAAATCCTATCATTCCAATAAAAAAATAAAAAATCCGTAAGGGAGATATTCAAGTTTAACTAACCCACCTTATATGAAAGAGGACTTCAAAAAAAAAAAAAAAAAAAAAATGGTGAAGAAAGCATTTAAAAATCTTATTTTGTTAAGAAGATATTCAAGTTTAAAGCTCTGTCGTATCTGTGTAGAAATGACTGGTGTATAAGTCTACTATGGAAAGTTCGCATCTTCATCCTCACAATCTTAACAATTGTTAATGTATTTTGAAGAAAGTCTATTTAATTTTCTAACTACTTAAACTATTTTCCATCAAACTTTCTTCAGGTGGTATATCACAAATACCCTTCCTAGATTTAGTTTTAGTACTTTCCTGACATATCCCATGGTTTTTAAGCCACAAAATCACATACATACAATACATTATATATATATATATATATATATATATATATATATATATATATATATATATATATATATATATATATATATAGATACATATAGAATTTACTTACATTTACCATACATTTCTTAGATTATCATTATTCATGATTTCTCTTTTCTTGGTTTAAAATTTTGTTTTTAAAGGTATATGGACAGGTAGCCATTTTGCCATAAATATGTTCCTTTTAATATGATGCACATTTCATTAACATATATCTATCTATACTTGTTTCTGAGATATTCGCAAAAAATTTAAGCCCCAAGACACGGCTTGACTTCCACTATTAAAAGGAAGTGTGATGTCAGAATAAGAACACAGCGAGGTCTGCAATGCATAACTATCACTGTGTCACATTGACCTAGGATATGCTAAAATATCAGTTCCATTGCATCAGACATCAGAATATTGCTTAAACATATATTTGCTAATTATTTTGTGATATTTTCTTGTGGATAAAGTGGAAATATCAACTCAAGTTCAGTTCCATTCATTCTTTATGATTGACGAACTCCACTTGTTACGTTAGGCTGTAAGTATTACAGAATGGTACAATGTAACTTTTACATAATATTAGTGTTGTACCGTCCTACCCTTACGTCATGAAAAAACCAATACGTAATGAGCATACGTATGGAGACCTAAAAATAAGCCAGATTTTTCACATTTACCAAATGTTTTAGGTTCCCTACCATTCCAAGAAAACAACACGAAACAAAGTATCACACAATTTTTAGAGACCTCTTAAGCTGTCGGTTGAAAGGCGTTTAAAGCAAACTTTTCCACTGCTATGGTTAATGGGTAATCAAATTTCAAATGCCATAGAATATGTGATGTGATTGGGAGTGCCAAAATCTGCATTTTGGGCCATTCTTAAAGTAGAAGTACTTTTTAAGAATCAAATCTCAAAAACAAACTTGTAAACATTATAAAGAAATGTTCAAACTTGACCTTAACAAGAGGTTATTTTGAGAATTGTAGAGGCTTGAGAATTTCATGTGCAGGCGCCCGTAATAATAATACTGCAAGGATAACTTGCAATGTAACCATTATGTGGTGGGTGTGTGTGTTTGTGTGGGACGCAGAAAGATCACAAGATCTGATGACCAAGTAAAACCAGAACAAATCTAGTCGCTTAAAATGAATATTTCTCTTATATATACACAGTAAATCTAGTCGCTTAAAATAAATATTTCTCTAATATACACAGTAAATATAGTCGCCTAAAATAGATATTTCTCTTATAAATACACAGTAAATATAGTCGCTTAAAATAGATTTTTCTCTTATATATACAGTAAATCTAGTTGCTTAAAATGAATATTTCTCTTATATATACAGTGAATCTAGTCGCTTAAAATGGATGTTTCTCTTATATATACAGTAAATCTATTAACTTAAAATGGATATTTCTGTCATATATACAGTAAATCTAGTCCCTTCAAATGGATGTTTCTCTTATATATACAGTAAATCTATTAATTTAAAATGGATATTTCTGTCATATATACAGTAAATCTAGTCCCTTCAAATGGATATTTCTCTTATATATACAGTAAATCTACTTGCTTAAAATGGATATTTCTCTTAAAAATACAGTAAATCTAGTAGCTTAAAATGGATATTTCTCTTATATATACAGTAAATCTAGTTGCTTAAAATGAATAATTAAACATTATATATACAGTGAATTTAGTAAATCTAGTCCCTTCAAATGGATATTTCATATATACAGTTAAAAATGAACATTTCTCTTATATATACAGTGAATCTAGTCGTGAATCTTAAAATGGATATTTCTCTCATATATACAGTAAATCTATTAACTTAAAATGGATATTTCTGTCATATATACAGTAAATCTAGTCCTTCAAATGGATATTTCTCTTATATATACAGTAAATCTACTTGCTTAAAATGGATATTTCTCTTAAAAATACAGTAAATCTAGTAGCTTAAAATGGATATTTCTCTTATATATACAGTAAATCTAGTTGCTTAAAATAAATAATTCGCTTATATATACAGTGAATTTAGTCGCTTCACTTAAAATGAATATTTCTCTTATATATACAGTGAATCTAGTCACTTAAAATGGATATTTCTCTTATAGATACAGTAAATCTAGTTGCTTAAAATAGATATTTCTCTTATATATACAGTAAATCTAGTTGCTTAAAATGGATATTTCTTTTATATATACAGTAAATCTAGTACCTTAAAATAGATATTTCTCTTATATATACAGTAAATCTAGTTGCTTAAAATGGATATTTGACTTATATATACAATAAGTATGCAGTATGTCCATGTGTTAATTGATGAAGGTTTGCTGAAGCAACACTTTTCATAGTTGTACTTCTTAAAGGATTAGTTCAGGGGTTCATCTTATACGAAAGGACTCTAAAAGAAACTAGAATGGTAAATACCGTCATGGTTTGCATGCCCATGCAAATTGACACCCATATTATATGATCCGGCCAATTATAAAAATTATGGCATCTCACACTAAGTCCCACATGGCATCCCATGTACCACATGGCATCCCATGTACCACATGACATCTCACTCCATGTCCCACATGGCATCCCATCCCATGTCCCACATGGCATTCCACCATATCTTCCACATGGCATCCCACCCCATGTCCCACATGACATCCCATGTCCCACGTGGCATTCCATCATATGTCCCACAGGACATCCCATCCTATGACCCACATGGCATTCCGCCCTATGTCCCACATCCCATGTACCAAATGACATCCCACCTCATGTCCCACATGACATCCCATGCCTTGTCCCACATGGCATTCCACCATATCTCCCACATGGCAAACCACCAGTGTCTCACACGGCATTCCACCATATGTCCCACATGGCATTCCACCATATGTCCCACATGGCATCTCACGCTATGACTCACACGGATTCCATCCTACATGTATGTCCCACATTAATCCGACCATATGTACTACATGACATCCCTCCCTATGTCTCAAATGGCATCCCTCCCTGTGTCCCACATCAGTGGCTTCTCACCTGATGTTTCACATAGCATCCCACCATATGTTCCACATGGTATCCCTCCTAATAACCCAATGACATCCTACTGCATGTCCCACATGTCATCACATCTCATGTCCCACATCCCATGTCCCCATGGACTCCTACCTTATGTCCCACATAGCCTCTTACCCTATGTCACACATGGCATCCTACCTTATGTCACACATGACATCCTACCTTATGTCACACATGTCATCCCATCCTATGTCACACTCTGTGTTACTCGTGGCATCCCACCATGTCCCACATGGCATTCTACCCTGTTCCACATGGCATCCCAACCCATGTCCCACATGGCATCCCATTCCATGTCCCACATGGCATCCGACCCCATGTCCCACATGATATCCCATAGGCTCCATAAGAAGTCTCATCCTAGCTATCACAGTCCCTGATTAAGCATACTATGTATGAAAGTGTCAGTTCATATAATAACTTATATGCAAATGACTTGTTGAAATGGGGTGGGACGCCATGTCCCACATGACATCCCATATCATCCCATGTCCCACATGACATTCCATCCCATGGCAATCCACCCTGTGTCCTGCATGGCATTCCACTACATATCCTACATGGCATACCACCCTGTTCCACATGGCATCCCACCCCATGTCCCACATGGCATCCCACCCCATGTCCTACATGGCATCCCACCCTATGTCTCACATGACATCCCATAAGCTCCATAAGAAGTCTCATCCTAGCTATCACAGTCTCTGATTCAGCATACTATGTATTGAAGTGTCAGTTCATATAATAACTTATATGCAAATGAGTTGTTGTATCAGAAAAAAAGGCGGAGTCAAATAATTATGCCTGATATAGCCCTTGGTGTACACAACATGGAAAATATTAAATCATATGTCCTTCATGGCCCCCATCCATGTCCCACATGGCATCCCTCCCTATGTTTATATGCAATCACATCCTGTCACACTCTCGACTAAGCATATTAAATAAAAAAGTCTGGTCAGGTCATAATACTGTAGCAACTTTATTCAAATGAGCACAATAATAAAGGTAGAGTTTAAAAAATCATGCCTGATACAACTGTTGGTGCCCGAATATTTTGTTCCACATGGTATCCCTCCTAATGTCCCAATGACATCCTACTTTATGTCCCACATGGCAGCTTCATATAATAACTTATATGCAAATGAGTTGTTGAATAAGAAAAAAAGACGGAGTCAAATAATTATGCCTGATATAGCCCATGGTGTATACAACATGGTAAATATTAAATCATATGTGCTTCATGGCCCCCATCCATGTCCCACATGGCATCCCTCCCTATGTTTATATGCAATCACATCCTGTCACACTCCCTGACTAAGCATATTAAATAAAAAAGTCTGGTCAGGTCATAATACTGTAGCAACTTTATTCAAATGAGCACAATAATAAAGGTGGAGTTTAAAAAATCATGCCTGATACAACTGTTGGTGCCCAAATATTGTGAAGAATTTTAAGGATTTAAAATCTCAAGTACTACAAAAGAGACTTGAAGATCTCTGAAGAATATTGAAAAATTATATCATTTTACAGTTATCTTCTAAGAAAATATCAAATGTATTGTAGACTTTTTGAGAAAACTAGTGTTCAATCCTATCTTAAGTATCTCTGAAAAACGTTAACATTTTATAAGGAAATTCTAACTTTCCATAAGCATATTTGAAGAAGCTTTAACTCTCTTTGAGGAACTCTGAAGAAACTTTAACATTTTCTGAGGAATTCTCAAAAAACTTTAACATATCTGAGGAAATCTCAGGACAAATCTGTGGACGGACGGACGGATGTAATCGTCATTACATAGGTTCGCATAATGCTACGCATGCGACCCAATAAAATAATGAAAAAAGCATTCAAAAATCTTATTCCGTTACTGAGATATTTTAATTTAAAGTTGGTGTTATGTGTGAAGATAAGACTGTGACGTCACATACTCAGATTTCTCAAATTCTTTATGTATTCTATCATATTTTGTTCTGCGATTTTGTGGTTAGAAACCATTGGATATGTCAAGAAAGTAGAAAAGCAGAATAGTTATAATTCACCACCTGAAGAAAGTAATTAAAAGTAATTAAAAAAATGGTAAAAAAGGTAAAATTAATTCTTTAAAATACATTGAACAATGTGAGGATGAGGGCGCCAACCTTCCATAGTAGTCTTACTACACCGGTCATTTCTACACAGAACTTTGAACTTGAATATCTCCTTAACGGAATAAAATTCATGAATGCTTTTTTCACCATTTTGTGTGATTCTAAGCCCTCTTTCATATAATATAAACTTGCTTGACCACTAAACTATAACTTTAAAATATCAGGTTGCAATTTTGCTTGCTTGTTGTCAATGTCAAAACCAAATGAATGTAAAATCCAAGATGTCATGCATTCTTATTGTGCCAATGAACATCCTGACACTTCATTTTTCAAGGACAGGCAAGCTATCCTTATTTTTAATATCGACAAATTACAAAAAAGGGAAACTCAAATGTGATCGATCACATTATTCTCTATGCATCTTGGGGATATCATCAGAGAGAGTGCACATCTACTGCAACGAAAATGTTTTGACGTTTTGTAAGGACAGTAACTACCAAATAATTTGCTGAGCATCTATCTAGCCATTTCCTAGGGATTAAGCAAATATATTACTAATTAAGATAATAAGTATGGCCCCAAACCGCAGGGAAATCCCAGCCCCACAGTTTCAAGATGATGTAGAATAATTCCGATTATGAAAGAAAATGTGTCGCAGATGTAACTACTTTTGAATACATTTTGGTCAGAAAGCACCTAATTTTTATTAAATCTGAAAGTTATTCAACCTTTATGTTTGTTTGTTGCGGTTTAATACTGAACTGTGACAGTCAGTGTCAAATTTCAACCTTAACAATTGGCAGTTGATTATCATTCTTACAGGCAAAAATTAATAAAAGCAATTCCTTTAATACATTACGAATGCTTATAGGCATTTGTAATATTATTTCTCAAGGTTAGTCTATACTCCAATGAACTATAGTTCTCAAACCTGACTATGCTTTCAAATTCCATCAACATCAAACTAATAATAAAGGCTAGTACAAGTTCAACAGCTCAACTCCAAGGAAAATTTGTGACTTCGATTTTAAGTTTGTAACGAGAAACCAAACTTATACTGAGCATTTGTGATGAACCAGTAGAAATTTATATCAGTTAGGCTTAACTCCAGCTGAATTGTTGAGAACATTCTGTAATGATTCATTAACTGCATAAGCGCTGAGATTCACTCCGCATAGGATGCAACAAATGAGATCATTCTGTGATTCATTCTACGATGTAATATGATAACAAGAAGTGTCAGTGTGAATGAAAGAGCATCATCACTTACAAGATTTTGAAAAAAAAGAAGACAAGATGAAATTGTGCCACTTCTGATTATATTTTCACCCTTAGAAATTTCACAAGCATTTCATTATATTTTATCAAATTCAAGTAATAATAATACGTATTTCTTATCATAGGTACAGTGTAATTCTTATATAGTGTAAAGTGATGCAATAAAAAGAGAAGGTCAGGTAAAATTCCATTCAAAAAGGAAAAAGATACTTAAAAAAACACTAGACGGAAAAGTGAGGTCGCAATCTTACAGACTCACAAATACTCAGCAAAGCTTTTTGACCTATGATTAGAGCTACTGTACGAAACCTCTCTTTTACCAATATAAAGTAGCTATCCAAGATTCATAAACAAGAACATTTGATCAATTTGGGAGGTAAAACAGGTCAAAGACTATTTTTAAAAAAATTATAGAGGATTAATTCAGTGATCAAGTATGTCTATCTCATATGACAGAGGACTTCAAAAAAAACAAAATGGTGAAGAAAGCATTGCAAAATCTTGTTCATAAAGTTTGGCATCATTTCTGTAGAAACGACTAAAATCAGACTAGTTGTGATGTCACAGCTTCAGATTCCTCAAAGTCTTTATGTATTTCAAAGAAAGTTTATTTAATTTGTTCAATATCTAAATTATTTTCCCTCAAACTGTCTTCAGGTGGTATATTATAAATACACTTCTAGATTCAGTTTTACTACTTTTTTGAAACAGCCCATGGTTTTTAAGCCACAAATTCGCAGGACAAAATATGATAGAATAAATCAAGACTTTAAGAATTCTGAGGATATGACATCACTAGTTTGGATTTCAGTCATCTCTATACAAATGATACCACATTTTAAACTTAAATATCTCCTTAATGGAATAAGATTTTACAATGCTTTCTTCTCCATTTTGTTTCTTTTGAAGTCCTCCTTCATATAAGATAAACATGCTTGATCACTGAACTAATCCTTTACCACAAAAAAAGAAGCGGTAAAGGAGTATGGACAGTCATAATGGGTTTTTTTTTTAAACAAAATAACCCTTAATTGCTTTGATTTTAAAACTACACTTCTTTTAATTCAAGACCAAGTATCATTCTTAAAACTATGATGTGTAAACTAAAAGCCTAATGACAGTGCTTGTGTAGTGCGGTTCCTGTGACAATTTGTAAACTGGTTTAATGCTCTATTTCTTGACGGAACAGCATCAATAAATGATAGCCATATAGGCCTTGATCAAGTTGAAATTTGACTTAACCCCGTTTAGGAATAATTAAAGACACCTTTATCACATTTTGATGCTAAAATTTATTTCAAATCTCAGTCACAGTATCATACAGAACTTTCTCTGTGTTCTTCTCAAGTTCGCAAATGTCTGGTGAACAGAGGCGCAACAATAGGGTGGGAAGGGTGGGTAATCCCACAAGCCCCGAGGTTTAGGGGGCCCCGAGCACAAACCGAGATTTGAGGGGCCCTGAACAAAAACCGAGATTTAATAACACTGCGATATTTTTGTTATAAGGGCCTCATATGCTAAATTCCCCATGGGCCCCCTGATCTCTAGTTGCACCACTGCTGGTGAACTACTGTAAAAAGAGAACAGCAATTAAACAAATCCAACTTCATCCTGATATTACTATCATTCGCTTGTAAACAAACAGGAAATTAAACATCCTTCCAATTCACCCAAACGATCTGGAGTTCAAACCAAGAACCTGTAATACAACAATTCATGTTACATAAGTGGTACACTCCATCAGTTCATGCTTTAATATACGACAAATCCAATGTTCATTCGTACCACTTGCTTGCACTATCCGCACAATCTGAGTTTACAGATCTAATATATGTCAACCAAACAGCGAATAAATCATAGCCGCCAATGCTAGATAGATTCAACTAATTGAACAGCACATGCAAGCAATACGGCACATGGTCGATGCAAGCAATACAGCATGTAAGCAATTTAAAACAAGATGAATCACCGAGTTCTCACCTTCTTGACGACATTCTGTAAGAACTCAGTGCACATATTAGAACAGCTTACATTTTTTTCTGAAATCCCACTAGTATATCACAGTGTCGTCACTGTCGTACGATAAGGCTATGGAGAATAGAAATACTTCTGACATGTTGGAAAACTGTGCTTAATTGGTTCATTTTTTAAAATGTTAGGGAGAAACGTTAGGGGGAAAAGTTTGAAGAGCAACACCTATATGAAGAAAATTTCATTTGAAAAAAACATTTATTGTTGAATAAGTCAAGGATTTACCTCATGATATAGACATATTAGATAACTGGTTGACTGACCATCTGATTCATTGATCGATTGGCTATCTGCTTCAATGAGTAATTAAATGACTGGCATGGTAACCTAATTGGTCAATTGATTGGCTGATGGATGAGTTACTCCCATGAATGATTGATTGATTGATTACTCAATAATTCTGAGGATTATATGAATTTCCAGTTAATAAAGTTCAGGACGCAAACTGGGATTGGAAAATCTGATGTTTTTATCACTTCCTACAATATTCATTCGGCCGTAAGAAAAAAGAGAGCATTATCTTTTGCATAAAACTCTATGCCTCTGCAGTGTGGTGCTGGTGTGGTGCTGGTGCGGCACAGTGCTGTGTGTACAGCATGGTATGGAATAATGTGATGTGGTGTGATGTGGCATGATGTGATGTGACGTGATGTAATGTGATGTGACATGATCTTATGCAATGTTCATCCAGGTTGCAGTATTAACACTAACTTTCAAAATTTGGGAGGGATTTTCTCCCCTTGTGTAATTTTTGGGGAATTTAAAGGGGGGGGCATTAGAAAAATTGGGATACCAAAAATTTAAAAAAGGCCAAAAAAATCCCAAAATGCCTAAATTTGGCAGGAATAATGCTAATTTGGGATTTCTTTTACAGAATTTCCCCCCCCCCATCCTCCAATTATTTTTGAGCGGGAATCCCACAATCTTGCACCTTAATATGAACACTACCAGGTTGTCTTCTTTATCTACAAACCCTATGAAACTCAAGTTGAGCATCACTAGATTTGACCATCACTGGTCTCTAGAATTCCCTGAGTGGTTTCCAATTTGGGAGACTAAGTCAACAAATTAAACGAGGCGCTGGCCCATACTTTTAAATAATTTAAATACTATTGTATAAACCTTTAATGGCGTGTTAACCATTTTTCTCTTCCCTCTTTTGACATGTGTAGAAGATAACAGGCCTGGAGTCGGCAAGGGAGAAAAATATGCACCCCACCCCCCCCCCCCCCTCCACCCCTTACCCTTCCATAAACAAATCAACGCAAGGGTATATGGATAATCAGGCACATAGCTATTCTATCAAATGCTCAATTTAAATCAATTTCTAAACCCAAATGGATGGAAAACTCATCATCATCAAAACCGATCAATCACATTTCAATTACATTTTCATCACGCACTTAAGGTCCAATTCATATGCTTCACCCATAGAGATCATACCGTATGAGTCCATCAAATTATATACTGTTCAAAATGTCAATCATACCGACTAATCAAAATCAATTACTGCTTCCATCCTCTTTTAATACAACACAACATTTCAAAACATACTGATTCAGGAAGCTGTCATTGCTGGCATAGTATGTAAGCACATGTACCAGGCAGTTGTAAACACTCCAGTGCAACCAAAACTGTGAGGTATAACTATAGAATTAGGAGATGGGATGCAGGAAAGAATTCCCATGGGCCCCCACTATAGAAGTAGAAGATGGGATGCAGGGAAGAATTCCCATGGGCCCCATCCCCAATAATATATTCCGGGCAGACTTATAAAAAAAATTTGGGCAAAATTATCCTCGGGCTTTTGTCAATAAAGTTACACTTTCAGGCTTTTTCCATTCCCCGACATACCCCCATCCAATTTTTTTTTCTTTCTAAATTGGGTTCTTACACCTGTGGGTATGTTGTATTGTACAACCCCCCAACAATGAGCAGTTAAGTTTGAGTTTATCATCAGTCACATATTCGGTCAGTCTTCATTGTACAATCAAAGGACACATCATCAGGTTTTAAAAGGCCAGTTTATCATGTTAACGTAGAGATAATCAATACACAATATAAATCAATGTTCTCTTAGGTCGACATATTATCACATATATACAGAAAAGGCAATCAATAACTGCTGTGGAAGTGATGTCAGTAGTACGTATCAAAGTCAGTGGCATGTTAATCACTTTTCTCTTCCCTCTTTAACATGTGTAGCAGATAGCAGGCCTGGAGTATTCAGCATGGGGCAAGGGAGAGGCATATGCACTCCACCCTCACATAAAAAATTAACACAAGTGTATATGGATAATCTGCCCATGTGTTCCCCATCTGGAAGTGCTTGTGCCACCCCCTCTATTTTCTTTAGGGAAAAGTCCTGTCTTTGGCCTGTCAGATAGTCATCAAATGTACTACACATAATCTTACAGTAAAGCAACTACATATATAATAAAGCTCCTTGGCACTAAACATAAATAACATAATTTCTACACTTTTCCTCGGACAAGAACATAGCAAACAGACAACAAAGAGGCTCTACCGCTGCTGCAATAGAGCATAACTTCATCTTTTGTTATCCCTACGCAAGCAAATATGTGACGAGGGAAAAAAACCACACAATTACCAGGGACAAAACAACTAGCACAGGGGATAAAATGAACAATATGCCTTCACATACCTAACATGAAAGAAGCCAAAATACCAGAGAGTGGTGTGGCTGACTGGTATGTATCATGTCACTAAAAAGGATTACTTCAGTGGTCAAGCAAGTTTATCTTATATGAAGAGGACTTCAAAAGAAAGAAAATGGTGAAGTAAGCATACAGAAATTATATTCTGTTAAGGAGATATTAAAGTTTAAAGCTCTGTCTTATCTATGTAGAAATGACTGGTGTAGTAAGTCTACTCTGGAAAGTTGGTATATTCATCCTCACATTCATAATAATTGTTTATGTATTTTAAAGAAAGTTTTTTTTTTAAATTTTTACTATTTAAATTATTTTTCCTCAAACTTCCTTTAGGTGGTATATTATAAATACCCTTACTAGATTCAGTTTTACTACTTTTCTGACATATACCATGGTTTTTAAGCCACAAAATTGCAGGTGAAATTATGATAGAATACATAAAGACTTTAAGGAATCTGAGGCTATGACATCACTACTAGTCTAGATTTCAGTCGTTTCTACACAAAAAATACCAAACTTTAAACTTGGATATATATATATGTATATCTCCTTAACGGAATAAGATTTTAGAATGCTTTCTTCACTCTTTTGTTTTACTTGAAGCCCTCTTTACATAACTTGCTTGACCACTAAACTAATTCTTTAATTTAGTTAAAACACGTGAACGTGAAATACATCTGTTTGTTTTGTTTTGTTTGTTGAGTTTTAACGGCAGTGGGACAGTCAGAGTCAAATGTGCCAGGAGGGTAATAAAAATTGAGGGGACTTGGTTAACAGATCTTGATATAAATTGCTTCAAGAATTGACTTGGAAGTATCATTGAAGTGTTAATTTCTCATGGAAGACCAAAGAGCAGCTAATGCTAGCATTTGTAATTCACAAAATACACCTCTTTTTTTCTGTAAAGCCTGAAATCTTCAAGAATAAGGAACTTGTTTGATGAGAGTTTAACGGCAGCATGACAGCAAGGGTCAAGTTGTGTTTGAGCGGTTAGATAATTCCAGAGGTAGGAAGAAGAGTAAACAGGGGGAGACTGAGAGAAACACGAGAACTAAAAGCCAGAAAGCTGGGATTAAGAGAGGAGGTGTATGGGTGGAAAAAATAATGTAAGGAACTTATCTGTCTTTGACTTGATTTCTACAATACTCTTTCAATAGAGTAGTAGTCCGTTTTATTGATCACTTATGAGAGCTCCTACATAGCTTCTTGATCTTCGGGCAAACTCGTTGTTGCTTGTAGCTACTGTAGTTTCCACACGGTGTATAAAAGGTTTATGAACAGGTAGCCATTTTGCTCTAGATATTTTACTTTAAATATTCTGAACATTTTTTTAACATACATCGATCAAAAATTTCCACTCGTTTCTGAGATATTTGCGAATAAGTAGAAAATTAAGCTCCAAGAAACGGCTGGACTTCCACTATTGAAAAAGGCATGTGTCGTAAAAATAAGGACACTGCAAGGCTTACAAAGCAAAACTTCCAGTGTTAACATGTCACATTGACCCAGGCTACTTCAGTTTCATTGAATCAGACATCAGAATATCGCTCAAATAGCGATATGCTATTTTAGGACATTTTCTTGTGGATAAATAGGAAATATCCACTCAAGTTCCGAACCATTGTCTTTATAATTGGCGAACTCCACTTCTTATATTAGGCTATAAGTATTTCTATATGGTACACTGTAACTTTCATATAACGTTAGTGTTGTACTACCTATCCTTACATCACGAAAAAACCAATACGTAATGAGCATACGTTCGGAGACCTAAAAGTAAGCCAGATTTTTCTCATTTTGGGATCGATTTTGTAAGAAAGTGTTTGTGGCGAGTGTTTATGAAGGGCATTTGTATCAAGTTATGCAAAGAGGTTGCTACCTCTCCATATACCTTGAATAATCTACCCAAGATTAAACCCTCGTGTGTTGATAGATCACAGCTTTTTCACCAGCATTTATTCCTGGTATACATATAAGCACCATGTACTCACAAACACCCTTCCAAAATTTGCATAAGAAATGAAAGGGCATGATGCACAGAAATTATAATTTATGGGTCCCACAATTGGTGCTTTCAAGATACTGGTACATATCTGAAAACCAGCCTTCACACCGATTCTACATAACATAGTATAAACTTCCTCATGTCAAATTCCTGTTTAGTTTAAATTAGAAACTCCATTGCTAAACAAGCATTGCACTCCATGACATGCACTAGGACCACAATGCCTCTACTTTTTAATATTATGATTTCTTCTTCCAATTTCATATTAAAGGGCAAGTGATAAGTCACGTTAACAGACTACAGCACATTTTTCCACTTTGCACGTGTTAACAGGTAAAATGTTATAATTTCAAGCTCATTTCAAGCTATACATGATTCACTAGTTGTTATACCTGGAGATAAAAAGCATTAATCTTCATGACATGTGATGTATTTTTACAGATTTCACGAAAAAGTACATTTTGATTATCTCCAATTTAAGACAATACTACAGATCAAAATTTAAATAATTTGATAACTCTTCTCCAATGCCATGCAAGAAATTTTATTTACACATGGCTGATCCCTGGTTAATATCTCCATCAAACATTCAAACATGCACATCATATTCAGCATGTATCATGTTGTTATTTAGGCTACAGTCAGTGCAAGATGACAGAACCGCATCTTCATTTTTTGTACGTAACATTAAGTAACAGAGATGGGGGAAATCAATAAGAGTGGAATTCTTACGATACATTACACTATTTCCCCGAGCAAAATGGTTGCAGGTTGAAGAGAGGCAAAAACAATCATCACAAATGCTCAAATACATGGTGATAAAACTTGTATATAAGCTCTGAACGGCTGGATAAAATTTTCAGAGAACATTTATTACAGCAATATAAGATCTTGCAAGAAAGCGGAATGTAATTTGAGGAAATTAATAGGCTAATGGAAACTTCATCAGGCATGCCAAGAAATAAGTACATAGGCAAAGAGAACATGTGGTAACATGAGGCGGTGTTGTCATAAGGCCGGTGTACAACAAGAAAAACAGACAAAATCTTCATGAATCTTCATGAATCTTCCGACTTGGCATTAACCATATTGAGGTACCTTTAATATTAATTTTTAACCCCTATCCAGTAGCTGACAGAGAGATAAACAAAATCCAATAATGTGCTTACCACAGGTTAAGTTGTACAGTGGTAATAGTAAAGTTTTGAAGAAGAAAAAAAGGTGAATAAAGAATATTGATCAATTTGTTTCTACAGTCTTCGCAAACAGTTTAAAATTCAGTTTTGTGATTCTTCATTATTTCCTTCCTCAAATTTGAGCTGCCCACCCCCTCCCCCTTTCCAAAGTTGGATTTTTTGTGCTTAGCCTAATTTGACTGCAAAAAAACCCATTAACAATGGTTAACAATGAATGAGGTGAGAGAGGAAACAGATTTTTGAATGATTTTTTATGATTTTGCAAATGAAATTTGACATCATTAGCATTATCTGTACAGTACAATTGATATCCCCCAAAAAACTTGCTTGCCTAAATTACTGTCAGGTTAAATAAAAGCACTCATCATTAAAAAATAAATCAAAGATTCACAAATAAAAGTGTTCTATGTTCTACAGTGGAAAAAGACAAAATTTCCTTCCCAAATTATGCGGTAACTATGAAAGTTTGTAAGCACAGATTAATTTTCGCTCTTTTCTGATGATTACGAAACAAAAATGATAATTGTTGCCAAGATACAAGTAAGCGTGGTGAAAAAAGGGAGAAGTAAAGCCTTGTATCAATTCTGGGATTATCCTCCAAAATGTACAGCATACAGTCAATGTAATCATCACTAAGACAAAAAAAAAATACAACATTGTTCACATAGGTGTACGAACCAGGGGGGCACCACTCTTTCAAAAATGCCCCTTTTGAAAATTAAAAGTGTCCCTCAAAAGGTGCAAGAACTGTTAGAATTTGCACACACTTAAAAAAAAATATTACAAAAGTTCCCATTTCAAAATGAAATGCCCCTTAATTACTGACTCAACAGTAGGGAACTGACAACATTTGTCAATCCCATGTACGGGGTACATTGGAAAATTGTCCCTTTCTAAAAATGAAGTGCCCCTTTTACTTTACACTATTATCTACAGACAGCGGGTGGACATTTGCATATGACTTGGGGAAGTGCCCTTTAAGAGGTCGTGCCTCCCCGCTTTTCAAAAACTTCCTACACACCTGATCGTTTAAAAATTAGCTAATTAGTATAGTCAAGAAAATATTTCATTGAATCCCTACACGCATTCATGGACTAGGAATGACAGCAAAGTACAAGAATATTATGACACCTGATGCTTGTAAAACCCTGGATAATTCCAGCTCATGTTTATTCATGACTCATTTTCTCAGAGGCGCGTCAGACCTTCAATACCAGAACCAAAAAGGTTTGTGGTTCTGAAGATTTTTTGATATTTTTATAAGCTGATTGATTTGTAAAATTCGTATCAACTGTCATGTCATTGCATATCATGAAATATTTGTTCCATGATATTTATTCATATCCCACACCCACAATACAGATCAATAAAAATTGTTGACATCATTAGCATTTGCACAATAATTCAAAACATTATCATAGCAAGTATGATGCAAAAACGGTTGCTCATTTATCCTAAAAACCGAAAAACTTGTCCAGGCAAGCTCAATTTTAAAAGAACTTGCCCGCTGGGTAACCATTTATTCTACCCAAAACAGCCCTTAAGAAAATTTGAAATATGTTATACAACATGTTACATGGTCTGTACTTTACAAGAAATTCAAAAAATAATCATAAAAATAGTCATAATATGACTTACGACAGGGATAATCCAGAACGGTTGTGAGTAATCTTTGATGTAAAGAATGCGCCAGCACTGCAATGTTCGTATGTACGTACACATATAAGGGGATTTCACTCCCTTGAGCAAAATGCCTGGCCTGATCACAGTACTGTGCCATGTAAGTAGCGCTAACGTAACTGAACTTATAGTTATAAGCCATTGAGCCAATCACAAGTCTCTTAAGTAAAGCTGTAGGTAATGCATACTCATAACTTGTTTCTGGAAATTTCGTCCAAACCAAAATATGTTAGACGTTGTACATAAGTTGTGTATGGTAACAGTACCGTACACATATATACATAGCATACAGTGATTGAGAAAAGACAGAAACACAGTTCGGTAGATGATTCAATTAATTCCATCCACGAGAAAAGTAAATAAATAAACGTAATTACAATTTCAAGGAATATTTGATGTTCAGTAAGACACATATAACTGTTTGGTACATCGTATTAAATTAACTAGTGCATGTACCGTCCCGTTTTGGGAAATAAAAAATTGTAACCAATTTTTTTTTTTTTTAAAGGAGCCTAACATTAGTATATATGCGGGAATTTCTGTTCGTATTTCCAGGCCACTGGTTTGTTATGGCCGAGCCACTAAAAATAAAGCTGTTGCTGCCTGGCGGGCAAGTAAAATTCTGATCGATTTGTCGAAAGCTGTACATGACATCACTACCACACCATTAGAACACATATGTATAGACCATAAGCCATCTGTGTAAGACTATGGCAAACTTTCAGGGACTAAGACTGACAGCAAAGTACAAAAATATTATTACACCTGATGCATATAGAACCCTGGACATTTCCAGCTCATGTTTATTCATGCCTTGTTTTCTCAGAGGCACGTCAGACCTTCAATATAAAATGGAATGAGTGATAAGCCAATTAAATTACATGGTGATGTATGTGATGTTGTTAACCCTTCGCTACATGGAGAAACCTAATATCAGTTAACCAATCAAGAAAAAGGCCTATACACTACACTAACGATGAAATGA
This sequence comes from Chiridota heheva, assembly GCA_020152595.1. Classification (NCBI taxonomy): domain Eukaryota; kingdom Metazoa; phylum Echinodermata; class Holothuroidea; order Apodida; family Chiridotidae; genus Chiridota; species Chiridota heheva. Next base: position 320,119 of record JAIGNY010003259.1, on the reverse strand, counting down.
GAGATTTTTTCTCAAAGCTGTTGAGACACGCTTAGTGTGTGCCTCATGTTAGATTTGCAGCGATTTTCCGACAACTCCCTGCTCATATTCACATACAAGGAAGATGTTCTGCAAAAACATGAGGAAATTGAAGGGACAAAAAGGTTTAAGCCAGTGCATCAATGTGAAAACTGAAAGCTGAATGATTAATGTATTGTATCGCACAAATAGACTGAAATACCTGTAGCCCAAATTTTTAAGAACAATTTATATGTTGTACATACATACAGTATCAAATACCAAAGTTTGCTGTACTAGGATGAATATTCATAAGAATATGTATATGCTGTACATATATACAGTATCAAATACCAAAGTTTGCTGTACTAGGGTGAATATTCATAAGAACAATTATATGCTGTACATACATACAGTATCAAATACTAAAGTTTGCTGTACTAGGATGAATATTCATAGAACATTTATATGCTGTACATACATACAGTATCAAATACCAAAGTTTGCTATACTAGGATGAATATTCATAAGAACAATTATATGCTGTACATATATACAGTATCAAATACTGAAGTTTGCTGTACTCAGGGTGAATATTCATATAATATTTATATGCTGTACATACATTCAGTATCAAATACCGAAGTTTGCTATACTAAGGTACTGACCACATACCAGTCTACAGCAGCATTCAAAGACAAGATATGTTTGAAAGAAAACAATTCAAAATTCTGCAATGGAGCATAAGAAATGGTACTTTAAGAAACTTGCAAGATGCTGGGATCACTGAAAACTATGTTTTACACTGACACATTTTAGGAAAGAGATTTACAGCAAATAAATATAAAAGGCTTGATATCATTTTAATGTGGAGATGCCCTAATGTGCCCTAATGTTTTGGTGGTAATTTCATGCATATTAATAAGTTGTAAAAAATTGTGATAAATCAGCAAACTGTATGTCCGTTTTGGGTAATATTGGGCATGATAATTTTGTTGGTAATTGTGTAAATGCCTATCTTATCAACAGATTTTATTAATATGCTAACATCATAATGTTAAAATTTGAAAATTTCAAGATTTTTACATTAAGCCTCACTTACTCATTACTATGCATGATATCACTACCAAAAACAATTGGGCTATATGTGTACCAATATGGCATGAATCCAGTTTACAGTTCCTGAAATACTGTGTTTACAAGTTTTTTCAGCAAAATCATATTATACCCTGCCCACTATGCATATTAATGAAATTCAAGGTTTTTACATCATGAACATGTATGTAAATGCTAGCTAACAACATGATTATACCACATATGAAACAAAACAGAAATGCAGTTGTTAAAATATGAACATTTCAAGAATTTTACATTAAGCCCCATCTACTCATAAATATGCATGACATCACCATAAAAAACAGTAGAGCACATCTACGGACTATGGGCCATCTGTGTACCACATATAACATGAATCCAGTGTATCATTCTTGAGAAATCACATTTACAAACATAGGCCATCACAAACATAATGTACACACATATATACTGTATATAACCACCCATACACACCACACACCATCATGACCACAAAGGTTCCTGATGCTATTGCATTGGAACCAAAAAGTTAAATACATTTTCTTTTAAATAAAATTAACAATTGTTAAGAATATAATGATAAGGATGCCACCCTTCCGTAGTAGTCTTACTACACCAGGCATTTTTACAAAGAGAAGACAGTAGATTTAAACTTGAATAACTTCTTAACGGAATAGGTTTTTTGAACGGTTTCTTCACCATTTTGTTCTTTTAAAGTCCTCTGTCATATAAGATGGACATGCTTGACCTCTAAATTAATCCTTTAAGATCAACTGTATTGTATAACTGCGTTTTCAAATGCAGCATGATTTCATTATATCCCATTTCATGACAAATTATCATAAAGGTATTTCAGCTTGAGATTCTAGAACTAATTAGTGAGATTCTAGAACTAATTACTGAGTCCACAATAACAATACTTGATTCTCACTTTAACTTGTTAAGTTTCTTTTTCTTAATACAAAAAACTTCATATTGAATCTATTACTTCAAGGCATATTCCTGAGCTCTTGAATAATTTATATACAAAATCACATTTAGAAAACCTTTGTGCTTCTCTTGTAAGAAACAGATGTTCCCAAAATAACTTATTTCTTTGTGCTTCTGCACATGAATCCAAGAAAAGGTCTGGGACATTGGCCATGACCTTCACAAATAGATATGAAATGGTCTTTCCTATTTACTCAAATGCCAAGAACCAACATGATCTAAATGAGTCTTAAATTGGTTGGATTTACTTTAATATCTCATCATGGTTGATGGAATAGAACAAATATAATTCATGAACAACTGCAAATAAAACAACTGCTGCAACTCCCTCTTCACTGCATGATGTTGGAAAAGCCAACAACATCTAAACAATGTAAAAGCTATTTTAAATCAGATGGTACTGCAATAGACCTTTTCAAATCAATATAAATCAGCAATTTCTGGAAAACTACTTTAAATAATGCCACATGGCCAACTTTTGTGTCCCTTATAGACCGATTGTATACTGGGGGAATTTATAGTCCAATCAAATACTTGGGGAATCTAGACCGTCTGCACAATACACACACAGTATATGGGACCAAGCGTATAAAATAATGCTTTCAAACACATGTATCATACATGCGCTTAACATGAAGGTTATACAAGCAGGCATTGTTGCTTACATCTTTTTCTTCAAAAACTGCACTTGAATGGTTGGGTAACAATAGGAAAATTCCCCACCAGTTGATTGGGCGAAGCATTGAAGAAATGACATCTGGCTTACTTGGTTTGAAAAGGTTTATTACAGTGGAGTTGAGAGGACAAGTTGTCAAGGTTCACAATTGTATGCCATTACCATTTCATGACCACCAGCAAGGGGGGCCAAATTAGGGCTACAGGTCCTTTCTTAACCTGCACTAGATTAGATTCATGATCTAGTTGGAAAGCAAATGGTATCCTGCTTCATCTCTCAAACCAGTTTATAAAAAATAACACATTGAGACAGTTTATTTTTCTTTATCACTTTCCTAATATGTAATAAAAGGGGCCACTATTTAAACAGACTTGCTCTAAACAGACTTGCTGTGAAACAACATTTTATCAAAGACATAATTTTGTTCTGTAGTTGTTGTATCAATGACATTTTATATTTTCCTTCAAAATAACCTTCACAGTATTGTTATTAGCAAGCCTTTCAGTCAATTGTGCTACCTTGCTTTGCATATTGCAATAATGCTGCATAATTATCACACACAAGAGATTAGCTAGAAGATTTTTTGAAAGAAATTTCATCCACCATTCCTAAGAGTAAAATTATCCTTCGATACATCATCTTTTTTGCTACAGTAACAAAATCAAGAAACTACACAAGAAATGCTCTCAGTACTGTCTCTCACAAATTACACACAGAAAATCAATGACATATGAGAAAAGACAAAAGAGAAAATGTTTTCTTCATTCCTTAAAATCCAAATTCTTATCTAGCTGCATCCGCCCACCCACAAGATGGCTTTCAGTAGTTGATAGACTAATGAGGTGATCTGTGACTATGTATAAGCAATCAAATCAATAATGATGAGAGGAGAAGTTTAGTAGTGAAGAGCACAAAACTATGAAGAATTATTCAAAACGTTTGTTCATTATGGAGGCATTCAACTTTAAAAACTAAAAGATTTGAGTAGAAATGATTTTTATCAGACAAGAAAAGGAATTATATCCTCACCATCCTCAGAATTGCAAGTCCACTATTGAAATATTGCATAAAAGAACACATTTATGTGTGCTATTTGTATAACAATTCAATATGTTTATTCATTAATTCATTTGTATTATTATCAACATGTATCAACATCTTTTCATGAATATATCAAAATGATTATTCATGAGTTTATTTGCATATCAACATGTTTATACATTACTTCTTTTGAATATCAACATGTTTATTCATTAATATTATTATCAACATGTTTATTCCTGAGATATTCACATGTTTATTCATGAGGTCATTTTCATATCAACATGTTTATTCATTAGTTCATTTGTATTTTGACATGTTTATTCATGATTTCAAATCTATAACAGGAAAGGGCTTAACTTTTACCTTTGGTTCTTTACCACAAAATCATTGGGAGGGAGCTAAGTCAAAGTTTAGATAAGACATGCCCTCCTGAACAATCCATGATAACCGCCAATTTATGTTATTCTTATCCCAAACAATCACAACTGAGCATAATAATCTAGAATTGCAGTATGGGTTACCAAAATCACTCAAATGAACATTCATACTAAGAACATAACAAGCTGCTTATTCAGCTTATTTACCTAATCTTACCCAAATTACATCATGCGTGACATAATGACATATAGAGGGATTTCATTATGTGACTCTTAACTCCACCATAAGCCATTTTGTAGGAAAGGGCGTTGTTGCCGTTCACGCGACTTCACACGGCTTAAGTCACTAAGTGTGCTAATCTTACTACCAGTTCAGTGAATTTTACTGATAGCATTTTTTTATTTTTTTTATTCCAATTTTACTTCATATTTTTTTTTAAGTTTTATACATTCACCGGGAATATGAAGAGAGACTTTTATATGAGCGCCATCTGATTGTTTGTTATACTCAAACAAAGCCTACATACCTGATATAAAGTGCTTGCTGCAATTCCTAGAGTGAACAATAGGTTGAAAGCCGTCGCGTTATACAGTAGAAAACCCAATTCGAACGTCAATCAGGATCAGATGGAAATCAAGAAAACGTCTTTTTATTTCCCGGCACACAGCTACTAGTGCAACCAACGACACAGGAAGATTCCAGCATAATTATCATACAAAAATAATTTTATACAACTACATGCAAACGGTATGTAAATCTAATTAGGTGTACAGCAGATGATCGAGAACCTGACCTACAAAATGGCGATGTAAACAAAGTCATGTGACCTCATGATATCAGCTGAAGCACCCTTATAAAGATAGATGAAATCAAAATGGTATTTGTATTGCTCCTAAGGAATGCAATTATCTTCCACTGATCTTTGATGATGGACTTCTAGCTAACTGAACTTAGCCTCTTAAGTATTGCTAGGTCATCAAAATAGTTGTGTACTGTTTTACGAGTCTGTCAAATCAGGGAGATGTTATTTTAACTCCATGGCCAAAAAAAGTGGTTGTCCAAAAAAATCAGTGAGATGTTAATTTAACTCTCTGGTCAAATAGTTGTTGTGTAATGTGTTTTAAAAGTCAGTCAAATCAGTGAGATGTTAGGTTGTCTAATGAGTTTTAAAAGTCTGTCAAATCAGTGAGATGTTAATTTAACTCTGGTCAAATAGTTACAGGTTGTGTAATGTGTTTTAAAAGTCAGTCAAATCAGTGAGATGTTATGCCTGTTCAAAAAGTGGCAGGTTGTCTAATGTCTTTTACAAGTCTGTCAAATCAGTGAGATGTTATTTTAACTCCCTGGTCAAACAGTTACAGCTTGTGTAATGTGTTTTACAAGTCTGGTCAAATCAGGCAGATGTTATTTTAACTCCCAGGGCAAATTAGTTACAGGTTGTGTAATATGTTTTACAAGTCTGTCAAATCAGTGAGATGTTATTTTAACTCCCTGGTCAAATAGTTGCAGGTTGTGTAATGTTTTACAAGTCTCAAATCAGGGAAATGTTAGTTTAACTCCCTGGGCAAATTAGTTACAGGTCGTGTAATGTGTTTTACAAGTCTGTCAAATGAAAAAGATGTTATTTTAACTCTCTGGTCAAATAGTTATAGGTTGTGTACCGTTTTATAAGTCTGTTAAATCTGCAGGGAGATCTTATTTTAACTCTGTGGTCAAATAGTTCCAGGTTTTGTAATGTTTCACAAGTCTGTCAAATCAGGGAGATGCTATTTTAACTCCATGGTCAAATAGTTACAGGTTGTGTAATGTTTTACAAGCCTGTCAAATCAGTGAGATGTTATTTTAACTCCCTGGTCAAATAGTTACAGGTTGTGTAATGTTTCACAAGTCTGTCAAATCAGTAAGATGTTATTTTAACTCCATGGTCAAATAGTTACAGGTTGTGTAATGTTTTACAAGTCTGTCAAATCAGTCGAATGTTATAATACCTCCCTGGTCAAATAGTTACAGGTTGTGCAATGTTTTACAAATCTGTCAAATCAGTAAAATGTTATAATACCTCCCTGGTCAAATAGTTACAGGTTGTGCAATGTTTTACAAATCTGTCAAATCAGTGAGATGTTATTTTAACTCCATGGTCAAATAGTTACAGGTTGTGTAATGTTTTACAAGTCTGTCAAATCAGTCGAATGTTATAATACCTCCCTGGTCAAATAGTTACAGGTTGTGCAATGTTTTACAAATCTGTCAAATCAGTGAGATGTTATTTTAACTCCCTGGTCAAATGGTTACAGGTTATGTAATGTTTCAAAAGTCTGTCAAATCAGTGAGATATTATTTTCACTCCCAGGTCAAAATAGTTATAGGTTGTGTAATGTGTTTTACAAATCTGTCATATCAGTGAGATAATATTTTAAAATTTGCTGGTCAAATCAATTACAGGTTTAATCACTTGTGCATAGGAGCTATTATTTATCTTATAACTTATGTACAGTCCACAATAAGAAATACAAATACATTCCAGGATTAAGGAAACAGCCTTTTGCATTTCTCTACTCCGTTATAATTTGACACAATGATATGCCAGGAAGTAATTAATTTAGAACTCCTTAGTTTATGCCAAGAGAATTTCTGCTTTATTCTTTATCAATTAAAAATGTGTTGCAGAACAATACTACAACAATAAGACCAATTAAAGCAATCTGTCTACTATATCAAAACAGCAACCCCTTTTTTTTCTAGAAGACTGTCTGTTTCAAGGCTAATTTAATACTTGTTTTGTACTAGTTTAGTTGGAGCAGCGGCTTAGTGATTAAGGAGTCTGATATTCGTATGGGAAGAAAACGGTTTTGATTCCCGCTGTGTGCGCTACATTGTGTCCTTGAGCAAGACACTTTACTCTACTTGCTTTGGTCTACTCAGCTGTAAAATAAGTACCAGTACTGCTAAGGACGGCATCCGGTCCAGGGGGAGTCATGTGCTCTCATCACCCTACAGAAAACCAGGGTTAAGCACCAGTATGAACCTCAACTTTATAGATTTAACTTTTCTATTTGTACCGTATGGCCAATTTATGTTATTGGATAATAGAATTAAAATACATGGTCCATTTACACCAAAAATGATTAATGAGATTGGAATGAGATCGTACGATCGTTAAACATGGTTGTTAAAACACTAATCTAAAAACAAAACAGTACATGAAAAGCAAAATAAGAAAGATGTACTTCTTTGAATTAGTCATGTAACACTGTCAAAAATTATGTTTAGGAGAATACTCTACAGGTTAGCAAATTGTTCTTGAGCAACAAAAATTGTATCATAATGTTTTAACGATCAGATTGTAAATCTACTGTGCAGGTATCTGAAACCAGGCCCCTATTTATCCTTTTTCAGAGGGGCGCTCACTTGCCCCTATTTTCTTCCACCGTGCCCCCATGCCCTTAGTTCACAAATCATCTACATTTCTTCTAAAAATATTTACTTTGATAATTGACTTTCCTTCTTTTGATGATGTTTCCAATGCCCCAATATTAGAATAGATACAGATACACTTCTTAATTTTGTTTCCTCTTTCTAATTTATTTAAGTGCTTGAAATTCATGCTACATGGCCTCTTGCTACCTTGTAAATGGCTTTTTTTGGCATTTCCACCCTGCCCGTTTTATCTTGAAGCTCAAGGTTTGTCCAACTCCAGGGAACCTATAACAAGTCACTTAAATCATATGATAACAACAAAAGTTTAAAACCTAGTTTCCAACAGCAAAACAGAAACAAATTTGATTCCAAATAATAAACCAATCGATCGAGAAAAAGGCTGGTACAAATTAGACTGAACAGTCAATACTTATTCATTTAAGTTTATTATGTTCCCACTAATCACAAGTTCCCACAGAGCCTCTTAAATCTAAACATGCTAAGGTTGGAATATCGGTATCACTTGCTGCATTCGACAAGTTTATCCATGGAGGTACCACTTTAAAGTGGTACCTTCATGATTTAATAAAGATTCCCAACAACACATCTGTGCTTACATACCTATAAATCTACATCAGAACACTATTAAATGGGTACATTATGTTAGTGTCAGGTTAGTGTATTGCTTTATTTATAATACTGTGAACTCTGTTAAATTGTGTCCTGCTGTGACAAACAATCCTGGAGAGAAGAAATGTGCTGAATGTGATTTGAGAGAGGGAGAGTTTTGTCAAAAATAATATAGCATGAAAAAGGAGGGTGATATCATTGTAAGCCACAAGTACAAGAAATAAAGGGACAGTGTTGTAATATAGGCTTACATGAGAAACAGATTGCTCCTTCAGAGAAATCAAAACAGAAACATTTGTCTAAAAACATTAATTTCAAATTGTAAAGATTGTTCTTTAGTACTCACTCACAACTTAAAGGGGCACTAGACTGATAAGAAAACATTACATTTTTAGGTTCCATGTATTTGGTACATGGGCATTTTTAGGGGATTCCCACAAAAATCATATGCTGATCTAGCACACAATAATATAGCAGTTTTTTGGTTAATATGAATATTCAAGTAACCTTTGCTTTCATGTCGCCTGTGGGCTATGGAAGCATGAAATTTATCATTCTATTGTAGATAATAAATCTGTGACATTTGCAAAAAAATAAGCTAGTGCTCTTTTAAAACTTTAAATACAGGGTGTTCCATCTACAAATCAATACCATATTGGCCAAATACAGCTCATATCTTAACAGAATTCCCTTAAATATCTTAATCTAACTTTATTTTCCTTTTGGCATGGATCAGTTCTCAAACAATCTCATTTTAATTTGATATTTGAGCATGACGTTAGCATCCAATGAATGGCAGCCCAGATGTTTATATACTCAGCTGAGAAAAGACTTATCCTGGTGTTGTTATCTTGTTGCTTCATCCATCCATAATAAAACTTCTATCTTATCTAAGGATACAGGATCTGAAACAGCAATAAATGTTGAGGAATAAACATTTCATAAACCTCTTCACCATGCTATATCCCTCTGACATTTTTGTCATTACATGTTTTCACATCATATACTTCTACTCAAAGAAATACATATTAATTGGGACTAAATGGATATAAATGTAAGCAAATTCTTGTTTTTATTTTCCCACAATTTTGTTTCTGTTGATAGGAAAAAGTAATTTTATAATTGTTTGTTTGATGAGGGATTAACGACACCACGACAGCCAGGGTCAAATTGTGCCTAAAAGGTTTGAGCATTCCAGAGGTAGGAAAGAAAGAAAACAGGGAGGGGGAGCAGGGGGAGCAGGGGAGGGGGAAGGGTGTTGAGAAAAATGCAAGAACTAAAAGCCAGAAAGGTGGGATCGAGAGAGGAGGTGCATGAGTGAAAAAAACCAAGTGGAGAGAGGGGGCGGGAGAGAACTAAATATGGTTGTAGAGGGAAGCATGATGAAGGAAGATGATAATTTTGACCAGAGGATTTTCTGGAAGAGCTCTGTTTTGAGTTATGGGGAGTGAGGGAAGCTCTGGGTAATGAGGGAAGCTCTAGGGAGTGAGGGAAACTCTGGGAAGGTTGTACAGGGGGCAAGCAAGGAGAATGTGATGGACTGTGAGGGTGTAATGGCAATTGTTGCAGAGGGGCTTTATAAAGAAATCTTATTCCCCTTTGCATAATGGAAAACTTACCTGCTTGTAGATTTAACAAAAGACAAATGACTTGTATTTAATTTTGAAGACAGATTTTCATTTTTGTTACGTGATTTACATTCCAAACATGTAATATTGACCAAGCTAAAGCTAAATCCATCCAAGCCAGGAGGCTCATAGAGCCAGTGCTTATCCCGGGTTTCAATGGCGCAAGCGGATGATAGTACACAACTCCCCCTGGACTTAACACGGGAGTCCATCGCCGAATAATGTTCAGATTTTTTTATGCCTAGCATTCTAAAACAGTTTTTTTTTTCTTTCTGAAAATGGGGATAAAATGTTTCAAGTCCAACACTTTTACCTAACACTTGTTCTGCAACAGGAAACTTACATATATTTTAATTAGGCCTTGTCTTGAACACATGTGGAAAGATCCAGAGAAAACATCACATTGTTAGGTCTAACGTATTTGGTACATGGGCAATATTTTATCAATTAAAAATTTCCCAGACCAAAAATATGTTTCTTCTCTCATTCTTAACAATGATTCCTTTGAAGAGGTTTTTTATTTAAAGTGGTTATTGAGTAAAGAAAGCAACTTTAGTATAATTTTGTCTCCATGCTAGTAAATATTCCTATAAATCCTTTGGTAATTCCCAATGAATGTAAATCTCCCTAACAGTATGGCACCCATATGATTTCAATTAAAAAAAAATACATACATCAACCAGAAACTGAACAATCCTCTGCAGAGAAGAAATTGATCCTTCACAAGATCCTTCACTTTAAATTTATGTAAATTTTTGCCATGAAAATTGAAATTTGATATACATTTAGCAGGAAGCATAGCTGAGAATAAATATTGCAACTAAAAACAGTAACCTAGGGAGGGTGTATATATATATGTGCCGCCCAAGTAGGTGCCTATTTTGCATCATTTCATAGTGCAGGTGTCTTTTTTTTTTTTACTCTGAAAAAAACAGGTTTGGCCATGAAAATTGAAATTTGATATACATTTAGCAGGAAGCATAGCTGAGAATAAATATTGCAACTAAAAACAGTAACCTAGGGAGGGTGTATATATATATGTGCCGCCCAAGTAGGTGCCTATTTTGCATCATTTCATAGTGCAGGTGTCTTTTTTTTTTACTTTGAAAAAAAAAAGGTTTTGGGGAGCGGGGGGGGGAGGGGTTGTACTACAAACATGATGAAAAAAGACCCTTTTCTTAATATAAGGAAAAAAAGGTTTTTTTTAGTCAACGAAGTTGGACAGAAGGTTATGTTTTGGCTTGTAAATTTGTTTGCCTGTTTGATTGTTTGTCATCAAGTTATCTCAAGAACTGATGACTGCATTTGGATCAAATTTAGTATGTGGTTTTGTTACTGCTTAAGAACAGGTGATAACAATTTGAGACATATTGGATCAGGGGGAGGGTGCAAATGGAAAATGGGGAAAGGGGTGGGGTGTTAACATGTTTTGCCCTATTTGTCTGTAATCGAGATATCTCCAGGACTGATGATTAGATTTTGATTAATTTTTGTGTGTGGTTTTGTTACTGTTTCATGAAGAAGTGTTTACAATTTGGGACTAATTGGTATAAGGGAAGGGCAGAAATTGAGGGGTGGGGATGTGTTATGATGAGATATGTCAAGGCTAAGTAGTCAAAACAATGACTTTGCGCTCTGAATGAAGATTTAAACAATCAATTTTCTGGACTCAAAAGAGGCTGTTCTCCAGAATCAATGAAAATGAAACAATTGGTTTCTACCATGAATGGAAATGATGGAATGTGAATCCTGGCTGAAGAGAGTTCAAACAATTATGCTTCACTTTGATAAAACTGGAAAAAATGGTATGGCCTTCTAAGAAATCCAGTCAGAAGATAATCTTCCAAGTGTTCAAATTGCAAATGTTCATTACAGATCAAAATTTGGGGATGAATCTTGGTGGGCCTAGAATTTCTGAGGTAGATCATATAGGGTATGGGGAGCAAATGAACTCCCTACAATTATTTTAGGCATATTGGAATTGCAACATGGCGGATACTAATATTCTAGTTTCATACTGCATTTACCAAAAATTTGTCACACTGCGCATGTTTTTTGGTTGGTGGGCTACACACCCCTCCTACCACTTTTAGTATGAAGTGCCCCAACCCCCGTAACTTATTAATTTAAGCAATGAATGAACATACAGAAAACCTTTTTTAAATCATCATTCAGGTCTCTACACAATACCATTAAACATATGATGCCTTGCCCTAATACAAGAAATATGTCACTACAACAGCTTTGTCAGCTTGGAATGAAATCATTGATTTTGAGTTAAATCCCTTGATATGACGTTCAGTAGATGACAATTCTGTCATTAATGGCACTGAAACAGGCACAAAATTAAGATAAAATCAGAGCAAAAATTGTGATGTGTTTGCCAGTCATGTCACATCTACAGGAACAATAATACCGATACTGGCATTTATGTTCTATCTAAGCCTCTTATAAAGATGGAATATCATTGTTTTACCCAGTCATGTCACATCTACAGGAACAATGACACCGATACTGGCATTTATCTTCCATCCAAGCCTCATATGAAAATGGAAAATCCATGTTTTACCCAGTCATGTCATATCTACGAGAACAATGACACCAATACTGGCATTTATGTTCTATCCAAGCCTCATATAAATATGGAATATCAATGTTTTACCCAGTCTTGTCACATTTACGGGAACAATGACACCGACACTGGCAATTATGTTCTATCCAAGCCTCGTATAAATATAAAGTATCATTGTTTTACTCAGTCATGTCACATCTACAGGACCAATGATACCGATACTGGCATTAATGTTCTATCTAAGCCTCTTATAAAAATGGAATATCATTGTTTTACCCAGTCATGTCACATCAACGGGAACAATGATACCGATACTGGCATTTATGTTCTATCCAAGCCTCATATGAAAATGGACAATCATTGTTTTACCCAGTCATGTCACATCTACGAGAACAATGACACCGATACTGGCATTTATGTTCTATCCAAGCCTCATATGAATATGGAATATCAATGTTTTACCCAGTCTTGTCACATTTACAGGAACAATGACACCGATACTGGCATTTATGTTCTATCCAAGCCTTGTATAAATATGAAATACCAATGTTTTACCCAGTCATGTCACATCTACAGGAACAATGACACCGATACTGGCATTTATGTTCTATCTTAGCCTCGCCTAAATATGGAATATCATTGTTTTACTCAGTCATGTCACATCTACAGGACCAATGACACCGACACTGGCATTTATATTCTATCCAAGCCTCGCATAAAAATGGAATGTCAATGTTTTACCCAGTCACGTCACATTTACAGGAACAATGACACCGATACTGGCATTTATGTTCTATCCAAGCCTCGTATAAAAATGGAATATTAATGTTATACCCAGTCATGTCACATCTACGGAAACAATGACACCGATACTGGCATTTATGTTCTATCCAAGCCTCGCATAAAAATGGAATGTCAATGTTTTACCCAGTCACGTCACATTTACAGGAACAATGACACCGATACTGGCATTTATGTTCTATCCAAGCCTCGCATAAAAATGGAATGTCAATGTTTTACCCAGTCACGTCACATTTACAGGAACAATGACACCGATACTGGCATTTATGTTCTATCCAAGCCTCATATAAAAATGGAATATCCATGTTTTACTCAATGAGCTTGATCTTGTTTTCTTACTTTCATCTCATTCAACTACTTCAGTGAAAAAACGGAAAGCACAAGTGCATAAACTCGCTGACAAGAGCCAACATGGACGAATTATATTTTCATAGGGGCTAATAGCCTGTGGCCTCAATAAGCATTACGAGGTGTCACGTACGTCAAAGCGAACTACAGAATAATTACTGTGACACAGATATTTCTAGCTTGAACGTTTCATTAATTGAATGTTCTTCAGATAACTTGAAAAATACAAGCAGTTCATTATATATGAGGGAACATCATGATCATTTCAAAGAAAATTATATTAATTTTGTATTCATTTAAAAAAAAAAAAAAAAAAAACCAGTACAGTATTTGTGTTTTGCTTTAGGTCAAATATATGAAGTACCAGTGTTCACACTAAGGTTTACTATTTTTTCTTTTTTGGGGGAGGAAGTGGGGGGGGGAGGAAGTGGGGGGGAGATTCCCCCCATGTGTAATTTAAGTGAGGGATTTCTTTTTGGAAAACTACCAAAAAGGCCAAAAATACCTAAATTGCCTAAAAAATGCCAATAATGACAAAATTTGGCTAAAAAAAATGCACAATTTGGAATTTTTTAGCTTTTTTTTTTTTTTAAGGAACCTTCCCCCATCCAATAATTACTTTTGAGCGGGAATTTGATCATCTGTGCGGGAATCCGCACCTTAACGTGAAAACTGTGGAAGTAGGAATATATCATTTCATTAGAACAGCTGACATTCAATTGCTAGACACTGCGATATTCCTTTATGTACTGGTGACCACTATAATGTTTGCATGGAACTTCCTTCAAGTTCCTTGTCATAGCTTTGTAGGTAATTTTTCCTGGGTTATGGCTAATGGCAACTTATATGTATAATTTAGAAAGACAGTACAAGGTTTCTATCAAATTATTTTTGCAATAATTTTTGTCTTTTTGTTTTATTCCTGTTCTTCGCGTATTTATTATGATTTCTAAAATTAATAGAGTGAACGTCCTTTTTATAACGTAAGTACAAAATGAGAACTGCCAGGGCAGGGTTTTAAAGTTTAACGTCAGTTACTATGTTCACTTCCGTTCCATCAGTGTCCTGTTTGCAAAAACAAAATGTAACAAACCAATGGGATGATTGTTTACTTGACAGTCTGTTAATCAATATGCAGTTCATTTCAATTTTAATTGGCATAGCTTCTTTTAAAAGTATTGTAAACATTTATGGTCCTGTTAAGTTTCATGAGTTCCCCCACATGGAATTGGAATTAAGTCATAAAATCTCCCACGGTTTTCTGAATAAAGGTGTCGAAAATCTTCCCACAAAAAATTGCGACAGAAATAATATTAATGTAGTGAATACATCTTTATATCAATATACGCTTCCCTCTTTAGCAATTTAATGTACTTTTTATCACACAATTACATGGGGATGTTTTTAGAGCACTTATTTACCACAAATACTGTTGCTTACTCAAGAAATTCTGCAAATTCCCAATTTTCGCATGCTTATAATCGCGGAAAAGTAGATTCTCGCCCCCTCCTTCTCACCCCCCTCAACAGTGAAATTTGTCAGCGTCAGTGTACAAAAACAATTACTGCGGTACCATGATTTGCTCACTCCTATTTTAGGTTTAACACCAACCAGATTTGAACATAACAGAGGTATTTTTCTTCCATCAATTTCATTTTTAGACATTTCATACATAATTACCCCAAATTTATCAATTTTGTCTTGATACAAAATCAAAAATATGTTTGTCAAACAAGCCAACATTCTTTTTTAAGTCGAAGAAATCTCAATAAATGTTAATTTGTACCTTGGCACATATAGAGGAATTTTATCACCTGACTCAACTCATCTGGAAGCATTTTCCAGGGCAGCAGCATCGTTGCATTTCACGGGTCTTCACACAGCTCAGTCACATCACACGTACAACAAACATGCTACATGCTAACCTACCAGTACCAGTTTAGCGAAGTTTACAAGTTACAATTTTTGTTCGCTTCCGATTTTACTTCATATTTTTCTTAAGTTTGATATATTCACCAGGTATATGAAGAGTGACTTTAACGTTAATGCCAGCTGATTGTTCATTTTACTGAGACAAAGTCTAAATACCTCTAGCGCCGATGAGGATCAGATGGGAAATTGAGAAAATGTATTTTTAATCCTCCACACATCTATTAGTGGAAGCAATGGCACAGCAAGATTCCGGCATCAATTATCTTACAAAAATAATCTGATATAACAACATGCAAAAGTACATAAGTCTAATTAAGTGTACGGCAGACGACAGTGTTTTTTCCCAACAAAATGACGATGTAAACAAAGTAATGTGACCTTATGACAACAGCTCAAATACCCTTAAGGTAATGCAAAACTTAATTATTCAAAATAATCATATTCATAATTAATACCACCCCATCTCATCTCGTCAACAACAGGAAGATTAAATATTTACAATAAAAAGTCAGATTTAAATGTGCTGAACCAGTTTGTGAATCAAAAACTTTTGTAAACAATTCAAAGTACTGAAATGTCAATTCTGCAAGGTAACTCATTCAAACTACAGAACATATCCATATTTGTAAATGTTAAACATGCATCTTTTTGTATGTCCTAGGAGTACTTTTATTTCTTTAATTGCCACTTTTCATATTGCAATTAACAAATAACAGTTTGACTGATGCTGAAAATATAATTTGCATATCTGATGACTTTCATCAAACATGGCCTATAAACAAAAATGAAAACAGGAATAATTTTGATTTTAATCTTAATTTCAAATTTTAAGCACAAATCAATTTCATAAATAGTATGGACATTCAAGGTAAAATCATGACTAAATGCAATGCAAGGATATTCTGTCATTTCATACATAAGGTTACAGCAGTTCAAATGATAGGTTGAATAAAAAGTGATTCCCCAAAATTGAATCTAGGAACATGGATGGATCCAGGTTTTCAAAAGGGAGGGGGTCCAAGACCCCAAGCCTTGGAATCCAAGGTCAAGTCATGAAAATGTATGGCTTTAGCGTTAGAAGTGTATTGGAGAAATTCCAAGGGGGGAGGGGGGGTCCGGACCCCCTCTGGATCCACCACCCTGGAGGAAGGTAATAACACTTGTAGCAGTGTTGTGAGGAATAAATTTAAATGAGCACAAAGATCATTCACCATAGCAATTGTTCTTGTTAATTCAGAAATTTCATTAACATACAGTAAGCACATTGCAATGCAAAATACTGTAATTTGCATACCACGGAGACAAAACCTCCCAACATACAGTACAACCATAATATATTAAGTTTGTGAAAATTCTCCAGCATGTTCTAATTAAATATCTGAAGATGTGTTTTTTAAATCCAGAATAACAACCATGTTTATACACAATGCCTTGCAAAATCTATGAATATCTTACATCTCTTCCCTTCATAGCGGCCCGCCACTTGAAGCGCAGCTCAGAATAACTGTAGGATTGGGTGACTGCCCCAAATATTGTAAGTGGGCAGAGCCCTCCAAACTGTCTAGAGCATTGATCGCAGCTGAAGCCTTATCTATCACAATAACCCCTCAGGGGGTTTTAGTTTACAGCTTTCTTTGCATCCATCCATTCTGAGATTTTGCAAGCAATTCACTTTCGAAGAGGAATACGTCAAGAAAAATTTATGCCATCTCATACCGTACGTACTCCGCAGTAATTACTTTAGCATGAAGATTCTTTCTGTTAATTAAATATATCTCATACACGTGTGAACAATCATGTGTAAAATTGGTATTTGAGGTAAAACTCGCATCATGACACTTATTTTATGATGAACAAAAAAAATACTTCAGCAAAATTAAGCATCCCTATAGCTGCATCATTCAAATTAACATAAACCAGTTGATTATGAAATATGATACACCAACATACTGAAGCATACAACAAAATGGTCACAATCACACCAATACTAACCATGAGCATGAATTGCTTACCAAAAGTAGGGGATGAGAGGCCTCACAAAATAAAATCTGCTTGCCAAAAATATGTGGCTGGGGCAGGGATCAACAAATCAACAGCCTCCCAGACATACTGTAGTTTCCAAAATTAAATTATGGTTGTCCTGATAAAATTTGTGGTTGACCTAGGCAGATGGTCAAGTGATTTGTCAAAACCTGATCGGGAAGGGGGGTGGTCAACCTAAATCACACTTAAGATTCCCTCTTATTTGCACCCCAGTAATCCCACCTATGAATATTACTATAACACTTTGAATATGAAAATGCAATCCTCCATACAGCAAACCATGACTGACCATCAAGCTTGTTCATGATCAGTTTTTTTTTTCCTTTTCGTTTTTTGATCTATTTGTTTTAAAAATGACCTAGGATTATTTCATATAACTTTCAAAAGGGCACCTCTGGTCTCGGTCCGCCCCCTTCACACCAACTTTCAGAATGGCACCCCCCCCCCTCCCCACTACGTACTCTACGGCAAGGGGGACAGTCACCCCCGTAGTTCCAATATCGCTGAGTGCACTATTCTATTAGTTTGCTAATCAGAAGTCACACAACATACAATAGTCTCCCTGCTATCAGCATAGTACAGGCCTGTAGGGTGCAGAAGTTTTATCAGTTATTTGTGGTACTGATAAAACTGCCCTGCCCTAAAACACATAGATGCTGTTGACAAATCAATTCATAACTAAACTCAGACCAAACCCTACAATACCACAAGTCTGACAAATTTCCACCAAAATAAATAACCATCCAAAGTTGATTCTTAAATTAGTAATCGCCCATTGCATCAATTACGTATGAGTTGCAATAATATGACGTATATAAAGTTCCTGCCATAGACGCCAATCACGGATTACCAACCACAATGAATGGGTCCATGTGACACCAGGAAGGACGTTGTACGTGTGACGTTTCCTGCTACCTGTGTTTATTGTAGTTCTTCCTTAACTACCAAAATGGAATCCGATCTCTAAGAATGTGTTAGTATGACCTACATGTAATTCTTCACCATTTATAAGAAGCCATGACTAAACATTTGTTTGCTATGTATTCAATGGATTTTTAAATTCTGTATATGCATAAATTAAAATTTGTATTTTGCTTTGATGAGTGCCCAAACCAGAATAGTTGTATACTGTACATCTGGTTGTATTTACAGGCAGGATTTGAGGTGGGCAAGTGGGGCACTTTGCCCCCACTTTTTGAGAATTAATATCTTTTATATGGTGATTTATTTGGATCTTTGCATGATTTTGTGGTTTAGCCACTGTATATGTTTGAATCCCGAAATGTTATCACATTGTTTAAAAGTATCCTGTGCCAAGGAAATTCTCCTGATATTTTCTATGGTACCTCCATCTTCAGACAATGTTACGCCCAGGTACACAAGCGTGCTTACATCCTCTAGCTCACTGGTTGATACTATTATTGCTGTTTCACTTTTACTGTTGATCCTCCTTATCTTTGTCTTCTTTTCATCAATTTTCAGTCCAACATAAGATCCAATTCCATGAAGTTGAGATGTTTTAGTTCGCAAATTCTCCCTTGTGTTTGAAATTAAAGCAATATCGTCAGCATAGTCTAAATCTTCCAGTGTTGTAAACATGTTCCATCTGATTCCTAGTCTATAGTTGTATGTAGATCTTTTCAAAACCCAGTCTAATGTGAGGATAAAGAGGCATCCAGACATTGCACATCCTTGTCCAAATCCAGTGTTAATATTGAACCAGTCAGATACTTTACCATCAAAATCAACAACCCTTTCACTACCATCATACCAATTATGTATTATCAGATTATGTTGATGTATTTTTGTGGGATTCCGTATTTTTTGTATAATTTTTGTTAACACTGTTGAATGCCTTTGTAAAATCAACAAAGTTTAGATACAGTGGTGCTCTCCATTCTGTGCTCTGCTGAATTATGTTTCTTAAAGAGATTATCTGCTGTTCCCTTCCCGATGTTCAAACTAAGGTTCAAAATTTGTTGTTTTTCCCCCATTGTGTAATTTTTTTTTTTTTTTTTTTGGGGGTTTGAAAAAGGCCTTGCAATGCTAAAATCTTCAAAATACAGTTCAAAGTTTTCTTTGACATCATTACTTATTGCTAAGCAATTCCTTCACTCTAATGTTTCTTGCTGAAATCTGAAAAGTAACCATCGTAAAAAACTCAAAAAATCACCTAAAAGGTTTGAGCTATATACTGATTACAAACCTCTCTATGCTTAAAATACATGAAAATGTTATTAAAAATCAAGCTAATTCCTTCATTTCCTTTATTATCGATTGTTTATAATCTACTGCACGTTCATGGCCAGAACTAAATTCAACTAAAATGGTTGGCGCCCTTTAACTTAAAGAACTAAAACCTGATTTTACAGGCCTTAGTCAATGCTGTACTGGGGTACGGTTTGTACATGAATTATTTTGTGAAAGACCAGGTAAGACTTCAGACTGACAGAAATGAGCAACATTTCTTACGGATGTCTTTTTTCTACACCTTTTTTATTGTTATCTAAACCAAAGAACTTTATTTTCAGGTAGTTTTCATTAGCTTAATGGGTAATTTTAAGACATGGTATATGCATTTGGTGTTTTTTTTTGCCTATTTGTGGTCTGAAAATGCATGGTATGTTTGTGTGGGAACTAGACCAGTTCCACAAAAAATATATTAATTTTTTTAGAAAAACACAGGTTTTGAGTTTAATTTTTTGGTTTAACAATTTGGCCATTAACTGTCTCAAAGATCTGGCAGCTGCAATATTTACGGATGTAACTTCATTTGCAGCATATTTTCTTAGAGCTGTGAACGTTTACTGATTTTACTAAACGTGTACACGCAAATAAATGAGAGCGTTAAGCGTTTACACAAGTTTTGTACCGTAATTATCGGCAGTACACCAAAATTGCTCCAATTTACGATGCTAAGTAAAAAATCGCGCAAGCAGTATGGCAAAAGTACTGACTCAATTGCTCAAATAGATGCTGAATTTTTTTTCTTCAAAACCATGAAAAGTTAATTTCTACAATTATAAATCATCATTTTTATGGAAAATGTGCATGGAAACTTAGTTTAAAAAGAGCAGAAAAGTTCCCTTCAGTATAATTTATTCTTAACATCATGTATCTTTTTTGCCATACTCTCTAAAGGTTTCAGTAAAAATCTTGCATACTGTGATACCTCGCCGCCAAAATTTTCAAAACTACGCCACCACCCCAGAAATAGTGTTCATATCAGTACTCGGTAAAAAATGGCCGCGATGTTTAAGCAGCATGCAGAATTTCAGCTCTGTTGAAAACTTTTTTTGTGTGTGTTTATTTTGCAATATTTTTTCTTTCTTGCAAAATTTCATTTGACTTATCAGGTAATATTTACATGTGAATGTTACTGATCGCCACAATTTAAGTAGATTGACCATGCATTTTTCGGTCAATTTTCCTGCTTGTAAAATATGTCTTCGATCAAAGCCTAACATTATGTTATTGTTTAGTTTGACTGTCAGACTTTTTACTGTTGCACATCGCGGTGCATATCAAAATAAAATTTTTTTTACTATCCCAGCGGAATACTGAAAAAAAAAGACTTGGTATTCCATTCAAGATTATACTATTTTCAGAATAGCGGAATAAGCGTTAATCTTAAAGCCTGGGAACCTTTTCTTTCTCCATTATCTTATTAAATAACCCTGTTAGTAATTCTTCTGAAACTTCTCTGCTACCTTTCCACATTTCAAATGTTATGTCATCTATTCCAGCTGCTTTCCTGTTTTTCATTTTTGTTAAAACTTCTCACTTTTTGGGCTGTGATTTCACAGACTTTCTTCTATCTGTAGTCCTTCTTCACATGGTTCCAATAACTCATTCAGCTCTTCATTTATTGCCTCTATCACTTGTTGATTTAACATGAATTCAAAATGATCCTTCCACCTATCTCTTATCTCATCCTCTCCCGTCATTACATTTTCATCTTTGCTTCTTATATCGGCACTTTTCTTTCTTCCTTTATAGCGCAACTTTGTGTAATATTACACCAGAAAGTTGTTATTTAAGTGATGATACAAGCTGTTCATGTCACCTCTAGATGCATGTTCCTCTGCATCGTTTGCTACATCATCTACTGTACCATTTTTCTTTTGTCGGCAAGATTCCTCCACTTTTTCGAAAACTGACAAAGTGCCCCTTTTCTAAGATGAAAGGTGCCCCCTCAACTCCTGTCCAAGAAGCGTCCGAACTTTGAACTATCCAAAAACAGGCTTATACCCACCACAAAGTATATGTTGAGCAACTACATCATTGATGTTCTAGTTCTTTTGTCTGCAAGTACTTCCTTTTTCACTTCTTTATCCTTTTTCTCATACTCAGCTTGAGTACAACCTGTAAAATCTGTACAACCTGTAACATCTGTACAACCTGTAAAATCTGTACAACCTGTAAAATCTGTACAACCTGTACAATCTGTATAACCTGTAAAATCTGTACAACCTGTACAATCTGTATCAACTGTACAATCTGTACAACCTACACAATCTGTACAACACTCAATTTAAAGTAAATTTGTTCCCAAATTAAAACTTGTACTTATTCATACACCGACTTTCTCCAGATTCTTAAAAATAATATAACGCAGCACCACAGTACGTACTCTTAAATGATGGAAATTAATTTTCCATCAATCCATGGAACAATATCAGTATGGAATAATAAATCATGTACTATACATTCAAAATAAAGGCTATACAATCATTCATTGGGTTAGGAAGATGGGCTAAAAGGGAGGGAAAACTCGAATGTAATCTATTGAGGGAAAATGGGACGGTTGCTTATTAGAACATGGGAGTTTGTTACGTCAAAGATGGTACATTAAAACAATATCCATTGAAAGACATTCCTCTACAGTATCGCACAACAGAATACAAATTTGAAGAATAGGGATTGAGATAAGAAAATAGAATGAAATTGCCCATGTGACTTAACATATTTCATTTTTTTTTAAATAGAAATTCAAACATCAATAAATCGATTTCAACTAGAAACAAAGGAAATTTTGCAAATTGTTGGAAATTTGCTATTATTGAAGCCACTTGATTTGTGATGTGCTTCCTGTCTAAACACCTTTAAATGTCTAGTTTTTAAACAGTTTCCTTGCCACATCAGTGCAAATTATATCCTTTGCCTCAAAAATATTTTAGACTTTAGGTCGATCTTGGTTTAAAAATAAGACCTTTGAGATTGACTTAGTAAGCAGCAACAAGAATTAAAGGGGCACTAACTGATAAGGATGTGCATGATGTTTGACAATGTATACTTCACATAATTTACATTCTTATATGGTTATTTGCTTTGATGCAAAAATAATAAAACTTCACTAAAACATCTGTACATTAGATAAAGAGAATAACATACTCTAAAATTTTGTGAGACCCACAAAAATGACATCTTTAATGAGGTGTTCCTTTAAACAAACTAGAACTCCCTAACCACTTTCTGCCATTGATCATTCACACACACTTCAAACATCTAGCTAGCTCTGCTTTCCAAAAGATGGATGTAAAACTAAACTAATTTAATGCTCTTCTGTTATACAAGAACTTTATTTTCATGAAGACAGCATAATCTTGAGGTGCCAGGGGATGAACACATGATACACAATCCATGCTCCATGTTTTGTAAATATCAATGAATTTGATTCATCATTAGTCATATGCAATTCGTCTTACCCTTCAGGATTTACATAAATAAAATTTGTTTTGTAATACCAGGGGATAACATTCAGAAATATTGTCTAGATGTTGATAATAAAATGCACAAAATTGACAAATATGAATTCTCAGGGTAAAACATTCCATTGTCTAAAACATTATGTCTAAAATAAAGATGAGAATGAAAGAGCTTTATGTGAGTCTATATAATATTTTGCAATGAAAAAAAACATGTTAATGACAATGGTTGATTTATAAATCGACTGCCATCGACTAAGTTGTTACATGTAGTTTCTCATATCATAACTGCATTACTCCATCTTGTTATATTTAAACTCCTTTTGCCATTTCGATTTCATTGCTATAAAGACCAGTTTTCATGTTAAATATCCAATACAATTCAACGTTTCCCATTGGTCAAAATATTTACACAAATGCTAACAAGCAAATCAATGACTTTCGTGGAAATGACATCACTAGCATGTATCGGATTTAGGTGTCAAGTAAGTTTCTTGAACTAAGTATTCTCTTTAAAAAAAATTGCCCAAACATATTCTGAAATATCCCACATGAGCCAATGATTCCACAGTGGCATGAAGCGAAACAGCTAGTTCTGAAGAAGAAAAAAAAAATCCTGAAATATTCACAAAACAATACCCTCAATCGCTACCACACTGAATAAGGCAATCACAGAGATCAGTTTGTTGATATGACCAATATAGTATGAATAATAACTTGAAGGAATATTCCCATGGTTTTTTGTAAAATTTTATTTGAAAGAGCATACTTTTAGAGCCAATTTGGTACAAAAATCAGGTTGATATCATATTCCGTTCAGGAGATATGGATTTTTAAATATTTCCTAATTGCATTTTAAAGTTTTTGTACAGTATGATAAATTCGTGTTTGATGATGTCATAGAGGCAATTCCATTGCAAATGTTTATGTATTTCTTTTAATGTTAATGAGTTGTTTCTATATAATTAGAAACAATTTTCCAAAAGTTATGAAGTAAGGTATATTTGGCAATGTATATAAATACCTAAATTTCATCAATTTATTTTTTTAGCAGGTTTTACTAATAAAAAAGATGATATATTTTAATGAAATAAGATAAACTTTGTGGGAGAATGTGTTGCTGTGATGTCATACTGAGCCTTTTCCGTGATTTTATCAACGTGATTTTTGTACTAAAATGTTTCTAAAATTTGTCTTTCTCATGGAAGGTTAAGAAAACACCGTTAAAGATTTAAAAACTTTATACAATTCAGTTTAGCTATTTCTTAAAGCTAAATGGGAGGGATTATACTTCCCAAATTTGAAAGATGTTCTAAAAAGCAGTCAAGTAAAAGCATTTTTATTCATTTGAATGGTGTAGATCTGTGATTCTTAATAGGCGGCCAGCGGGCCTGGCCCGCCAGACAATCCACTCTGGCCTCAAACAATAGTCATAATGAAAAAAATATATAGTACGTCCAGATCGATCCCCAGATCGATCCAAACGAGATAAGTAAAAACTGCAAAATCCTCGTTTATTTGGGTTTTTCCAAGGTAGATCAGCGCACTAGAACATCAAGGCTTACCAAATAAATTGTTATTCTTAGTTCCACTATAAAATGGGCAGACTCGCGGCAAGTGAAAGGAAGGCAGATAAAGGAACTGCCGACATCTGGCCTACATCCTTATCGCGCATGCTCTCAGCTTGTTTGTATTCAGGGATTGTTTTGACGGGTTGTGTTTGTCATGTGATGCTGGTTTTGCAACACGATTGGTCCACGACCTGAGGCTGTCTCAAATGGTGGCCCTTAGAAAAAATTAATGGTTTGGTTCGGCTTGTTGATGTTTAACGGCACCGCGACAGTCAGAGTCAAATGTGCTACGAGGGTGTTAATAAATTATGGTGTAAGAGTTAGGATAGTAAGGAGATGGAAGATTTGTAAGGGGGAAAAGCAGAAAGAAAGAAAAAAAAGAAAGAAGAAAAAGAAAAAAGGAGGTAAGTAAGGTTAGGTGTAGAAAGGGAGGGAAGGGGGAAGTTAAATGTGGAAGAGGTTGTTGTTGCGGAGGAAGTTGATGATGTTTGAGGAAGAATTGTTTTCAAAAAGGTCCGAGAATAAGGATAGTGAGGAGAGAAGAGATCTGGAGTCCTGGTATAAGGGACAAGTTAAGAAGATATGCTTGATGAAGAGATCGGTGTTACAAGTGGGGCAGAGAGGGGTAGGGGATCCGGATAAGAAATGGGAGTGAGTGAGAGAGGAGTGACAGAGGTGGATGCGGTAACAAAGATGTCTTCCCTACGGTTGCGACTGTGCAGAGGGGTGTTGGTCCCGACTTTGGAATTGATAGTGTGAAGTTTGTTACTGGTTTCGTGATTCCAGGAGTTTTGCCAGGTTTTTTTTTGATGTAGTTCGAGATGGAGAGACGGAGGTCTGAGTGTGGAATAGGAAAAGGAGAGGCGATGTTTGACAAACTTTGTTGGCGACTCTGTCGGCTCTCTCGTTGCCAGGAATGCCGACGTGGCTGGAAATCCAGAAGAAGATAATATTCTTTCCTAAGGGGGAGAGAATGTGGAGTTTGTTGAGGATTTGTAGAATGAGAAGGTTGGGCCAGAGCATGTTGAGGATGCCAGTGAGGACGGATTTAGAGTTAGAGAAAATGACAAAACGGGAGCGGAAAGAGAGTTTTATGAAGTTTAAGGCTAGGAGGACGGCTTTCGCCTCGGCAGAGTAGATAGAGGTGCCGTTGGGTAGCCTTGAGGAGAGAGTGAGGGCAGGACAGGTGACACAGCTGCAACAGAGCCTTCCCGTGTGGAGCCATCAGTGAAGAGGAAGGAGTAGTCGTGGAAATGTCTACTGAGTTGGCAGTATTTGAAGTGAAAGAAAGCTGGGTTGTGAAAAGATTTCGTGAAGAAGGAAAGACCAAGGAGGGGGTGAATAGTCCAGGTGGGTGTAGGTGGGATGGTGTATCTGGCGATCGGGAAAATGTTGATGTTTGGCTTTGGAGAAGTGGGAGTGCATCCGAATCCCGAAAGGTGTGGGGATGCGTTTGTTGAGATTGAAGAGGTTGGTGAAGGAGGGAGAACAGATGAAATGGAAGCAAGGGTTACGTTGATCGGTGAGGATGTGGAGAGCAAAGGAGAGGCTGGCCTTCGTGCATCGGAGGTCGAAGGGGAGTTCATTGGCCTCCACGTGGAGACTGGTGATAGGGGAGGTGTGAGTGGCGCCAAGGCAAAGCCTAAGGGCAGTGTTCTCGGTTACCTCCAGGTGTTTCAAGTAAAATTTACAGCGGAGGCGAAAATGAAATTGCCATACTTAAACCTGGATCTAAGGAGGGAGCGGTACAAGGTGAGCAGAGTAAGCCGCTTTGCTTCCCAGTCAGTGCTTGAGAGGACATTGAGGAGATTGAGGATTTTGTGGCATCTTGTTTTGAAGGTGTTGATGTGGAGGAGATAGGAAATTTTAAAGTCGAGAGTGATTCCGAGGAAGCGAGAACTGTCTTTACTGGGGATTATGGACTCTTTGAGTGAAGATTGGGGCAGAGGAAGTAGTTGCTGTTATCAAATTGGATGAGAACAGTTTTGTCTTTTAAGAAGTTGAAACACTTGGAGTCGCTCCAGTGAGCCAGACTATCTAGACAGTGTTTTAGGTTATTTTGGAGAGTATGAAAGCATGGAGAGGATGAGTAGATAGTGAAATCGTCAACATAAAGAAAATTAATTAAGAAACCGTGGTGTAGATCATGTACGTGTATAAGCCCCTACATGGCGAACACTCATATACACATGTACTGTAGCTGTAAATCTCATATTTAAGCTTTAACCCAGATTTTAATCAATGGTTTTAACTGTATTTTCAATCCTAAACTCGCAAACTGTCCTTTAGCCCAAAGGAGCATTTGGAGCTAGCGATCCTACCTGGCAATATCTTAACCCTTACTCTACCACGTGGCGATATTATCGCCGTTTTAGGTGCACCATCTTTAACTCCGCTTCCTAAGCAAGTTATTAAATAAGTGCTAGTAGAGTAAATGTTAATCAACCCGCGGCAAGGGTGCCAACTCAAATATATGCAGCATGATCCCAGTGGGCAGCCCACAGGTTCACTGAAGTGGAACGAGCCTGACTATGATGCTCGGAAGACAGAGGACCCTTCAATAATCAGCCTGTACTTAAGCCTTACTCTACCAGGTGGCAATATAATCGCCATTTTGGGTGCCCCATCTTTGACTCCACCTCCCAAGCGCGTTTTCAAAAAAGTGCTGGTAGAGTAAGGGTAGAGTAAGGGTTAACTGCCTAAGGGTTGGTGTGGAAAGATGTAAAGACTCTTATGCAGAAGTGAGGCT
Organism: Chiridota heheva; assembly: GCA_020152595.1. Classification (NCBI taxonomy): domain Eukaryota; kingdom Metazoa; phylum Echinodermata; class Holothuroidea; order Apodida; family Chiridotidae; genus Chiridota; species Chiridota heheva. Next base: position 292,540 of record JAIGNY010003259.1, on the reverse strand, counting down.
ATGACACCAACAGTGACAACTGACTGCAACTGCAGAGAGGCCCCAAGACAATAGAACATTTACTTGTCTGCCTTCTGCTGCCCGAGCCTTACAGCACAGATGATCTGGAAACTTTCAACCCATGTGCCAGAACAGCTGCATTATGCAGTGCCAGAACAGCTGCATTATGCAGTGCCAGAACAGCTGCATTATGCAGTGCCAGAACAGCTGCATTATGCAGTGCCAGAACAGCTGCATTATGCAGTGCCAGAACAGCTGCATTATGCAGTGCCAGAACAGCTGCATTATGCAGTGCCAGAACAGCTGCATTATGCAGTGCCAGAACAGCTGCATTATGCAGTGCCAGAACAGCTGCATTATGCAGTGCCAGAACAGCTGCATTATGCAGTGCCAGAACAGCTGCATTATGCAGTGCCAGAACAGCTGCATTATGCAGTGCCAGAACAGCTGCATTATGCAGTGCCAGAACAGCTGCATTATGCAGTGCCAGAACAGCTGCATTATGCAGTGCCAGAACAGCTGCATTATGCAGTGCCAGAACAGCTGCATTATGCAGTGGCTGAGGAAGGTGTGCCGAGATGAGAAGAAGAACTGTGTGTTATGGGTCACAATCAGACACTGCACATTAATGTGCAATAAAAGTAACAAAGGTGCCACTGAAAAGCTAGCACTACGCCACATAATCAAAGCACACAAAAATTCTTTGCAAAATATTACTTTTTGAAATATCGAATCTAAGCAAATACAGATCCTCAATTAAAATGATTTTAAATTCCATTTAATAATAGTAATGCTTATATAGCACTTTATACTGTCCTAGACTGTCTCAAAGCGCTTTACAATTATTACCCTGGTCACTGGGCCTTAACTCTCCTAAAAACTTTCTCACTCCCTGGGAAGTCACAAGCCCGTTTTATCAGCAGCCATATACAGGCGCCGGGCTCCAAACACACAGAACTGTCACTGCCCTCACAGGTACCCATTACAGCTGGGTGGACTGAAGCAATGAAGATAAAGTGTCTTGCTCAAGGACACAACACACTGGCCTGGCCAGGAATCAAACCCAGTACCTTCCACACCAGAGCCCGACGCCTTAACCACTAGGCCACTGTGCTCCACAACACCATGACACTTTCAAACATGAACTTTTTCAGCAAATGTTATAGTGTTTGCTGAATATGTTAGAAAGAAAAAAAAAACCTTAGCTTTGCCATAGAATTTTCTGAACACTCCAAGCTGATGAAACTAAGAGAGAGATTAGAATGAATGTGCAGACTAATATACCAGATGTTAGCATTCCAAGCTGAATTAATCAACAAAATAAAGCTGATAAATTCAGAATTTGATTTCTAAGAAAACAAGAATGTGGCATGGATTTTCGGTCCACGAAGTCGAGAGCTATTCAGCCTATTTTATAGCCCACATTTCTTCTAGGAAAAGTCAAAATTGCATATGGTGTGAGCAGAGACAATAATTGTTGTTTATTCATCTCTTAATTATTTTCCTGATTTATCAAATTTAGACTCCCAGTCACAGGCAGGATTAAGGGGAGCTGAATTTACTTCTTTTGTATGGTGATTATTTGTATCTTAGTGTGAATTTGTCAGTGCCCCCACCTCCTTTTCGACAAATCCACCCCCTGCGCCTAATAAATGTTACCTCCATGAAGGCCTAATATGACCAGCGAGCCCTACTGTGTCGACTGTAACTTGGCTCTCTGTGATGTGCTTTATATCATCTCATTCATATCACATGTGCTACTTTAATGAAATCATCAGTATCCAGAATGTCACATTGTCAAACCAAGGAAATATGGTTATAAACCAATTTTTAATGCAATAACCAGTCAAAACTTGAATAAACGGATGTATGTCACTGCATACTGTACATTTACCAACTCAATTACAAACACTGCAGCTCCTTTCGTTCATGAATATAACTGGACCATAAAAGGAATATTCCCATGAAATTTCATATATATATAATAGAGGACTATCAATGAACTTCAATTACAAACACTGCAGCTCCTTTTGTTCATGAATATAACTGGACCATAAAAGGAATATTCCCATGAAATTTCATATATATATAATAGAGGACTATCAATGAACAATTTGGTGTCAAAATTATGTTGATATCTTCTTCCGTTTAGGAGTTTTTGCATTTCGAAGATTGCGCAAGTGTGTTGGAAAGTGACCTCACAGTGAACAGTGTGATGTCATAAAGGCATAATCCACGCCACTTTTTGTGTATTTCTTTAAAAATTGATTGCCTCTTCTTGAATTACCGAAGCATTTTTTGTTTATTTATTGAATGGATGGTATAACATACACTTTATATGAATGTGCTTTGCCCATCTGTCCATGAACCTTACACTATAAGTAAAAGAAAAACATAGAAATAACATCAAACATCATAAAATTTATAGAAATACATAATTGTCTTGAATCTGCCTTAAGGACATCACACTGTACACTGTGAGGTCACTTTTGAACACAATCACGCAATCTTTGAAATGCAATAACTCCTAAATAGAAACAAATATGAACATGATTTTTACACCAAATTGTTTTTTTCATAGTCCTCTATCGTGTGTATGAAATTTAATATTCATGAGAATATCTTTTTAAAGCTTGCCATACATTGTGTATTTTACAAGATCAGGCAGGAGAAACCCTCGTGCATTTGACAAGAATTTTACAAGTCAGACTTTTCATACTCATCTGATGGAAACTGAACATTAACCATTTTCTTTTCTAGGGCGGTATGCATGCTTGTTCTCTTTTTTTCAGCTACTTTCTGTAGCACTTATCATTTCATTATTCAGAAACAACAGGTGCATTTGATGTAAATAAAAACATTCTATTCAGCTTTTTATGGTGGATATTAAAGGATTATTTCAGTGGTCAAGCAAGTTTATCTTATATGAGAGAACACTTCAAAAGAAGCAAAATGATAAAGAAAGCATTCAAAAAATCTTATTCCATTAAGGAGATATTTAAGTTTAAAGCTCCGTCTTATCTGTGTAGAAATGATTGGTCTACTATGAAAGGTTGGCGCCCTAATCCTCACATTCTTAACAATTGTTAATTTACTTTAAAGAAAATGTATTTAACTTTTTCTCTATTTGAATTACTTTTTCACAAATTTTCTTCAGGTGATAAATTATAATTACCCTTACTAGATTTCGTGACATATCCAATGGTTTTTAAGCCACAAAATCACAGGACAACATATGATAGAATATATGAAGACTGAGGAATCTGAGACTGATGTCACAACTAGCCTGATTTCAGTCAATTCTGTGCAAATGATACCAAAATTGAAACTTAAATATCACCTCAACGGGATAAGATTTTGAAAATGCTTTCTCCACCATTTTGTTTCTTTTTAAGTCCTCTTTCATATAAGATAAACTCACTTGACCCCTGAACTAATCCTTTATTGGAACAAGATTGTTAAATGCTTTCTTCAACATTTTGTTTCTTTTGTAAGTCCTCTTTCATATAAGATGGACATGCTGGACCACTGAACTAATCCTTTAAATCTCCACCTGCCCATATCCACCTGTACATATCCAGTGCAGTATGATCTCCTAGTGGAAAGATCACCAAATGAAACTATCTCAAATGACAATTTCTCTTGTACGATGCATCAACTTCAATTTGAATTTTTCGTATTTTTTCACTTTTACAAAATCAATAATAGAAAGTAAGCTTAATTAAGCACAGCTACTAAAACAAATAAGAGAAAATAACCAATGAACCACATAGTACAGTTCTTGAATCATTGAAATGTACACACTGCTATCAGTACTAACTTTACTATGTAGGGTATACAAATATAGGAATTCAGTTACACAATGCCCTACTTAAATTTTTGCAGAATGTAATTTAATTTATACAGCTAGTGTTGACTTAGCTTCCTAAATCAATATTTACTTTCTGGATTCATGAGTAGAATTTCATGACAGATCAACATTAGGTTTCATAATAATGATCAACCTGCACTTCACTGCCAAAAAAATAGGTATACACCACACACAAAATGCTAATTTTTACATCAAGAAATTCTGTCACAAAAAGCCTGAAATCTTGCAAGATACATAGATATCAATGTCATGGATCTAAGCTGCAAATTGAATGAACATGAGCTACAAAAGCAGAATTCTTTTGATAAGTGGATCAGTAAGTACTGACATATTCCTGGCATAAAGTCAGCAGACGTTGACAGTTAACTAGGAAGCAGTCGCAAAGTGGAGATGCAGTCCAGACAGGAATAAAGAGGGCCAGAAAGGAAGGAGAGGGGGGGGGGGGGCTTCCATATGTTAGGTATACATATATTCATGTGCCACCCAAGCAATTGCCTTTTTGCAGAAATTTTAGTGCTGGTATCAAAAAATCAATCTCTCATACTGCTGGTCTAAAACAAATTGCATATTTTCATACTGCAGGTATCAGAAATCACTTATTTTGGTGCTGCATGTATCAAAAATCACTTATTTTCATACTGCAGGTATCAAAATCATGAACTGACATACTGCAGTTACCAAAAAATCTCTCATAGTGCAGCCCAATTTTGAAATTCTGGGCGGCACATACCTACAACTTTAGTATGCCCCCTCCCCCTTATCCCCACCGAGACAAGGAGGGAAGAGTAGTGGAGGCAGAAGAAGGATCGTAGGAAAGCAGGAGCCATCCCAACAGCTCCACTGCCTACACCCTTCAAGTGCAGCAACTGCTACAGAGACTGTCATTCCAGAATTGGACTTTACAGTCATTCGTCGCTATTAAACCACCATTTTTACAACGAAACCAAAGTACAGTCAATTGTCTTTCAAGACAGATGGAGCTGATGATGATGATGACTGGCATCCTGTATTCCTGGCACTTTTCATATCCTTCACAAAACCCTTCCTTACATATAGTATAGGGTACATACAATGATTATTGATCTTACAAGAATTGGCAATTCTCATATATTTTATGTTTTTTATTTGCCTAACCTACTGTACTAAACTAACATAATATAGTGCCAACATATTATATAATGAAAGTGTTATGTGTCTAAACTTTATGAAGTCTTCATTTTCTTTTTTATTGCAGGGACTTTTTAAAAGATTAGTTCAGTGGTCGAGCAAGTCCACCTTATATGAAAGAGAACTTTTAAGAGAAACAAAATGGTAAAGAAAGCATTTAAAAATCTTATTCTGTTATATTCCAGTTCGAGGTTTGTTTTTAAATGACTGGTGTGGTAAGGATACTATGGAAGGTTAGCGCCCTTATCCTCATATTCTTAACAATTGTTATTTAAGAAAATCTATTTAATTGTTTTACTATTTGAATAATTTTTCCACAAACTTTCTTCATATGGTAAATTATAATTTCCCTTACTAGATTCTGTTTTACTACTTTCCTGACATATCCAATGGTTCAATGGTTTTTAAGCAACAAGATCACAGGACAAAATGTTGATAGAATTTATGAATACATGAGGAGTCAGAGGCTGTGACGTCACAACTAGTCTGATTTCAGTCGTTTCTACACAATACAAAACTTTAAATGTAAATATCTCTTTAACGGAATACAATTTTTGAATGCTTTCTTCACCATTTTCTTCACTTGAAGTCCTCTTTCATATAAAATGGACTTGCTTCACCTGACTGAGATATCTACTTTGAGATATTTATTGCATGATCGAGGAGAAAAAGACAAACAAACTGCTGAAATATTTTAAAGCATTAAAAGAGATATTGAATTTTAAAGTTCTAACAAGTCTGTACGAACACCACAAGTCTACATAGAGGGTCACATCACAGCCTCACTTTCTTATCCTTGTTTATATATTTGTATTGAAAATTACAATACTTTTGTCTTACTAATTGCGACAACTTTGTTCAATATTTCGCCAGTTGAATCGCAGATACATAACTAGACTCAATAATTAGTACTCGTCTGACATATGGTTGTAAGAAGCAAAAAACATCCGAACAATTCACAAACACTTGATGATGTGATGTGATGGCACAACTAGTCTGATTTCAGTCCTATCTAAGCAAATAAAATAAACTTTAATCATGAACATCTCCTTATGGGAATAATATTTTTGAATGTTTTCTCCCCTACTTTTCTTTTATAAAGTCTTCTTTTAAAAAAGATGATGACGCAAAACCACTTTGCATATCAAACGCTGAATATATACAGGACACTTGAAATTTCCTGAAAGTTTCTCATTTTTGAAGTTATCACCAATTAAATCTTGAATGCATTATGCATTTAAGGGAAATTGTAGCATAAGTTTATACCCAGCAATAAAAATTTCTTATCTGAAATATCCTTCAAAAATGAAAAACATGTCTTTGATTAATCAAGTGTAAAAAGAGGAAAGAGAGGTGGGTTATATTCAAATCTGTTTTTTTTTATTTTTATAAAAACATATTTCTTAAAAACTCTAGCCAGAATTTGATTTCATTGATGCCCATAATTTAAGTATGATTGGTTGGTTGGATACAGTGGCGTAGCCAGCATTAAAACAAGTGAGGGGGTCCTGAGGTCCTAGAGAGATAAAGTGTTCAAATTTACTCTGTGGGCAATTTTATTTTTTAAAAGAAAAAAACATAACATATCATAAAAAAAGAAACATACATTAAATATTATCCCATTTTACCATAATTGATGAAGAAATTACTTTTTCCCCTTGAAAAGGTGGAAGGGGAAGGGTGGAGGGGAGGTGGAGGAGGGAGGCGGAGGAGGGGCGGAGGGGGGAGGGTGGAGGGGAGGGTGGAAAGGGGGGGGTGGAGGAGGGGGGAGGGGGAGGGTGGAGGGGAGGTGGATCAGGGTGGATCGGGGGGTGGATCCGGGAGGGTGGATCGGGAGGGTGGATCAGGAGGGTGGATCAGGAGGGTGGATCGGGAGGGTGGATCGGGAGGGTGGAGTGGGAGGGTGGAGGGTAAGGGTAGGGGGGAGAAACAGCCAGAGGCGGTTGTGGCTACAGGAAATGGGATGGTAAATTTCTAACATATCTTTTTTATTGGTATTTCTTGTCACTAAAAATATTGTTCAATAGCTAAATACAAAGTGTAACTGCCATTTATCATGCTCTTTCTTACTCACATATGGGGACAGGCTTAACGCACCACACCCTAACACACATCTGAGGCTAACATGTTTTAAAACACATTTTTATTTCAATATTGGGTATATAGTGGTGCGTGGCCAGGGGCAGGAAGACTTTCCAATAATTCTGATTAGTGTTTGATAATGGTAATCCCAGGGTCATACAAGCAGAATATGTCTCCTTTGATTTAGGTAAACAATTTGAATAGAAGAAAAATCTTTTGATTCCTATGCCAGACATGACAGTATCTGAAATGTTAAAATTTTTTAAAAATCGCGCAGAACGAAAAAGAAAGAAGTTATTAAAATAAACAATGCTAACAGTAAAGAAATAAAATAGATAATACAAGGATAAAATATACTTATCTCACTAAAAAGAAAGAAACGAGAAAAATACATATACTTCTTTAAAAAATAATAACGAAAACAAAAGTTGTAAGCCGTTTTGTATTAATTTTAATGTAGGAGTTAATGGAGGTTTCCACTATGTAACGGGCCGATTACAATCGAGAGCAAAGGTCACTTTGAGTGCAGCATATTCTGCAACAATTATATTCCCGGGATACATATTCCCTACTTTTTAAGTATAGGCCTATGGAATTAAAAAAATAGTACACAATTGGGGGTGGGGAGGGGGTGGGGGATTTTTTGAGTTTCAATTGTATCTTGTGACCCCAAGTTTGGATAAGCCAAGCAAGCTCCTTCACGTTGAAGATGTGAATTTACGTGAAGTGTCAGCGATTGATTGTATGAAAATGCTTTTCTGCATCTCATCCACCCCATGCCATCTCAGAATTCAATTGTCTTATCAGGGGTGGCGGGCGTTCAAAATATTGGGGATTTAATGAGATAAGGTGACATGTGATAATGTTCACCTAAAATTATTAGGCTGAAGCCCGTGACATCCCCCTTCCCAGCTCCGGCCGCCTCTGCTTCCCGTTTTTCTGTTTGTTCAAACTATCCTATCCATGTAAAATCATATTAAAAAAAAAATTATTAAAATATTTCATAGGAAAGAAGGGGCGGGCCCAAATTTCCTAGTTATAATATATAACGCCCGGGTGAAAAATCCCAATAAAATTTGCGTCACAAAATGTGCTTCCACGTGTCCATAAAAACAAACTATGTTGGTTGGTTGGACAGGGGACCCCATATTCAATCCCCTGAAAAAAATGTCTAAAGCAAAACTGTAAAAACCTAGGAGGAGATGCATTTTTAAGCAAAAAGTTAGTACAGGCACATATGAGAGGTCACCCTGTGGGGTGGAGCTAAAATATATTAAAAAAATTAAAATTATCCCAATTTTTGAAAATGTCCTTACTAGTTCAATACAGATTCCTGGTTGGGTGGTGAGGTTTACGTTTAATGGCACCACTGCAGCAGTGGTAAAGTAGTTCCAGAGAGATTAGATTATGTCAGAAGTGAATAAAAGGATGAGAAGAGTCAGAGAACAATGCAGGGGTTAAAGGAAAGGTATCGTCCCAAAAAATAAATTCAGAAGTCAACGGCTCTGTGCTGGTAACACCACTCCCAGTTTTCAGTTTTCAATACAAATTGCAAAAAAATCTGTGATGTTATCAAAAATACATGTTGGCCCCTATGTTCGGACTGGCAAATGTGTGATCGAAAACATCTCAGATTTCTCGTGACCAATAATAGACTGAACATTTAGCCGAACGTGATTTTTTCAGTACTTCGACCAATCAAATGCTAGGGAAACTTTTCTTTTGTTTCCCAACCAATCAGGTGCAGGTTTGAGGAAAAAAAATTAAGCAGCAATACGCTCACGTATTTCATGTTTAATGCATGTATGATACGTGCGCTTGAAAACATTTTTTTAAACTCTTGGTCCCATACCGTGCATGAATTGTGCAGACAGCCAAGATTCCTCCAGTATTTTATTGATCAATAAGATTCCTCCAGTATACAATTGGTCCATTATGGACACATGAATCTCGGCCATGTGACATTATTTAAATTACTCATCTGGAAATTGCCAATTCAGATTTGAAAAGGTCTATAGGGAAATTGGAAGTGATGTTACCAGCACGGCAGTGTTCACTTCTGAACGTATTTATGGGACAAAACCGTTTCAATAAGTGAGGAAAGAAGGGGGTCAGATGTCGTTGCAGTAGTTGATGTGATACAGGAAGGGAGAGAATGTTATGAGGTGGACTACTGGGGTAGAGCTTAAGAACAATTTTGTGATCTATTCATATCAGAAAGTGGTTTACTTAAAAATTGTTCCTTGACAGCCAACGAGATTAGTGTCTGCATCAAACTTAACGCAACTACAGATTGTGTCTTAATTAAGACCCAATACAACATGTTGCGCTGCTTGAATGTACAGCAGTATATTATACCTTTTTAATTTAAGACTAATCATTGAGAGATTTTCTCATTTGTCTGCTACTACAAAATGAAAATTGACATTTGCTAATAAAAATCACCTCAGAATCAAACAAATATTAAATTCTGGAAGGAAATATTTAAACCTCAACTGGAACGGTTCCTGTGGTTTGCTTTTCAACGCCAAGCATTGAGAGTATTAATAGTTACTCATACGCCATTGGTTGGTTATAACACACTGTTTTATACGAAACTGATATGCAATTAAAAACGGATTAACAATGTAAGTACATTCACATTTTAGGTCGCACAAAACATAGGGTTTCGACATGAACATAACTCGTGAATGCAATTCTTTTTGTCTGAGTTAAATACAGCAAGGCCAAGAGTTTTAAAGAATTGAGCACCTACATTTTAATAATAGCAATTCGTATTTCCAATTTAAGGAAGAAAATTAGTTGTTATGTTAATATCTATTGTATCACAAAAAACAACAAAATAATTGTCCACTTTTGTTGTATCAAATACAGATGTAGGGGGGCTATAAATTAACCAAATGTTACAAAAAAAACATTTAATTTTCTCGTAAATTTGTGTTAAATATGTTGACTTTAAGCCAGCATTAAAAAGGAGAAGAGACATCACCCGTCACTTAACAACCAGGATATAAAATCTAAATAAGAATCATATGTCATCTTATAAAACAATTTTCTGGTTTGGGTCTATTTTTCAGTTTTGAGAAGAACTTAATGAAAACATGTTGAAGATGAAAAACATTTTTTTGTATCCTGTCATCTACAGCAAGCTATCTTCTTACTGAAATGGTAATCTGCCATTTCCCACATATTATACATCTCAGAAGTCATATTGCACAGTATTGTGCAATATGTTATTATGTTTTTCAATAAAATATCCCTAGTATTCCCCTCCTGTAATCATCCCCTGTGGTGACATCCTATATCTGACCAATTCTAATCAACAGCAAATGGACAAATGGACAAACACTGAAAATAACCTCTTACTAACATTTACCCGTGCTTGAGTGAATCACAGGTCCCCTTTCTGGAAGCATTCCAACAAGGGTTACTATTAAGCCTGGTCAGACTGAAAATGGGTGAAGCGTAGGTTCCCTTTCAGGTTCCCTTTTCTGTCCACTGATGCTGTTATCACAGGGTGTCAACCTCTGAAACCAACAGTATATGTAACAGTTGTAATTGTTTATTACCCCATTAGTTTCTCCTGGTTCTTTAGTCCTGATTTTACCTGTAATCACTCAGCTGTTATTCTTCGACAGACCACAGCCAAGGCCTTTTACTTCATTTGTAATTTATCATTGTCATGGGCGAAATAATTTTGTTTTACTGCATCTTTCTGGTGCTTGCTCTTTGTATAATTATTCACTTATGTTCATATTTTCAATAAATTATCTTCTCCTTGGCATTCCAGTTGGAGAAGTCACTTGTGATTGGCAAGCATCATTCTTATCTATTTTCCCCTTGTATATTTAACCAAAAAGGTGAGACCTGTAAAAAATTGGCTGTTGCTGATTGGTTTTAAGTTCAAAAGGGAATGTGACTGATTGGCCTGAAGTTATTAAAGTAATTTCTGATTGGACACAAGAATAATTCTTTGTTCCCCAAATATATGTGTAGTTTAGTATACAGGGAATCAAATGCAACCTTTAATATAAAAGTTCAAAGTTTAAATTAAGGGATTCAGTTTGTCAACGTTTTTTGAGTTTAAGTTAGTGAGATAGTTATTGAGAGAGAGAGTTGAGGATAGATACAAAGCGTTGTAAAAAGTGTATATAGTAGAAGAAATAGTTGATATGTTGGGAGCACATTAAATTGTGTTGAAATTTTCTATATTACTTTATTGTTTACTGCTGTTCTGGTTTGAATACTGCGCTGCTGTCAAGCAATATCATCAAGTGACAAAATATGTGCCTGTTTTACCTCCTTCACTTCACTTCACTTCACTGATCCCCTCTGCATAAGTGGAGATAGAGGCCTTCAGCACAGAGATCCATCTCTTCCTGTCTTCTGCCACTTCACTGACTTGGCTCCAGCTCCCTCATCCGAGCATCTCTCTCTCTCTCCTTCTCTACCATTCGCGTCCAAGTTGTTTTTGGCCTGACTCTTTTTCTTTACACATCTGGTGTCCAGGACAAAGCTACCCTTGAATTATTGGCAGCATCTATACGTAAAACATGTCCGATTTCTTTTCATTTTCTCTCACGAATTGTTATGCTTGTCGGTACCATCTTTATCTTTCTATACAAGTCATTATTTGAAATTACTGTTGGCCATCAGACTTTTAATATTTTGCATAGGCAGTTTTGTTGGAATGTATCTATTTTTCATTGTCACCCTTATTCATTCTCCATGTGCAAGATCCATATAGAAGCACAGACATAACATTTGTTTGAAATATATTTCTTATCTTTTTTACCTTTGCATGCTAACAATTCCCTTTCATTCAAAACATTGCAAAAATCATTTTTTGTACGGAGTTTGCTTACTGAAGTTATCTAATCAACATTTTCATGGTCCACGTCTATACCATGCACATACCATGCACACAGCGACTGAGAGCACACAACAACAAACAATTTCAGACATATATTACCCCAATACTTTGAGGGCACTGTCCATGTGGGTGTGGTATCACATGCACACTCTCCTTTAAGCAAGGCTGTTTCTACAAAGCTTCCTTTTCACTTTATTATAACATACAGCTAACATACATGGATGAGACAACAAGAACCAAACCAACAGTCTTTACTCATAGTACTTTAAAACTATATAAAAATAAAAAACACACATGAAAATACCAATAATATAACTTATATATATATATATATATATATATATACATGATAAACACATACTGTTACCCCATCATAATGATATTAAAAACATGCCTCCCAGAAAGTAGTCACCAAGCTATTATAAGCCCTTAATCTTGCCACAAGGGGGCATATGTGTAATTGAAGAATTAGCCACGATCCTTTTTATTTTCTTAGACTGAGGAAATAAACTGCTGCCATGGCAAATGCCAAATGATGACCTTATTAAATCTTAAATGGTAAGTGGTCCCGATCTCATTTAATTAAAGCGAAAAAGTAAAATAAGCAAATAAGGAAGATGGTACAGCTTTCTGCAGCAAGGCTCTACATTCGGAGAACTATTATTGCTTTTGGTGCAAGCTTTTTCGTATGGTGAAAAATGTGTCTGATGCTATTGATACAAGAGAACAATCTATTTTTATAAAATATAGTGCTCTACTGCAAACAATGTTAAACTTATCTACAAACAACTTGCAAAAGCCAATAAAAGAAGTTCAATGATTTTTTTTTAAACTTTCAATTACAAATGAAATACGTCACATGACATTGTCATTTTGGACGATATATGTAATTATCAAAAAAGAAAACTGATTCTTTTTCTCACTTTTAATATGTGCCTTCATTTGCATAATAAAATGGTATTTATGATATATTAGAAAGGTTTAACTCTATTTCTCTCATTTTCTGAGTAAAATATCCACAACATTTCCTTTCAAAAAGAAAAAAATAAGGATTAAGTATCTGAAATATAAGCATTCCTGAAAATCAAATTGTATCATACTGATCTCAGAAATAAGACTATAAGTGTTTCAATACCTCATGTCTAAACAGGAATTTCTTATTTAGATAACATATTTTTGTCCAAACACCTACTGTAAATGTATCTTCCAAGTATGAAGAGGACTCATAATTGATGCATGCATTAACCCTTACTCTACCAGCACTTTTTAAAAATGCGCCTGTGAGGCGGAGTCAAAGACGGGCACCCAAAACGGCAATAATATTGCCGCGTGGTAGAGTAAGGGTTAATCACAGGCAAATTATTGAAGGTCCTCTGTCTTCAGAGCAGCAAAGTCGGGCTTGTTCCACTTCAGTGACCTGGTGAGCAGCCCACCAGGTGCATGCTGCATATATTTTCGAGTTAGCGCACTTGTCAGGGGTTGATTAACCCTTACTCTACCAGCACTTTTTTGAAAATGTGCCTGGGAGGCGGGGTCACAGACGGGGCACTCAAAAAGGCGATAATATCGCCGCCTGGTAGAATAAGGGTTAATCACAGGCTAATTATTAAAGGGTCCTCTGTCTTCCGAGCAGCAAAGTCAGGCTCGTTCCGCTTCAGTAACCCAGCGGGCTGCCCACCAGGTGCATGCTGCATATATTTTCGAGTTGGTGCACTTGTCGCAGGTTGATTAACCCTTACTCTACCATCACATTTTTGACAATGTGCCTGAAAGGCGCAGTCAAAGACGGGATACCCAATAGGGGAATAATATCGCCGCGTGGTAATGTAAGGGTTAATTCATATTAGAAAATTGTTCCAAAGCATGTTTATGTAACCTTGCAAAAAATTGCATAATACATCAAATATCAAATAACATTAAGCAATCAGAATTCAAATACTGCAATAAGTATGCTGGATTATTTTTTTTCTGCTGAAGGCAACTCAGTGGCACACTGTACATAATATGTGTCTAAAATGTGTATGTGTCTTTTGATGTCAAAGTTCGGGGGTGGGTGCTTTTTGATGTCAAAGTCCAAGACGTTATTTTTGGTCCCATACTAATCACTTTGGTCCACATTATGACATTGGGGTAGTTTTTGTGAAAATGAAATATTCCATCTCCCTTCTTGGTTTTCTTGACTCTCAGAACTAGGTTGTACACATTTCTATTTAGTTCATAGTAAAATTCCCCAAAATATCCCAAATTTTCAAACCATTAAACTAACAGGAATCCCAAACTGACAAGTTCTAGTTGATTAAAGACCTTTAAACATTGAAAACCTATGGAAATTTATCTTTTGGCAATTGCCTGCAAGCTTTAGTTTCTTGTTCCTGTTAAGCGCCATAGTGCAATCTATTTATTTTCGGCACTATAGAAATAACATTGATTAATTGATTGATTGAAATTCTTTTAGCAGATGGAATATACCATGTTTGAAGATACAAGTCAACTAACATGCAACAGCTATCCTCTAGTATATTGCTGCTTCAAGTATGCATGTCCATAAACCTATAACAAACAATTAACAGTAGTAAAATTGAAACAAAAACTACAAACGTCAATATTATGATTAAATAAGCATCTATAATTCATAACTTTTCTCTAAAAAACAGTCAGTTCTTACAGAAAAGATGAATGAACACAGCTTGCTGGGAAATCACTTTCAGCACTTTAAGTATAAACAGATATAATACTTCAACATGAATATTCACTCTTCTAATTAACACCTACTGCATTTGCAAAAAAGTTATAAAAAATGGCAGCTGCTTTGAATAAGTTTCAAGACCAAAAAGGACTCTCAAAACAAATAGAAGCTGTTACAGTCCAAAACAACTATACACCAATACAAACGCCTTCCATTAAATTCAAACCTTATCTAACATCTAATTCAAGAGCTGTTAATTATGCATTTTTCCCGCCGTTACCTTTCCTTAAAGCAAAAATCTAAGAGACACATTTACTCTGAGGAACATGGCACTGATTATACTTGGCTGGAAAATTGCATTATGCATTACCCGCTCGACGATCCCCTTTATAGATGCACAATTTACCAAGCAGTAAGTGCTCAACACCTATAGTGTCTGCACCTGCATACATGTAGCATAATGCTTATCACTATTATTCGATTTAAGATGCAAGCTTCATGTCACAAAGAGATTATGAGAATACGTCTCCGGCAAAGTGCAGGTAAAGACAGACAACCAAATTTAGTATTGAGCTAACAAAATTAAATTCAACTGCACAAGTAATATATGCAACTTGCTGCACTGGACTCGCAATAATACACTAAGGGAAATCTTTATTAACAAAATATTTATACTGAGTACAGTTTGAAGTTTGAATTTTTTTTGTTTTAATAGTTCTTTTGAATGGTAATTATATTAAATTTTGCAATCAGGAAAAATTTCACGACAATAGAAGTACCACCTTTCAAATCAAGGGTTAAAATAAACTAGAACGGTAAATACCATCATGGTTCGCATGCCCATGCAAATTGACACCCATATGACCCAGCCAATTATAAAAAATGGCATCTCACACTAAGTCCCACATGACATCCCATGTCCCACATGGCATCCCACCCCATATGCCACATGACATTCCATCCCTTGTCCCACATAGCATCCCACCCTATGTCCTACATGGATCCCATCCTATGTCCCACATTAATCCAACCATATGTCGCACATGGCATTCCTCCCTATGTCCCACATGGCATCCATTTGTGTGTCCCACATGGCATCCCTCCCTATGTCCCAATGTCATCCCACATCAGAAGCTTCCCACCTGATGTCCCACATGGCATCCCACCTGTCCCACAGTGGATCACACCATATGTTCCACATGGTTTCCCTCCAAATGTCCCAATGACATCCTACTTTATGTCCCACATGCCATCACATCCCATGTCCCCATGGCCTCCTACCCTATGTCCCACATAGCTTCCTATCCTATGTCACAAATGGCATCCCAGCCTATGTCACACTTTTGTGTCTATACTTGTGACATCCCACCCCATGTCCCACATAGCATCACATCCCATAGCATTCCACCCAAATTTGTATCGAACCTTGACCTATGAATAATTAACAAAATTCAGTTCTGCTCTAAAAGTAATGGCTGAATAGCTGTTCGCATCGCAAACAGAAGACTCAGAGAAAATATATAATTTATACCATTTCCAAGTAAGTTTTAAATGGCAGGATTTTGTGGATAAACAGTACATCTGTTGTGAACCTAGTGATAAAAGATTTTTAATATTTTAGTGAAGAACATTTTCAGGGAAGCTGTGTAAAGTTGAATAAAATTCGGCAACAAATTTGTTGTTGATCTCTAATGCCGTGGATACAAAAAACAATAACCTTCGTGAGGTGGCAGATCAGTAAACAACAGCAATCACACAACGTCAGCATAAAGAAACGGGGTAAAGTAAAAGAAATTACCGCCAAACGATGGTAAATGGTTCCATAGCTAATAGGCCCCTTGTTTTACTTGTACATTATGTAGAAATAGTACTTATACCCTGTACATACATGTATATCTCATCATCATTGACCCCCTGATTACGACCTAATTAAATTCAGCCTTTAGATGAATTTTGCTAAAACATAAGTATGTATCTTAGAGCAATCCATAGTCCCAATTTCAGTATTTAATACAAAATAATAAAGTTACCTTTCAGTCTAATACGGGGTACTTAACGCTTTTATATAAATGAGTGGGAGGATGCTTCACAATCTATGACATCACGACATCAAAAAAGTAAATTATGGTCATGAGATTTCCTGAAGATGTAATTTAGTAGCCGATCCCAAGATGAAGACAAGAATGAAAAAACTATAGGGTGAATATCAATTCAAGAAAATATGGCTACTGTGACGATGATACTGCTAAGATAATTCTAAGAATCCAGTAAATTCATACAATTAAGACTTAGACGCAGGGATGGGCCCCTGAGCAGCAATACTATTGTGCATTTCAAGAGGCTAATTTCCCCATGGGTCCCAGAGGCTCTGATTGCTCACTAGGAGACCTTTTCTAATTGACATAGGCTTGCATGTCATAAGTACCAGACTAGTTTTCAATTGTTCGTTTCTGCTTTGATGACTTTCCTTCTGATCAACAATCTTGACTCCTATTGATAAATTGTATAATTTTATTTGCAAGGTGACACTAGCACAACTAGCACATCTCTAGCACTGCCATGTGCTGCTGAAAAAAGGGTCATTTTTCCATTGATCAATTACAAGTAGAGGACTAGAAATGTGCATAAGACTTTGAAGTATCACCATGAACAGTTTGGAATAACTTTTATTGTACCTTGGAGCACATTTAGTGGATTTTTTGTTGAATTAAGATATGTAGCTGTTGTACATTCTATCCTAAAGAAGTCCTCAATATGTTTTACACTGAGCCTATCCATCAAACTCTGGAGTATTATTTGCAATGGAACATGTATACATGACTGGCTAATCAATATTTTAGTCATTCTTCAGTGGATTATCCATTCATTATTCAAAGCTTCTTGTGTTGGACAATAACACCACTCAACATAGATTCATCCAGCTAATCCCACTTACAACTGCATGCTTTTTCTCTGTGACCATCTTTAAGTATTATTTGCCATCACTAATCCGCTATGTCAAGTAGTGATTCAGCTGCCACAAAGATGTCTTTAAGAAAGAACTCCAAACAAGATGACTTGGTTTCCTCTATATTGAAGGCAATTCTTGAAAGCAATGACTTACGTTCTATGATTCAAAATGCAGTTAGAGATGTAATAGAATCATCCTTAGATAAACTTTCAAAGTCAATTGGCATGATAGAGGGGAAATTCATGATCTTCATTGTGAGGTAGAAAACATTTCTAAAGAATTCACCAAAATTCAAGACCAAAATGAAAATTTTAAATCTGAAATTGAACAACTTCATGCACAATTCAATATCATGGAACAATACTCAAGAAGAAACTGTGTACGAGTGTTTGGGTTGCCTGAAAACAGCAATGAAAACACTGACGCACTTGTGAAAAAATTGGCACAAGAGAAGCTTGGGGTTCAACTGCAGGATATTGACATTGACAGAAGCCATCGGTGGGAAACCGAACAGCAATGGAAGTCGTTCAATTATTATGAAATTTACTAATTACAATGCCAAATCTCGATTGATAAAAGCAAGAAGAAAACTGAAATCATCAGGAATAAGTATTCAAGAAGATTTGACATCACAAAACAGAGCACTTCTTAAACAGGTATCTGACCACCCCAAAATCTCATCAGCATGGTCGATTGATGGCAGGATATACGGTCTCGTCAAATCAACGGATGGTACAGAGACTAGACGAAGAATAATGGGATTAAATGATCTAAAGAAACTTTGAATTTTTCAACTGAAGTTTGACACTTGTTAATGTCTACGAGGACTATCTTCACCTTCATCCTTATGGATTTGCTATATTATTGTTCTATGTTAGAAATAACATATTTATTTTTAGGGAATTTTTACACATAATTTTGGATGGGGTTTGTGGTTGGGGTTTCAATATTTTTCCATTGTAGCAAGGGCCTTTCTAATTTAATATTTTGTATATGTAATGGCAGGGGCAACAAATGACCAAAATATCTTTGGGAGGATTTGGATTCCATTCAACCCGATTTTCAAAGCAATGGTTCATGTGACTATTATGACATTGACCGTTTTAATCAATTACGTAACGATACTGGGCTCTCATTATTTCACTTAAACAGTCGAAGTCTTAATAAGAATTTTAGCAATATCCAGGATTTTCTTTCATTACTTCATCATGATTTTTCTATAATTGGTTTTACCGAGACATGGTTTGGTGATCACAATGTATCACCTCTTATTAATTTGGATGATTATTCTTTAATTGAGAAGCACAGGGATGGAAATAGAGGGGGTGGGGTTTGTATGTTTATAAAAGATGGGTTTACTTTCCAGAGACGTACTGATATTTCTTTTTTTAACGATTCCATTGAAAGTCTTTTTATTGAATTAAACATTGCTTATAGCAAAAGTAAAGTTGTAATTGGAATAGTGTATAGACCTCCAAGTAGTTCGCTCTCGTGTTTTAACGAAATCTTTAATAGTATTCTAACTACAATAAGTAATGAAAATAAGCAATGCTACATTATGGGAGATTTTAATATAGATTTACTTAAACGAAATGCCATTGATTTTTTAAGCAATACCTATGCAAACTGTATGTATCCGTTAATAACGAAACCCACTCGTATCAGCGCAACTTCATCGTCACTTATTGACAATATATTTACCAATGTAACAAATGATAATAATACCCAGTCTGGTATTCTTACTGTTGATCTTACGGACCACTTTCCAATATTCTGTAAAAGTTTTCTCATAGGCCTAAAAATTATAGATAACTTTAAATTTCGTAATTTTTCACAAGTGAATATAAATAACTTCACTCAAAAGGTGGAGAATGTTGATTGGAGTCAGTGCTTCTTGATAACAATCCAAATACATCTTATGATTATTTTTGTGAAATACTCACTTCTTTGTATAATGATAGTTTTCCATATATTCAAGCAAAAAGAACAAACATAAAAGCACCCATGGATCACCACAGGTATTCTTACATCAATTAAAAAGAAAAATAAACTCTTTAAAATTTACCTGAAAAATTCCTCAGATTCAAATAAAATAAATTTTCATAAATATAGAAATAAGCTAAACCATGTTCTTCGTGATAGCAAAGAAAAATCATTTTTACATAAATTTAACGTAAAACATGATGCCAAAGGTACATGGTCAATTATAAATAATTTACTTCACAAAGGAAAAGCTAAATCAACCATTAACAATACCTTTAAAGATGATAATAACAATCAAGATCCATCAAAAATTTCAAATGATTTTAATAATTACTTTGTTAATATTGGTCCCTCTTTGTCACAAAATCTACATACTCAAACGCATGCTAAGGATTACCTCAAAAATGAAAGTCACAATCCCCACTCTCTTTTTCTTTTCCCAACAACACATGACAAAATTCTTAAGATAGCATCTCAATGTCTGAAGCCAAATAAAGCAGCTGGTTTTGATCATTTTAAACCGTCCATTATGAGGAAAGTAATAAACTTGGTTGTACTCCCTTTAACACACATTTGTAATGTTTCTCTCTTAAGTGGCATTGTTCGAATAAAATGAAAACTGCAAAAAGTTATCCCGGTTTATAAAAGGTGATCCTAAATCTTATGGTAATTACCGTCCCATTTCTGTTCTGTCATGTTTTTCAAAGGTGCTTGAACGAATTGTCTTTAATAGGGTTTCTGATTTTTGAATAAGCATAATATACTTTTTGATGGTCAGTATGGTTTTTGCCAGGGTGTTTCCACTGAATTAGCTCTATCTGATGCAGTCGATAAATTATATAGTGCCCTTGATAAGAAACTCACATCTATAGGAATTTTCCTTGACTTATCAAAGGCGTTTGATACAATTAATCACGATATATTATTATATAAGTTGTCTCATTATGGAATAAGAGGTACCTGCTTATCTTGGTTTTGTAATTATTTGTCTAATAGAACTCAATTTACTTATTTTAACAATGTATACTCTGATCCTTTATATCTTAAAATGTGGGTTCCACAAGGGTCAATTCTTGGTCCGCTCCTTTTTATTATTTATGTAAATGATATCAGTCAGTTGTCATCAAATTCTTCACTTGTTCTTTTCGCAGACGATACCAATATGTTTTTTTCTGGTGATAATCTTAATGACCTGCAACAGTTGGTTAATAATGAGCTTGACCTTTTCTACAACTGGTTTACCGCCAACAAATTATCTCTTAACATTGATAAAACCAACTATGTAGTATTTAGTAATAGTGAACCTTTTTTGATTTTGATATTCATCTCAATGGCAAACCTCTTGTTCGTACTAATAAGGTTAAGTTTTTAGGCGTGATCATCGATTCAAAACTATCATGGCATGATCATATAGATTGTATATCAAGTAAAGTTTCAAGAGGTGTTGGTATATTATCTAAGCTAAAACATATTTTACCTTCACATGTTCTACGATGTATTTATTTAAGTTTAGTGTTGCCACATTACTCATATTGTTCAATTATTTGGTCGGCCTGTAGTAAATCTTACATGAATAAATTAATAATCCTTCAAAACGAGCAATTCGCCACGTCAGATGCTCCAAAAATTACGACCATACAAGTCCTTTATTTTCTTCCCTTAATCTGTTAAAATTGCCTGATCTCATTAATACAAACATTGCTACTTTCGCTTTTAGATGTATTCATGGCAACTTATCAAACTATTTCAAAGCCTTTTTTATGGAAAACAATCAAATTCATTCATACAACACCAGACAGCGTGATAACATACATTCCTTCCCATGTCGTAACAATACCGCTTTAAGCAGCTTGAGAAATCGTGCAGTTAATCTATGGAATTCTTTACCTCTTAAAATAAAATCCCTAAATACAGTCAGTCAATTTAGAAAACATCTTAAAGCATTCTTTATCCTAGCCTATTGATTTACTTGCATTGTTATATTTTGATTAGGTGTCTTTCTTGCTACATGGGTGGAGTGGTGGTACGGGGGGGAGCGCGTCTTTTTTTGTTTTGCTTTTGGGGTGAGAGGGGTGGTAGAGGGCATGTATATCCAACGTTTCTAGGGTTAACTATTTCTTGCTCATTTAATTTATACTTAGAGTAATTACAGGGAGTGTTTTACTAGTTAAGCTCACAAGAGTTTTTTAAAGCACTTCCTTTCACATCATTTGTATTGTACTATATTGTATATATCATATTATGTTACTTCTTTTTTGCTTCAAACTTCTACCAACGCTTGTTATCTGTCATTCTGTTGTACATATGTTAATGTTGTGAAGAAACAAAATAAATGAAATGAATGAAAGGTGTGTGGTGTGTTACACATCTAAGAACTTTATGCACTAAATAACTAGTTTAAAGAGGGGATCTCCTCCAAAGAAAATTGCTTGACACCATTTTATCTGATACACACTAGTGATGTCTTCTTCACCGCACTTATAAATAAGCTTGTTAGCATTTGTAGAACTACATTACTTTGACAACTCGGATATGTTAAATAGTACTATAACTCAGCTCAGGGAACTGAGGTTTCTACTTACAGCTGCAATGCTTTTGCCTGTATTTTAGGTGTTGGTATTAATCTTCTAGTTTGGTTTTTAATAAAGGTTGCATGCATCCATGCCAACATTTTAAATCAGAAGTGCAGCTTCTAGTTACTCAAGTGCCAAATACATACTGTAAATCTTTCAAAGAATATGAAATACCATTACCACTGCTTTACCAAAATGGTAACTTGTGTAACACATTTTCAACAGCCCCACTGCACCAAGAATAAAACCATGCAAAGCTCTTATAATTTTTCTCTCTGAATATTTCAAGACTTGCCTCTATTTAGGAGTCTCAATTTAACATTTAATTTCTGTCAAAACTTTTGCTCATTTTATCAAGTGCTGACAAGAGAACACTCAATCTCTTCAATATCACACTTTAAGTGCACTGAGCTATTAAATGCTTTTAAACATGAATCAACAACAACATTGATCTGATGACATCACCACTCAGACTCCCAAGCACCTCAATCTAGGGGTCATTATCACTGCATCATGATCATGCTACCATAATCAGTACTTTTATTCAATATCAATAATACCTTTGACAATTAGTATTTACAGCTTTCAGATACTATTCAGTTGCATCTTTGCAAAAATGATACTTCAAATTCTTTTGTTTTGATTTTTATCTGTCTAAAATAGATTTCCTCCAGCCATTTTACTGTTTTTCTGATAGGACCTCCTTAGGTGCAACACATCAGTTCCGTGTTTGAAAAGCAGCATGTAAATAATTGGTACCTGAACAATACTTCACCCTTGTTGGACTGAAATTGGGGTGAAGTGGTCCCCTTTCCGGGCATGGACCAACAAGGGTTTCAATTGACCCTTGTCAGGCTGAAATTAAGTGAAGCACTGGTCCCCTTTCCGGGCATGGACTAACAAGGGTTTTAAATAACCCATGACGGGCTGAAATTGAGTGAAGCACAGGTCCCCTTTCCAGGCATGGACCAACAAGGGTTTCAATTAACCCTTGTCAAAATATCGAGCTGAAATTGACTGAAGCACAGGTTCCCTTTCCAAGCGTGGACCAACAAGGGTTACAATTAACCCTTGTCGGACTGAAAATGAGTAAAGTGCAGGTCCCCGCACAGGTTCCCTTTCCAAGTGTGGACCAACAAGGGTTATAATTAACCCTTGTCGGACTGAAAATGAGTAAAGTGCAGGGCCCCTTTTTGGGCATGGTCTGACAAGGGTGATGGTAAACTGTCACCAAAAAAGTTTTAAAAGAAAAAGTTTGCATATTAATTTAAAACCAAAAATTGTTAATTGTTTACGGACACAACAATGTTTGATGTTAATAGTGCCAACAAAGCTCAAGGGCCATTTTCCATTATGTGTATGACAGACAGTGGAATGATCCAAGCACATCCCTGGAAGACCCAAGGAGTCAGCTGGGCAGATCCATGTGAAACCCCACGGGTCTGCTAGGGCCAATCTCCAGTCCATTACACATGAGACATACTGCAAAATTCTGCATTATGTAATATGTGTGTAAAATTTCATTGTTAACATCAGTAATTCAATTAGTAATATCAGTAAATAATGGTTGACCTATGTGGGACTGCGGAATGGTCAGAGCAAATCACTAGAAGACCATAGGAGTCTGCTATAGGGCCAGTCTGTTACAGTCTGACAAACAGCAGACCAGCCCCTAAACTAAACTAACTAACTGTTTAAACAAACTGATGCCATCTGATGGTGCAAATAGTGAGGGAGGTACAGTGAATACAATAGTGATGCATAAGAATAATACACTCATAAAGCCTCCAATAAAGAGGATTGTAGGTTATGAAAATATCTACCTGCATAAGTCCATTGTATGAAATGCTGTCACACCCTCAGGAGTTGCCAAGTTTTGATTATACTGTACGCCTTTCCGTAAAAACGAGTTTTAACAATGTATAAATGGCATAATATCTATTGTAAATCTGTTTCCAGCAAAGGCAGTTTTAGCATGAAGAGATCGTGCTCCATAGTTTAAAACTAAGTCCCAAAATTATTCCGGACAAGTGGAAGGATGTATAATACTATAATATGCGCCACATAACCATCAATACAAACAAAATGGCTTTTGTTTCTTCTAATTTCGTTTACAACAGGAAAACAAGCCTAAAGACTACCAACTGGCTTTCCTTTATACCAATTTAGTCATATAGTCCCTGGGAAAAACATGTACCAAAAATGTTGCTAACATATTGTAACCTTAGGTGAATTACATCTAGGGTTAACCCTGGCTCAATGTGTCTTCTTCACCTCACCCACCGCATCACCCTAAATTGCCAGTTCCGACTACATGTCATTGACACCTCCTGCAAATACTACAGCAGAAGTAAAACTATTTAGGAGACACAATTTCCTTATTTTCTTGAATAGCATCTGTGAAAAAGATGTGGATACTGAACCATTTTACAATTTTACTTCTGCCAGTTCTAAAAAATAATTATCTATTTTTGTGTATTGCTTTATTATGCTTTACATCATATTAAGGAAAACTACATATGAATACAGTCCACAAAATGGATGTACACAAAAGACAGTTTAAAAGAAATGACACACAAGTCGAGAGAACTCCTACAGTTATTGTGTATGCATAGTGTACACATTTCTTCATACAGTGTTAAGTATATGACAAACTGAACTTTACCAACAACCACTGTACTGACATATTGTGTGGAACCCTCACACTGTAGTTGAGCACTGGATCAGTATTAGCCAGGATCAAACTAAATGTAGTAACAAAACATATAGTGTTCTTTTACCTATCATCTAAATACTGGAAGAATACAAATTTACAAAGTATAAATGCATTGTGCAGAAGTCTTGTCTTATTTGTACAATACAAAGATTCTGCTGTACTATAACTATGCTTCCTATCAATAAGAGTAATACAGTACCGGTACTTAGCACCGACAGACTTCTGACACAGAAGCATTCTTTACAAACTGTGAGATGTGTAAATTGAAGGAGCCACTGTACCTATGAAAGGTTCTTTCGAAAAAAGTAGCAAATAGGAGATTGCATAATACATGGCTGCTACACAATGCCCTGCCAGAGGCCCATGAATAATGTATGCTGCATATCTAAATGTACAAATTCCACATGTACAATCAGATAATTCTGTTCATTAAAAATGAAAATAATTTTCATGTTTTCATCAATATTTAAGGTTTGAAACACCTTCCCAACAATCATTTACATCTGATTATGTTACCTTTTCATTATCTTTCTGCAACCGCTTCAACTGGTAGGTAACTGAAGACACCACACAGCTTGTAATACTGTAAACTGTAGAGCTAATACAAAACTACACTTGGGGCTTATGCAAGGTCAAATTTCCAGGTAATAGAGGCCACAGAGTGTAACCAATAATGATTTGTACTTATCAAGCAGAGTGCTTTTATAAAATGTTCTGTTTTATTAAGTATAACAATGCCCATATTCTAATTACCTATTAGAAAGACAATGAATTTTAGTAACACAGTTCAAAATTACTCCAAGTAAAAGGTCAATCAAATTAAAGATACATTTTAAGATACAGTGAATGTATGACATGAATTAACGCCTGAGCCTCCCATTTAGAATCTGTATTTTTGGGAAACTCTTTAGATAATACTTTTTTTCTCCACATTTTCCTTTCCTTTGCTATCATTACAATCATGTGTTAACTGAAAGGTAATACTTTTGATCTTCACAATGGCCCACATAATTTTACACTGGAACGTGTAAATTTATGCAATTTAGCTTATTTAATATGCATGCCCAGTGAACAAAACTGCCCAACTTTGTGTTTATGTACTCTCTTGTGGTAAGCAGTTGTGGCATTTTTCATCTATGAAATGTCGATGAAAAGTTCTTTTTAATGTTACCACTCATGATTTCTTTGGAAGTAGGAACAATTGTAATATGCAAATTCGTTCATAATGTCACATTTTGACCAATATCATGACCCATTATTATCAATTTTTATAATATTGTGGGAAAGTTATATCTTGGAAATGAGGTTTTCCTGTTTGTGGGCTCTTAAAAGGTTGAAAATCATTTGTATGATTTTCATAAGGTTGTTTATTATATTTTGCATACTAATTAATATGCAAATTACCTCAAAATAAGGAAAGAAATAAGATTTGAGAATAATTTCATGGTTGGGAAAATGCAAATATCATCCCAACTTTTACTCATTTTCTTATAAAAAGGAGTTTCATGACCCTGATAAACTTTTCATTCGAAAAAGTATAATTATTCTCACCCAAGATGGTCGCTTTATTTGTAAAATAAGTAAAATATACTCCATTACTTACTGTAGAAATGTATGAAATGCTGTGTATAGTTATGATTTCGCGCATCAGGTATTAAAGGAGATTTACACATACTAGTCAACAGGCATAAAAAGAATTTAAAACAACGTACTGATTTACCTTTACTTGAGACTGCCTCCTTCAGTGTTAACCTCTTTTGAACTATTTTATCATATATCCTACAGTACATGTAAATCTTCAATTATGTTTTTTACACAATCTTTATAGTAAACACATGTGTCTTGATGGTTAAGTCTTTCGGTCAAGCAAAATCTTTGCAAAGTTGCGTATCTTCTAAAAGTTGCAATGGTATTTTCTTTCTTTTTTATGAGTGGGCTATGCATCAACATGGTAGCTCATTTGAAAACTTGCTTCAAGGTCTATAAGATGGCGGAAAAAACATTCTGTTTTGATTCTCCATTCTAGAGCTAGATTTTTTTTTGAAAATGATGCTTCAAAATGGACCAAAAAATGGTAAATAACAATGTAAAATGCCCAAAATTTCTTATTTGAAATAGGTTTTGGTGAAATTTGATTAGAATTACAGTAATTTATATTCATGAATGACTTTCAGCAAAATTAAAGTTAAAACTTTTTCTTTAAGTTCATCCTAAACATTTATCAATTTTTGGAAATTTTTTGTGAAAATATGAAAATAATTCATTTTTGGCTCTATTTTACTCTGAAAATCTCAATATGACCGCTATCAAAAATGGTTAGAATATAAAAGAATCAAAGGAGTTCTTTCGAATAATATATTATCCGTTTTATTTGGGGTCATTGATTTGCTGACTGGTCGCTGATTTGCTGATTGATTTACATCACATGGGGTGTCACCCCCTCCCCATACTTATGCCCCTGGTTATATGAATATATTATAAGCATAAGACATGGAAATTCAAAAAGCTATGAAATGTCCATCTACAGTATCACTGATTGTGATTTGATTGGAATTTTTGCTATATTTATAAGACCTTAATCCTGCAAACAATGTGTTTGGATATCCCATAATATCCCTGTAATTATTACAGTACATTAGCAGCATAGTTTTCCCAACTAAAAGACTTCTAGTAAATAATTATAATTTTAAGTAAATAAGTAAATATTTTTAAGTTGATATCGATAAACAGTTTAAACTGCTAAAAAGCAGTAGGCACAAGTACAAACACTAGGACATTCCATAGCATTATCCTAAGCTGTTCTTTATGTGGAACTCACAAAGAACTACAGTTGAAGGCTTAAACACTGACATCTTGATTGAAACATCAACTGAGGATTAAAGGGTCAAGCAAGTCCAACTAATATGAAAGAGGACTTCAAAAGATACAAAATGTTAAACAAAGCATTCAAAACTCTTCTTCCATTTAGGAGATATTTGAGTTTAAAGTTTGGTATCATTTGTGTAGAAACGACTGAAATCAGACTAGTTGTGATGTCACAGCCTCTGATTCCTCAAAGTATTTATGCATTTTATCACATTTTGTGCTCTTAACAACCATAGGATATGTTAGGAATGTAGAAAAACAGAATCTTGTAAGGGTAATTAAAATTTACTACCTGAAGAAAGTTCAAAGAAAAATAATTCAAATAGTGCAGAAGTTCAACAAATTTTCTTTAATATGTTAACAATTGTTAAGAGTATGAGGATGAAAACGCCAAACTTCCATAGTAGGCTTACTACACCAGTCATTTCTACATAGATAAGAGTAAGACGGAACTTCAAACTTGAATATCTCCTTAACGGAAAAAATATATTGAAGTAATGTAGTTTCTTCACCATTTTAACATAACATAACACGACAACGGGCTAAGAAGGGTTAGTCACCACATAAAAAGTCCAAACTAAACACCACCACCACCTCAAAAAAAAATCAAAGACACCCATAGTAAAGAACTTGTCAATGTTGACTTTTAAATTGTGAACAAAAATAGAGCTAACTACCCACTCAGGCAAACCATTCCATTCATTATAACTCTTTGCGAAACGATAAAACGCCTTACATATATCCGTGAGAATTCTTTAGTCAACTTCAATCTGTTACCATGTGTCACATGAAGATTAGCTGAAACATGCAAGAAATTACAGGAAGTCAAAGCATCACTACCAGATAGGAATTTGCAAACCTGAATCATATCGCCACAAGCTCTTCTCAACTCAAGCGTGGTCAAACCAAGAATTCGCAACCCTAGATTCATAGGAGAGATTTCTTACTTCGAGAATAAGTCTAGTGGCTCTTTGCTGAACCTGCTCCAAAATGAACTTATCCTTCTCATAAAAGGGACTTCAAGCCTGAATAGCATACTCAAGGTGAGGCCTGACTAACTGCTTATACAAATAAAGGACAACCTCTCTACCAAGAAAACAAAAATTTCTTCTAATCAAACCAAGCATCCTATTTGCCCTTGCAGCCGCTAAAGCACACTGTTTAGAAGGCTTCAGATTACTAGTAATGACAATAAGTGATTTTGTTTCTGTAAAAGTCCTCTTTCATCTTGAAGATAACTTGCTTGACCACTGAACTAATCCTTTAATACGATTATGAATGCAAATGCATTCCACAGAACCTACAGTGGCACCAGGAAGCTGCCATTTTAAATGGCAGCTCCCTGGTGACACTGGGCAATCTTATTTGTACAGCATGTAAAGATCAATGCATGGATACAATAATGACACATACACCAAAACAAACAAAAGGGGATGTACCACCAAATCAATATCTATTTGCCATCAGTATGAATCCATTAGGATTCAAATGTATATCAGGTTTCAACTTCCTGATCTTTTACAAAACTGAAAACAACATTTCATATCTAATTAACCTTCAGATATATTCATTCTAGAGGCTGAAGTCAAAGGGTGGCTAGTTTCCCATGGGAGTGAGATCAAATGCAAGCTTGTAAAACAAAGGTATTCATTTACTCTTAATTTGCATCATACAGAATCACTAAAGTATGATGGATATACAGCAGTTCAAGTTGATGTAATAATCAAATTGTCAAAAACCTCTTATCAGGGGATCCTGAGGCTGGGAGAACATGCTCACCCCCCCCTCCCCCATCCCTGGTTTTTCCCACACTTATCATTGCTATTCCTATTACTATTCAGCAGCCTTTCACACTTTCCTTCCCACAACACACATTTTTCAGAAACCATATCTTATAAAGTCAATTTTGTCACTTCATTTGGCAAGGAGACCCTATAATTTCAGCACAACAAAGGAATTAATTTACTCTTATTTGGTGTCAAGTACAGATTGTTGCATCCAGAGTCAACCCCCTTACCCCAAATGCTAATGTTTCTTTTGATTGAGTACCAAAGAAACTTTCAATGTTGTTGAAAAGTAATGTAACTGCCAGGATATATTAGATACACACATAAACACACATTGTAGATAGCTCAGTAATACTCAACAAATCTGGGCTTTACGTACAACTTCAAGTCCACCTCCCTTGCAACATAAAATACTGTACAATTTAACATTATGCTTAAAGCAGAAAATCCAAAATATATGAAATCACTGAAATGATCTAAATAATTGACAAGTGCAGCTTTAAAATCTTGTTCCATCAAAATATCAACAATTAAGATTTTTAAGGGAATATCAAATGTAGTAAGTTGTATATGAAATCAAGTCCCTCACCATATGACATCACTATGATATCATATTCATCAATCTCTAAATACTTACAATGCAGCAATTATGAAGTACCTATAAATACATATGACAAGGTCAGACTTATTCAACCAGACAATAGTAACATTAATCATACATGGAATGATTCCCGAGCTAAACCAAACAACATATTTTTGAACAGTTTGTTTTGCTTTTGAGACAAACTCTTTAACATGTGCACAGATAGCAATCAAAACGCAACCAGGGATTTCAATAATCTTTATCTACAATACTGTACAGCACACACTGACACTTTCATTACGGCATTGTACTACAATATAACAATACGTCATACAAATAAATAGCTCAAATGACGGTGGCGAAGCCAAAATTAAACATATGTAAGCTTCCGGTTGACAGTCAGAAAAGTGTGTCCGAATGTTGCAAAAACTTAATTGTGGTTTGCGAAAAGTGGAATTATTATTTTATTTTTTTCCTAACTACATGTACCAACCATTAAATTTGGTTGTAATTGGTTATATAGGCCAACCTGCAAAGTTTACTATAGCCTACAGGTAATAAAACATATTCAGTGTTCTTCAATCATACTGTGTTGTAGACTGCTGCATGTACATGTTTCATGCATTCACAACTTCATGGTGTTGTACAGTAGGCTACTATCACTCAATTGACTTATTTACTTCAGTCAGATGCATAGCGGAAGGGTCGCCATGGGGGAAGAGGGGGGGGGGTAAAAAAACCATCAAATGATGTTATTTGTCATATCTTCAGGGGTTTTCCAGAAATTTGCTTTAATTTTATTTTCAGGAAAATGTTGGCAAATTTACCAAAATTTCCTTCAGTGGACTCAAATTTCCTTCAGTTCTAAACAAAAAAATTCTATCAAATTGACTAAATTTTCCTTCAAATTCCTAAATTGATCAATTCTAATTAAATAATTTCCCAATTTGACCTCCCATCCAGAAAGAAAACAAGCAACCTGGAAGCTGAAAACCTCTCAGTAGTTTTCTTCCTGCCCCTGCTTCGTATGCCTCTGATTTCAGTATAACCTTTTTCATGCTGAAATAAGCATTTGCTATGCTACTGTAGTAAGTAGGCTAGCCTACATCTATATCAATATTTTCCGCTGTTTCTTCACCAGTGACAGTGTGTGTTTGTATTTGACAAAATTGATGTAGGCCTACCTGCTACATTGAACATTGGATTACTGAAAGGTAAGTATATTTGAATAATAACAGAAAAGTTTTGTTTTCCCTTTTGGGAGAGGGGGTTAAGTCTATGCAAAAATTAATATATTGCCACCTTCTAACAAGTTAATAATTATTCCGATGGACAGTGAGCCTAGGCCTCACTAGCCAGTGACCTAGGCTTATTCTAGTTTTGAGTCGTATTTACAACACGCATATTAATAAACTAGCGATCATCATCTTCCCACAGATATAGATATAGAATGATATGCTGACATCATTGTCGTCATTTATCTTAAGCATATCTAGCATAGAAGTACCGAGAGGTTGAAGCATTTTTGCAAGAAAGAAATTTCCGCGACAATCCTATTGAGCCTAAAACTTAACTGAAGTGCCCCTTTCGTTCGAATTATGGTATGACGGTCATCTATTTTTGCCAGGCACTGGCAGACACAAATACATTATTTATTAGAATAATAATACTTCCCGTGAGTAAAAAGTATTACGTTTGACCGACGCAATTGTGGATGGTCCAACAGTCAGTTTGAGCGGAATATAAAACGGGCAAATTCCAATGTCAAACCGGCAGGCATAAACATTGTATAGACCTTAATTAGGCCTAGCCTAGGCTAAATAAATAACTTGAAAGTTGACACTCTTACCTGTTTCAAACGTAGTCTCGGAAAGTACTTCGGCCAAACAGTTCCAATGGACTCACTTCAGTAAGCCAGTATGCTACACTTCCAGCACCGAGATGGTGTATTATCTGTGTAGGAAATGTCATTAACTGGGCTTTACTTTAGCCTTGTCAAATTTAGGCCTTACGTTTATAGGACAAACACTTAGGCCTAGGCTAGTCACTGTGTTGAGTGACAGTCTGGTATCGTAAGCCTTCGAATTCCTTTCTTCTAAAGTTCTCAACAAAGCTTAATTAATGTCTTCGTCGTATTCCGCCTGATTCACAGTAACATTTGTTAATATTCCCTGCGATATTATTAATTATCCAATGATCCGCTTCACCTTTTCGCCCTTTAAAAACAGACAATAATGCGGGGAGTTGTTTCATGTAGCAATCCTTGTACGTTAGCTTATATACAAATAATGTGTTGAATTAAACTCCCATACTATGCCCTAACATGCACTATGTACTGCACTACGTTCCGAGATAGACCCAGCAAGTGTTCAAAGCCCTGGCTCAGGAAGTTCGCGCAAAATTACAAGTTATGCGTGTACTAACTTAAACTTAGACTTCATTTCCACCCAGCATACACGTCACGTGATTTTCCTACGCTTCAAACTCTTCCAGTTGACGGTTATGATTGGTTTCTATTGTAATTTGCATGTTGCTAAGCTACATTGACGTCATCGGGGCAGTCCCAGGGTTTCTTTTTCTTTCCAAATGATTGTTCATATTGCTTCTAAAATTATCATTTGCAAGTCGGCTTTTATAAAATATGAATGCTTAATCATTGGTTTCTTTTCCTATAGTTCCAATAGCTAAGTGTCAGTGAATAACTGCTGTATGTAAAACTGAAATTGACAACAGTTTGCTGCTAATTAGATACAATAAAGGAGTAAATAATAAGTACTCAGGAAAAATCATTTTAAGTTGGGGGTTTCTATGACTTTTATCCGAGGGCATCAATCAAAGATGAAAAGGATACTTTATTGCAGACGTTCAAAGGAAGAGATCAGATAGCATTGTCGCTTTATCGTCGAATGTATAGCGGTAGTTAATTGCAATTTTCTCTCATAAATTACAGTCAGCTGATGGGATTCGGCATATATACAAAAATGAGGGAGTTGTTACACTGTGAACAAACTTAAAACAGTTACATCATCTTGTTTTCCATGCGGGTTGGTCATGAATTGGGATGACATAAATATAAATCTAAGCTGCTACACTCCTGTAAATCTGTACAAGATTCACACATAGTAATCTTTATTATCTTCAGTCAAATCTGATCAATCAAATTTAGCCTCCAAACAGTGTAAAGACCGCTATTTTGACATAATATTGGAAAAAGTTGTATGCCTTCAGCAATCTGTTACGCTTCACGACCGCCACCCCCCCCCCTCCCCTTCCCCAACACACACACCCAAGCCAACAAACTGGCTTGATAAATTTTCAGTTTAATGCAAACATTACGGAAAAAGCAGTTGAAATGGTGCGACTTATGTATGACAAAGGGGATTACAAAAGGATGTCAGACATTTTGAATTTCGATTGGGAAAAAGAGCTTTATTCCGGTAGTAAGTTCTTTAGTCATAAACTAAATAAGCAATTGAAGAGTGTATCCCAAGGAAAAAAAGTGAAAATCAGGGGACTATTGGAAAGAAAAAGCATACTATTCCCTTGGACAGGAAAATTGTATCCAAAGTCAAGAAAAAATAGAGATTGTGGACAAGATTTCTTAATACACGCGATGCAAAGGTTTACACAGAGTATTGTCAAGTGAGAAACCAGGTTAGGAGTATGACTAGAAAAATCATTAAACAGCATGAGAAATATATTGCAGCGGATGTAAAAACCAATCCCAAAATGTTTTGGAAATACGCACAATCAAAAAGGAAGACTACTAGTGAGCATACCAGACCTTTACATAGATGACAGTAAGGATACCACAAGCAATGATGAAGAAAAGGCTGATGTACTTGATGATTTCTTCTTATCTGTACTTACAACTGAATCTGACAGTGAGCTACCAGAAGTGGTTACCAGATGTAATAATAAAGTGGGTCATATATTGATTACATCTAGGACTGTGGAGAAACAGTTGAGGAATTTTAATACTCCAAATCACCAGGACCAGACAACTTCCATCCCTGAGTGCTGAGTGAGCTAAGCTTAATTTTATGTACGCCATTATCTGCAATATTTAATGCATCGCTTAATTTAGGTTCAGTACCCGATTAATGGAAGCATGGTAATGTGACTGCTTTTTTTAAGAAAGAAGATGGTAAAGTTGCTGGAAATTACAGACCACTTAGTTTAACGTGTATCATTTGTAAAGTCCTTGTATCCATTTTAAGAGAACATATTGTAAATCACATGAAACATGATAAGCTGTTTAGCAAAAAGTAATTTGGATTTATAAGCTGCCGATCGACAGTTCTTCAGTTACTACAAGTTCTTGATAAGTGGACAGAGATTCTCGATTTAGGAGGATGCGCGGACGTCATTCAGTGCGATTTCACATAGGCCTTCGACAAGGTACCACATCTCCGCCTAATTCACAAGCTGAGTATGTATGGTATTGAGGAACCATTCACAACTTGGATTAAATCTTTTTACTGGGTCGCAGGTAAAGAGTTTCAGTGAACGGGCAATACTCAGTTAGGAAGAATGTGGCCAGTGGTATACCACACGGATCTGTCCTAGGACTTATCCTATTTGTATTGTACAGAAACGACCTCCCAGCTCTTTGGTGTAACACACTTGAATACTGGTATTTACTTATTTGCAGACGATACCAAAGTATTCAGAGCTATATTCAAACCAGATGAATGTGACAAGATATCTTTTCTACTGTCAGACTGTGGTGTAGCGGTTATCATACATGTCTACAGACCACGAGGTCCCTGGGTTGAAGCCTGGACACGCCAGTGCACCACAACTGGTTATCAAAGGCCGTGGACATTGACTTGGTTGTCGATGTTATGTCTGTCCGTAGGTCGTACCTGTGTTCTCGTCAGGGTCGTATTAAACATTTCGTGATAGCATTGTTACTATCATAACCGAATACCCAGGCGACGACTCCGTCATTGTTATAGTGTGTTTACTCGTCGTCGTCGACAATTTGCAAGAAGACCTGTACAGTATGCACAAGTGGACAGATGAGTGGTTGATTTGCTTTCACCCAGATAAATGTAAAGTTATGAGGATAGGTAAATCTAATATCGGTCAACATCCCTACAGATTAAAAGAGAATGACAATGTGCTACAGTATGTAGATTTTGAAACAGATATTGGAGTTACTATTAATAACAAACTTTCTTTCGACAAGCATATCTCAGAAATGGTCAGCAAAAGAAACTCGATTATGGGGCTTATACGGCGGACAATAAGGTATATAACAGACCTCCGTGGTGTCAGGTTGTGCTAAGTTGTCCTCTCACTCGCACGTCCCGGGCTCGAATCCTGGTGGGTCTGCAACCAATGAGTTCACAACTGGTTATCAAAGGCGTGGCCGTCTTGATATAAGCACTGGATGCTTTCGGGACGTTAAACAGTTAAACCTTGCTATGCTATATGGACATATCATCATTTAAATTATTGTACACTGCCTTCGTTAGACCGCATCTTGAATACGCAAACTAGGTTTGGTGTCCTTATTTAGCAAAGCATATCGATCAGCTAGAGAATGTACAACGAAGAGCTATCAAGCAGCTACCAGGAATGTCAAACTTAAATTATTCGCAAAGGTTATCGAAAATTCATCTTCCTACCTTAGCTTACAGACGTGTTCGTGGTGACATGATTGAACTATTAAAGATTTTAACCAGAAAATAAGACTCGGAAGTGTCAAACTTCATACAACTCAAAGGGGATTCATTGACTAGGGGGCATGAGTATAAGATCTTTAAAGCCGCCCACGGCCCAATATCAGGAAATTCTTCTTTGTGCACCGCTCAGTTGACATATGGAATAGTTTACCAAATTCAGTAGTACTATCTAAATTAATACCCACATTTGAGGCAAGACTAGACAGACATTGGAAAAACTAGCCCTTATACTGTTATATACTATGATTACAAAGAATGCATCCAGATTAACCCAACTAGACAAGATAAATTCAGCATAAATACAAATTTGATTTTTGTTCGAACTATAAATGTATACGAGTCTCTTATATCCCCAAAGTATTTGTAATATGGGGGAGGGGGTAGGAAGAAAAATTTGTAAAATTATTGGAATTTTTAGGGAAATTGGCAATATCAGAAACTTTTCCGAAAATTTAAGAAAATCTTCAAAAAATGAAAAGAAATTTTTCGAAAATTGTTGTAAATTTCTCGAAAATTGAAGGAAATGTCTCTAAAATTATCTCTTTGGAATAAGAAAAGATATGAAGGGAATTTAACTCTTCAAAATCAATTTGTCAGATTCATTATTAGGGGGAAAAAAGGTACTCCCCCCCCCCCTCTCCATCCCAATAAAAATTATAGGGGATCTTGGCCCCAGCCCCTCTCCCTCTCCAGTTCCTACGCCCCTGAACGGATCGACCTGATAACTGTCCGCTTTTATACGAACATGCATGACCCTGAAAAAAATAGGAACTCTAATGAAATATAATGACCCATGACGGAGCAATCCGTATATACAAGGGCGTAGGAATCGGGGGGCTGGAGAAAGGGTGGGGGTGGGGGGGGGGGTTTCTCCCAGTCAAAATTTAAGGGGATAAACTATGCTTTAGCCCCCTCCCCACCCTACTTCTTATATACGAAAACCCCCTTATAAGACTTGTTTATACCCACTTTAGATAATATAACTTTATAGGATATTGTCCTATGTTCTAATTTCTTCGATTATGTTGATAAAAAAGGTAATGTAATTTCAATGGAGACTTTATTACTTTTTAGCACCCTCATAATCATTTTGAGCTGATCGAAGCTGTATTGAACATAACGTTTGCGTGCTACCGCAGACACTGAGTGCGGGCAGCATAATTTTTTTCCCCAGGAGTGTTTAGGACAATTTGCGTTTATTCCGTTTAAAATTAGACAGTGATTTAGAAGAATTTTCAACTGATATCAATGCAAATTGTCCTAAACACTCTTGGAAAAAGAAAAAAAAATTACGCGTGCGAGCATCTATGGCACTGTGTTTGTACCGTTGTATGTACATAACAAATTATACGTACCGTTGTACGTGCACGCATGTCGACTGCCGGCAAGTCTGTTAGAGTTTAAAAAGAAGATAACAACTGAACAAGAATATCACTTGTTCATTCTTCTTTGAAAAAAAAAAAACTAAACAAATGCCCAAAGCGCCAAACATGCCCAAGAAACCATGCCAAAAACGAGGCTTCTGGGTGGGGATGAGGGTCGAGGTCCTTGGAGAAATAAAGCTTCAGCCCCCACAAGAAAAAAAAATTGTTCCTACGCCACTGCGTATATGTCTATAGGAATGGGATGATCCGTGAGGGACGGAACAATCCATATGAACGGAACGGATCCATCAGAACGAAACTTTATGTCAGAATGGAATGATCCGTCAGAACAGACTTAAAAATCCATTTGAACCTGGGGCATAAAAAGGTTACCTAAGAGGACAAGTCTGCAAACACCTTCAAGATGGTCTCAGTTTGGCCTATAAGGCTACAAGCCGAAAACTTGAATTAGTCAATTAAGTTTACATCAAATGTTGCTGCTAATCGGGAAATCTCCTTCCATTTTCGGGAAATGTTCTTCAATTTTCGAGAAATGTAAGGACTTTCCCATATTTGTACTATTTGGTTACAATTTCACTTGTTTTACTTTGTTAAATGTTGTTTCTTTTTATGCCATTTTTATGACGTATTCTTTGTTTGATATTCTATTGTTTTATTTTTCTTTCTTATATTTTTTTAATTTGTACTGTTTGTATTTGTATTAGTATTTATTTTTTTGCTCAGGGCCCTGTGTAAGACCAGTCCTCGTCATTGGTGGCGCCAGGATTTAGGTCATGTGGGAAAGAGAGGGGCAAATCGGACAAAATATGTCACTTTACAACATTTTCTGGGATCAAGTGGGGAGCAAAGCGATCTCGTGAGGGGAAAATGCCGCCCATGCGCCGCCACTGGTCCTCTGACATTCGGACTGAACAAGCCACCCTGATAAGGGCGCTCAAGCACGTAACCTAGGTGTCATCTTTGATTCAACCATGAGTATGAACCCTCATATTTCACGGGTTACCCGCACTGCTGCTTTTCATCTTCGAAACATTGGTAAAATAAGGAAATATCTTGACTCTACTGCTACTGTTCAAATCATACATTCCTTTGTAACTTCACGTCTAGATATGGGAAACTCTCTACTGTATGGTCTTCCTCAAAAACAAATTCACCGTCTTCAACTGATTCAAAACTCTGCTGCACGCCTTATAACCAAAGAGCGTAAGCTCTTTGTTATAACGCTCTCAGAGAAATCTTGTCACATTACTCCAATCCTAAAAGACTTGCATTGGCTCCCTGTGTCAAAAAAGGTAATATATAAAATACTGCTTATTGTTTACAAATCGTTGATTGGGTGTGCTCCAAATTATATCTCTGACCTTTTAAAATCATATATTTCTACTCGTGCTCGTCGATCCAGTGACAAATTACTTTTATGTGAACAAAAATGGAAAAAAGGCTGGTTGTCTTGAAGGCCACACTAAACCGAAAAGTAAGGGCGTATTTTTAGGGGTTCCTCAAAAATATGAATGCTTATCTAGCACGCAGTAATTTTCTATCTAATATGAATATTCAAATGACCTTTGCCCTCACGTCGTCTGTGAGCTACGGATGCATGAAGTTTGTCTATCTGTCAGTCTGTTGTTGATAATATATCTGTGAAATTCGCAAAAACAAGCGCCCTTACATTCGCTTTAGCACTCCTTTCACAGGTTTAACATGGAGATAAAAGATACACTTCAATCCAACGTTTCTGATTGGTCGAAATATATATATATATATATATATATATATATATATATATATATATATATATATATATATATATATATATATATATATATATATATATATATATATATATATATATATATATATATATATATATATATATATATATATATATATATATATATATATATATATATATATATATATATATATATATATATATATATATATATATATATATATATATATATATATATATATATAAATATAAATTGAATACGTTGCAGAAAAAAAAAGAAAATACAACTTCCAACCACTCCTTCTGTCCCTAGAGTAACTTTATCAAAACTTAAAACAGCTATATATATATATATATATATACATATATATATATATATATATATATATATATATATATATATATATATATATATATATATATATATATATATATATATATATATATATATATATATATATATATATATATATATATATATATATATATATATATATATATATATATATATATATATATATATATATATATATATATATATATATATATTATTATATGCCGCTTGAGCAGGTGCCTATTTTGCACCATTTTCGTAGTGCAGGTGTCTCTACATATATATATATATATATATATATATATATATATATATATATATATATATATATATATATATATATATATATATATATATATATATATATATATATATATATTTGTATATATATATATATATATATATATATATATCTATATATATATATATATATATATATATATATATATATATATATATATATATATATATATATATATATATATATATATATATATATATATATATATATATATATATATATATATATATATATATATATATATATATATATATATATATATATATATATATATATATATATATATATATATATATATATATATGTGTATATATATGTAAAGACACCTGCACTAGAAAATTTATGCAAAAAGGCACCTGCTTGGGCCTATATATATATATATATATATATATATATATATATATATATATATATATATATATATATATATATATATATATATATATATATATATATATATATATATATATATATATATATATATATATATATATATATATATATATATATATATATATATATATATATATATATATATATATATATATATATATATATTATATGCCCTTGAGCAGGTGCCTATTTTGCACCATTTTCGTAGTGCAGGTGTCTCTTTGTAGTAAACAATAAATTAAATTCTCTTTCTTTTCTTTTCTTCAAAGATTGTCCTTTTTCATCATTTTTGTAGTGCAGGTCCCAAAACATGAGGTTTTACTGTGCTAATTTTGTACTGCTGGTCCATTTTTACAATATTTTCGTTCAATACTCATACTGCAGGTATCAAAATTGCCTTCTCTCATACTGCGGGTATCAAAATTGTATAATTTCATACTGCAGTTACCAACAAAATTGTCATACTGCGGGTATATTTTTCGGTTGGTGGGCTCACACCCTTACCACTTTAAGCATAAAGTGTCCCCCCCCCCACCCCTCCCCTTCCCCCTCCTCCCTTTCCCCTTCTCTTTCCGCTTCCCTGCTCGGGCATTTTCTAAACTTATCATTTTAATCTTTTTTCAACATGATTGTTCTTCGTGTGACAAATGATGAAACACGTAAATGGTGAGTATACTAACGGATGCAATCCCATGCTGCCATGGTTAAAGATAGATATATATGTGCTGTCGTCAAGTAAAGGTGTACCAAATACAAGAACACATGTATATGACGACAGAAAGGAATTCAACGTTTGCCAAGTAACGTCATTGTTGCATACACAGCGTCATTCCAAAGAAGGAAACTAAATTTTTGTATTAATATTGAAAGTATTCCTGCCACAGGAAACACGTGCACCAGAATTAGCTGCTGCATGTCACAATGTGTTTCTTGAATGTGTTGACTTGCCATTCTGTCATTAGTTCCGTGCTTGGTAAATATTCCAAATGGTAAACATATTTACCTTTTCTCCTATTTCCTTTTGCTAGGTTGTTTTTACCGTTGATTTAAATTGGTTTGATTTATTTATCCTTGTCAGTTCTCCTTCAGTTCTTTTATCAGTTTATTTCCTTTCAGACTCTTTGATAATTCAACACAATGTTTTCATTTCCAATCTCATTCTATGTTTGTATTCTTTAATTACTTATATACGCTTAGTTTGTATTGTAAATCGAATTTGTGGTCTTTGTGATATATTTTTGTTTTAAATTCATTCTCAATTTGGGAGGTAAATTTGGGGAAATATCAAATTATAATTGAAATAAATTGATGAAATTTATTACAAATTTTGTAAAATTTACAGAAAGTTTCATTGGTAAAAGTTCCTGAAAATTTAAAGAAATTTAGGGATGTTTTTTTACATTTAAGGAGATTTCCCGCTGAGCAATACAACGTTTGATGGAACTTCACTTACCACTGCAATATTCTGTTTGCATAGTGGCCCTAACCGGGAAACTTTGTGGGTCTTCCCCCTTGAGAGGCGACCCGCTCCAAGCCCCTGGTTGATATGTTTTGAGCAGTAAACAAAACCTTACACACAAACATGCGTATGATTCCACGTGTGTTGCTAAGGGCGGGGGAGGGGGTCCCCAACGGCTCCCCAGAAGGTAAAAGGTCCAAAATGTTGCTCAAATGAAGGTCCAGCAATTATAGGTAAATCAAATTTGCTAAGAGCTCCGGAAATTTTATTTAAAGGTCCTATAATTTTGCTAAAAGGTTCAGATTTGGAAACAATTACCTTTTTTGTTTTGCTCTTCAGTCAAATTCAGCCTCCGAACAATTTAAAGAGGAGAAGTATATATTGCCCACAATACAGGGAAGTTTTTACAGTTTTGGAGTGTAACTATTCTTACCTTAACAGGTTAGGGGTAGGTTTAGAGTTAGTCTTCGTAACCTCCCTGTATGTTGAGCAATATATAACTTTCTGTTTAAAGACCGCTAGTTGGACAGTTATTGAAAACAATATACCCATCATAATGTGTTTGTTCTGCAACCCCCAATCCAAAAAACTGGCTACACTGGATTTCTTGATGATTTATCCATTATAGTCTTGATTGTTTTTCCACTTGAAATAATATTTTTCATTCGATTCTCAAGTTCGTGTCACCCAAAAAATACACAGAGTGGTTGTGGACGTCAACTTGAGCTAGAATACAGGTGCGCAACCATTTTAAAAGGAATATTATCAGGGGGACATTGTATATTTATCAGAAAGTGCTTTTAATTCTAAATGATAATTACTAAAAAGGTACGTGCGGTGCCGTCGGAAGGTTTTTGATATAAGTGGGGAAGGGGGACATTTGGCGGCACTGCGCACTCAGATCGTGCGCGTAACGGCGTGGCATCCAGTGAACCGTGGGGTCCAGCAGGAAACTACATATTTTTTGATTATGATGTCTAAAATGCCTTAAAATCAAACACATAAGTTCAAAATTAAATTAGTAAAAATAAAAACTTTAGAAAAAATCCAACTCAGTCTCAGATTATTTATGGCACGTATGCCATGGTCCAAACCCAACATTTGCAACTACGTGAATAGACTGTGGCTAAATATTATTACTAGCTGATTGTATTGAGTTAGTGTGTAAACTGTACTGACACGGTGATTCTGATTGTACGATACTGTTGATACTGTGATAGTGATACGCTAGCTTTTCGAAGAAAAATCAAGAAAACGCCGTTTCGTTGTGTCGTTGGTGGATGCAGCAATAAAAATGTAAAAGGTGTTTTGATGCACCGATTTCCACAAGACGCTTAACAACGACGTTTGTGGATTAGATTTGTGCAAACTACCCGGAAGGACTTTAGCCCCAACGACATTACACAGTCGAGTGTTATTTGCAGAGACCATTTTGCAGAAGAATGTTTCCCCTTAGACCAGCGTTTAAAAATGTCGTTTGATCTGAGCACAAAATTATTTGTATTACCTGGATCGGTACCAACTATTAAGAAAGGGAAAAGTGACGATGCCACCTCAGAAATGATGGGTGAACCTACAGACCTACACTAGTTAAAAATAATACTAGGCCGGATGAAAACACCAGCGTTGGGCCTGGTCCAGCCACCGCCGCCACCGCCGCCACCACCACCACCAGTTCAAGTACAACTAGGCCTAGTACCACCACCACCACCGCCGCCACCGCCGCCGCCACCACCGCCGCCGCCGCCACCAGTTCAGGTACAACTAGGCCTAGTACCACCACCACCAGTTCAAGTACAACTAGGCCTAGTACCACCACCACCAGTTCAAGTATAACTAGGCCTAGTACCACCACCACCAGTTCAAGTACAACTAGGCCTAGTACCACCACCACCAGTTCAAGTACAACTAGGCCTAGTACCACCACCACAAGTTCAAGTACAACTAGGCCTGGTACAAGTAGTACCGTCAGCTCAACAAGGCCAGCAAAGAAGGTTCAAGGAAAAAGGTTAGTTTTGTAGGTTACCTAACGTTAAGTTGTTAAGTTTTTTTTAAGAATATAGGCCCCCTACTTGAACCCTAGACCTTCCATTTCATGTCATATTTCATTTTTCGTCCAATTTGGTTAAATTTTAACTACATATAAGTTGATACAACAAGGAAGAAAACTTAAAGTCCATCGATGTACATGTATTACCCCCCCCTCCATTTGTGTTCTAATCTTCTCGCACCCCCCCCCCCTCTCCCACCCCCAGTCTACTCCGTTGCCAAGTGTAATTTCAAGCCTCTCGTTAGTCTTACCGGCCTTACACTAGTTGACTGCAATGTACACATGCAGTACAGACTTTTAAATCGTCGTTGGGTCACCGTTTGCTGCACCGAACTGGGAGCGGCGTTTCGACAACTTTTTTCATGGTTCTAATTAAATTAACACCTTGAATTATGCTGAAATTAACTTATGGTTCTATGTCGTAACTCGAAGGTATCAAATTTTCTGGGGATATTTTTGTTTGCAATTGGGTAAAATTTCGTCCGAAATCCACCTCAATATTGAGCCTCTTATTTTCCAGGTCTAAAAAGCACAACTTCAACAACTATGTGCGCGACTGTAAAAGCTTCCAACAATAAAGTCGAGCCCATAGGATGTGATCAATAACTACCCCCTTCAAAAAAAAAAAAAAAAAAAAAAAAAATGTACTTGTCTGCAGCTTAAAGTCATTGGCACTGTCATAGCCAGAAGGGGACAAGTTACAACGCCTGTACCATCAGTACTGGTACATGTTTACGGTTGATATTGTAACTTGATTGATGTTGGCACACGGTTGCAAGTGGTACAGCCAATGGCCATATTCTTTTTGTTTCTCATATTTTATGTCAGTAACAGGTGTGAAGAGCACCCCACTCAGTATGCACTACTTGCGATATGAGTTCAACGGCCTATGCTGTATTTTTTGTATATACTCGGTTAGATGCTAATACCTGAGGTTATATTAAAGATTTTTTTCTTTTCTTTCTTTGACCTTAGATGGGTGGAAGAAATCACAGAAGCATATGAAAAACAAATGACAGAATCTAGGGAAGATGTGCTTGTGGAAACCACAGAAGAGATGGAACTTCTTCAATAAATTC
This sequence comes from Chiridota heheva, assembly GCA_020152595.1. Lineage (NCBI taxonomy): Eukaryota > Metazoa > Echinodermata > Holothuroidea > Apodida > Chiridotidae > Chiridota > Chiridota heheva. The sequence goes on along the minus strand of JAIGNY010003259.1, from coordinate 247,978 downwards.
ACTTCCTTCACTACGACTTTCACTGCTTTCGCTTTGATTTCCTTCAAATTCTGAGTTGAATAAGATAATTCAAGTTCAGAATTTTCTTTGGAGCTGTCACTGTTACTAGCCATTTGTACACACACTCTAATGCGGAAACGCAACACTGGCAGATTGTAAACAAACAAATGGGTGCCTAACCCACGTCATCATCAAGCGGTGACGTCACTACGGATTATTATTTTTTTTTTTTGGCGTCGATGAAAACCGGCAATTTCAAACACATTTTTTCGTCTGTAAACGATCGTTTTTCGTGATTTTTAAAATGGATATTTGAATTTGAGGGTTAATAAAATCCCCTAGGCAACTTTTCAGCAATTTTTTTTTCTCCATGGCAGGCCCTCTTTAAATAACTTTAATATAACTTTCATATTTATATATTTTTGTACGTTTTGCTGCAGGGCGACAAATTTTTATCTTTTGTTGTGGACGAAATAAATTTATCTTATCTTATTTGGGTTACCTTTTCTTGAAAACGCAAGAAATAAATTATCCTGAAAGTTCAGGAAATTCAGGCAATAACCTGGGGTCTATGGGCAAGTTCCGGAAGCTCTGAAGGTTACTTGTTTTTGATGCCCCAAAATGGCTTAGTAAAATCAAACAAAGAAATTCACAAATTCAATTGATAAAATAAAAAAAACTTTAGGTTGCAACGTTGAAATCCAGCTCAGAAAAGTGAGTCAGATAAGCATTTGGCAACTTGGGTTACTATTTCTAAGCAGATACACTGCAGAAGAAATTTCTCTAGAAAATTCGGGGGAAATATTTTTTGGATAATTGAGTCAAAAAGCTCTGTAAAGGTCGCAAATACTTGGCAGCTTGGAAAGTAAAGACAAGTGTCACCTATACCCTGATATCTGCCTACATATACATGACTGTAGTTAGTAGTTTGCAGCCAATTTTTTTGTCAAAATATGATGAAAATCCATCAAAAGTTTGCAAAAAAAAGAGATTTTTTTTTTGCAGTCAAGACACTCTTTTCCCTCTTGCAGTCTTTTAAATGTTTGAACCGCAGCTAAGGCTGATAGATGCATCAGCAGAACAATTTTCATTTGAGAAAAGTAGGTCCCTTGACCAGTTGACGCTCTTAAGATTCCGCGTTTTTCATGCCTAAAAATTGTGGTTTAAAATGATAAATACATTTGTATACAATAGTCACAGAACCACGTTACCCCTGGCATGACTGTAAATTTCTAGTATATATTTTGCAATATGAGGAAATCTGAAAGTACATATAAATAAAATTTATCGAAGTGAATTATTCAAAGATGTACCAAAATTTAAAACTTCTTTTATTAATGTTAAAATAAGAATATGGGATATGATAGCTGTTTATCAGGGTCAGGGGTGTAGGAAGCTTTCGAAAAGTGGGGCGGGGGTACAACCTTTTAGGGACCACTTTCCAAGTCATCTGTCCCCCATCCCTATATGTAGATAGAATAAGTGAGCCCAAAACCACAAGGTAAATGTAAAAGGGGCACTTCATTTTTAGAAAGGGGCACTTTTCCAATGGAATTCTTCCCGAAAATAGAACTGACAAAATTAGCCAGTTTCCTACTATTGGGACAGTAATTGAGGGACACTTTTGTTATTTTTCGGGAAGCAGGGGGAAGCATGTGCCCCTAGTGCCCCCGGTTCCTACAGCAATGATCTGTGCCTATTGATTTAGCTCCCTTTTAGACACGCCGCTGGGCGAGGCCCGGGGCGAAGCCCGACGCGACGACGACGAGTGAACACACAATTACAACGACGGGGTCGTCACCTGCGTATTCGGTTACGATAGTAACAATGCTATCACGAAACGCTTAATACGACCCGGACGAGAACACAGGTACGACGTACGGACAGACATAACATCGACAACCAAGTCAATGTCCACGGCATTTGATAACCAGTTGTGATGCACTGGCGTGTCTACCCAACCCAGGCTTGAACCCAGGGCCTCGTGGTCTGTAGGTATAATAACCGCTACACCACAGTTAGTAGACACGGCGAAGCCCCAGAAGCTGGTGCATTTGAACCCTTTCGAGGTTCTAAAAGTGTAAAATTAGCAAAATTTTGCAATGACGAAAGGCTTCCGACGGTACTGACCTGTGTTTTTTGATTATAGCTAATCAAAGTTTATAAGAATGTAATTTATGCGAAAGTTCAAAACTCAAATCTTTTATGTAATTACCTTATCGCAACATATAGTATATATGGTTATAAGGTATTGTATTTACTTGTGTGTGTGTGGGTGTGTGGGGGGAGGGGGGGGGGGGATGAGTGTACAAAATGTTGTGTCGCGTGTACAGAGAAAACTGTACAAGCAATCATGTTGAAACATGGTGGGAGGGTGTAGGGTGAGATGAACTTGTGTCTCGCACAAGTTGGGTCATATACCTTACAGATTAAAGGTCAGAGGTAAATTACTTGATTAAAAATGGTAAATATTGTGTTGCGCTTCCTGGGATAACCGTGAGTGATATTGGGTTGGTACTTGGTGGGTTATTGGAAGGCGATACAGGGTTGTATCATGCACAAAATGGAACGTGTCACTTTAAAGTTAAAGGTCAGAGGTCAAATAGTTAATTCAAAATGGTAAATTTTAATCGATCGCGTGCTATGGAAAAACCGTAGATGCAATTAGGTTGCTACTTGGTGAGTGGATAGAGGATGGTGTAAAGTTGTGTCTCTGAAAAGTTGTGACATGTTGCTGAAGGTCAAAGGCCATATATTAAGCCAAATTTTGCGCTGCATTTCGATGGAAATTGCAATTGCTAAATTGCAATTGCTAAATAGTATTGATCCTCGATGGGTTGGGGTCCAGAGTTTGTTGTTTAATGGTTTGGTGGAGGGTGGTGCAAGATTATGTCTCACATATAATGGGAAAGGTCATTTAAAGGTCAAATAATTGAATTAGAAATGGTAAATGTTGTGTTGCACTTCCTGAGATAACCATAAGTGATATTGGGTTGGTACTTGGTGGGTTAGTGGAAGGTGATGCAGGGTATTTACCACACAAATTGGGATAGGTCATTTGAAGATCAAAGTTCAGAGGTCAAATAATTGATTTGAAATAGTAAATTTTAGTTGGCTGCTTGTTGTGCAAATATCGCAAGTGGAATTGGGCTGTTACTTGGTGGGTTGATGAAGGATGATGAAAGCTTGTGTCTTGGGAAAGAAATTAACCCGTCACTTAAAGGTCAAAGATCAAATCAATATTACTTGCTGGCTTGGTGGAAGGGGCGGGGATGTGTTGTGTCTCGCACAAAATGTAATTTAAAGGTCAAACGTCAAAGGTCAAGTAATTGATATGAGATGATCCATATTATGTAATGTTTCCTAGAAAAATATTTGATCATTTACAAATTATATGTGGCAGAGGCGATAAGGTCAGCAACTGCGTGGATTGCCATCTTGTTTTCTTAAGTTCTGTCCTAAATTTCAGTCACTGAAAATATTCAGACTTGTAGGCCTACTTCCGCAGCTGACAGGATCTTCAACCAAGTGTCCCTCAAATTTTTATTTTTATAGAGGGCATGATGTATATCAACTGACCCTACCTAAAGACCGTTGGAGAAGGAATGAAAAAACAATAGGCCTAAGTTTTCTCTTTCTGTCACAAATTTGCATAATTTGGTCTTTAATTTCAAAGTGAAATTTCGTAAAATTATTCGGAATTTTGATTTTGGTAACATTTAGCAACATTTCCCGAAAATTTTAAGATGTTTCCCAACAATTGAAGAAAATTTCCCGAAAATTGACAAAATAATTCACGAAAATTAAGGACATTTTCCGGAAATGGAAGGATTTCCCGGAAATAGAGAGGGGGGGCTGAAAATGAAGGAAATTTCCCGAAAATTGGTAATTTCCCGATTAGTAGCACTTGAATAAAGTTTGATGAAAACTAAATTTACCATTTTTTCCACTTTTAACCGGAAATTTGGTGGAGTTCTTGTATTCCTGAGAGCGACCCTTTCTGGAAATGCTGGACCATATCGTTTCATAGACAGGCAGGCAGGGAAACTCGTCTGTATAATCTTGCAACCAATCGGCAACGTTTTTTGTTTGCTGATATATTTAATGAAATTGATAAGAGCCAATTGATTACATGACTGAACATTTGTATTTGGATGAGAAGAACAAGACGAAACAAAATTTTTTTTTAATGAATTTCATATTCAGCGCGCTTGAGTAGTATCTAAAAGAAGAAAGGAAAAAAACAAACAGATTTATACTATCTTACTAATAAATATATCAAATTTGTGTATACGTAAATTCATTGACGCACGATTTCCATGTACGTGATTTAATTTCCACTACTGCATTTATTTACAGGGAGCAATTTATTGCACTTATGAGTGCAAAGGTTACTGCCCTATACACTGACATAGCTGGTCAATGTTACGTGGCAGCATGATGCGCGCTATTACAACTTTAAAACTACTTGTATTGATTTTGTAAAGTTTTCTTTAGTTTGTCATACTTTTAAATCAATAACGTTATTCATTTAAAAAAACAAATGACGTCATGGTTTGATGTCGGTGTATCATCACAAACGCAAGATACATTCGCGTCATAATTCCGTACCTGTTTATTGTTTGTTTCACGTGAGGCTGACGCGAAAGAGAAACTAGAAAATGAGGAAGTTCGAAAAGTTGTTTTTTTCCCTGGATGTCATCAAAATGATTTTGTTATTTTGATTTTGAAGTCATTGAAATTTGTTGATATGGAATCAGTTCATGCTACAAGTAAAAAAACCCTAGAAAATAAGGAAGTTTGAAACCTGAACAATTATATTTATAACCGTGATGTAATCAAAATGATGTTTGTTTGTTTCAAAACTTAATAGCATGACAGATTGTCACTCGTCGTCACCCATAAATCACTGAGCTGTTTCATGGGAGATGACTTAACAGCAATGGCGGCGTCACGGGGGGCGTTCAAGGGAAATCCCCACGAGATCATTTTTCCTACTTGCACCCAAAAAGTTTACTTTATTGTGATGCATTGCTGCACTGTACATATAAATATATAATACATGAATGGAGTTTCCCCCATGAGAGAAAGCTGCCCATCTCTTTCCCCCATGAATAAACTTCCTAGCGTTGCCCTGCATGGCAGTCAGGAATGGATCCCCAGTTAAATAAAAAAAAAAGGATGGGGAGGTCCAACCATATTACAATAGGGCCTAACACTAAGTTTGATTATAAAAAGCGTCAAGGATTAAATTGGTATAAAGGAAGGGGCTTGGCCCGCCTATAATCGGGCCCATAACCAGCTTTACATTTTCTTTGGGCAAGTGAAATGATTGGGGGGAGGGAAGGCATGCTATTTTCTCTTAATTTCCATTCTAAATTAGATTTGAATCTGTTGGAAAATTCCTTGAACATTATCCTTTTTTAACGAATATGGGTTGCTCTTGCATAATAATACCTATAAGGCTGTAAAAAGTCAAGACAGCTGTCATATTATGCAAATTAGGGTTTGTGCAGTAACTGTATGGGTGATTGAAACAAATTTATAGGGCTATTACAAATTATAATGCACGTTACAATTTTTCGCTTTCATTAGTTTTTTGGGGGAAGAATTTATTATTACTATTATTTAATTATTCATTTATTTATTTTTATTTTATTAATTATTACTATTATTAATTAATTAATTCAATTATTATTATTATATATGTATGTATGTATGTATATATATGTATGTATATATATACATGTATGTATGCATGTTTATATATATATATATATGTATGTATGTATGCATGTATGTATGCATGTATGTATGTATGCATGTATGTATGTATGTATGTATGTATGTATGTATGTATGTATGTATGTATGTATGCATGCATGCATGCATGTATATATATATATATATATATTTTTTTTCTTTCTTGGAGGGGGTCGCCGAGGGAAATATTTGGACCTTTTAGCATATTTCATGAACCTTTTACCATTACCATTTTACTTTTTTGGGGGAAGGAGGGGGTTGTACGACCCGTTCGATCCCCTGGCTACATCCATGGGGAATGGTCTTGCCAATGAAAAAGCATTTGTTGTTGGCCTGAAATAATTGTGGAACTTTTGTCAATATAACAGTCTATTACACTGTTCATCGGCTAATTCAACTGAAGAGTGAAAAAAGTAAATGCCTAAAAATCTGGACTTTTATTGCATATTTCAGCAATGCAGAAGTTACATCAAGTGTCATGTCAAATTGTGAAAATGCAAAAACAGGGACATTTCAATTGTCTTTTTTCTCTCTCAAAAATTCAAGTGCTTGGATACATGCAAAATAGATGTTGCAAGAACACGTTAGGAATCGTTTTGAAATTTACCCTAAGTTTAGCAATGATATTTATATTCCTAACAGAAACCAGTTAAATGTTGGCTATTGGTCAGTGGAATTTGAAGACATTTTGTTTAAAGGGTCAGATCTTTACCTTTTAAGAATCTGCAGTTAAGGTAAGTCAATTCAATTGAGATGAGTTACCTTTACGACATCATATGCAAACGGACTTAAACTAAAACCATTGAAATCAATTTAAAATTGTATCATTAATTTTTTTTTCTATTGCTTCTGATGATTTGCAGGGCTAAGGTAATTTCCCCCTAAATGTCCTACCACACAGAAATGAATAAAGGTGATGACAAAAAGATTGACATCTTTATAAAAAACAATTCACTATGTATATCAAAAATAAGATGGCAAGAAAGTGTAACATATGAGGAAGTGCTAAGAAGAGCAAGGATGGAGAAGGGTAGTTATGAGGAGATGGTTATTTACTGGAGTAATACTATGGGTGGGATCAAAGCAATGACAGTGGAGTGGCGCCGATTTGGATATCAGGGAGGAAACAAAGTGGGCTGACCAAAAAATGATGTGGAGACACTGTGCTTAAAGGAGACAAAGTCTGATACAATCATTATTTCATATGATAGAGGATCAAAATCTTAACTGCCAAAAACAGCAAAGCAAAATCTTATTCCTATTTCAAGTTATTCACGTTTGAAATCGACACATGGGGCTATCATTTTGTCAAATTCTGTATTGAAATATTGTGCATGATGACATAATTTTCGCAATAGGGACATAAGGATTATAATGTATTTCTTTATAAATGTGATTGAAGTTTTTATTTCAAAATGATGTGACAAGTTTTAACAGCATGTTTTGATAATTTCAAGTGTACACAAAAATTTCCTGACCCTTTCAAAAGAAAACCACTTTTTTATAAGCTTAAAAACTTGAGGGAGAATATAAAGAAATACAAAGCATCCAACATGTGCTGGGCTGATGACATCATAATCTGCATGTTTTGAAATCAAAATGGCAGCTCCCATGGTACTATTTAGTAGTAGCATTAAAGTTTCTAATAACTAAAAAAAAGTATTAGATTGCTTCGGGAGTTATAAAACTTGGGTCAGAAAATTTGTTATTTTCAATTCTATCAAATGAAATAAGGATTATGTCAGACTTTTATGACTCCTTTAATAACAGACAGTAGCAAGCTGGAGAACTTGGAATGAGGCACAAACAGTGGTGATGAAAGGAATTTGATTCTGGGCAAGCTTTGTCTCCTGGAGGGTGGGGGCAAAGACTTACAGATTGGACAAAATATGCAATCTTACACAATTTTCTGGGGGGAATAGCAATTTCACAGGGGAGGGGGGAAATCTTTTTAGAATAAACATCTTGGGCAGTTAGGTGTCACACATACTGCAGTCACATTTCAGTTTCCCTCAACCTACAGAGTGTTCCTCTACGAATATAGAAAATAATTCAATATATCAACTGTTTATAAAACAACTTAATTGTGGTTAGTCATTGATATGTCAAGTGAGATGGGGCATAAAAAGAGAATTGAAGAACTCGGATTCTTTGCGTGAATGATGACACCTTTTAGAGGCTTGCACTTGGCAATTTGAATACATCTTGCGTTATCACTCAATGATTGTCATGATCGAATGGGTTCGTCAGTATTCCACTTTGAATCTAGATCAGGTTTTGTATATTGGCCTTTTAAAAGCCAAATGTTAAAAAAATGCTTTTTTGATACTCGTTTGGCCGCAAAAATAGTTATTTAGCTTTTTTTTGTTCGGCTTTTTTGTGGGTTTTGAGACTTAAGTTTAGCCACAAAAAAGAAATTTAAAAGATTAGTTCAGTGGTCAAGCATGTCCATTTTATATGAGAGACGACTTCAAAAGAAACAAAATGGTAAAGTTTATTCAAGTTTCAAGCTCTGTGTAGAAATTACTGGTGTAGTAAGTCTACTATGGAAAGTTGGCATCTTCATCCTCACATTCTTAACATATGTTAATGTATTTTAAAGAAACTTTATTTAATTTTTTCACTATTCAAATTATTTTCCCTCAAACTGTCTTCAGGTGATATAATATAAATACTCTTCTGAGATTCACTTTTACTCTTTTTTTGACACATCCCATGGTTTTTAAGCCACAAAATATGATAGAAATATATAGACTGAGGAATCTGAGGCTATGACATCACAGCTAGTCCGATTTCAATCATTTCTACACAAATGATTTTAAACATGAAACTTAAATATCTCCTTCATGGAATAAGATTTTTGAATGCTTTCTTTACTATTTTGTTTCTTTTTAAGTCCTCTTTCATATAAGATAAGACTTGCTTGATTCCTGACTGAAATCTCTGTCATGGGTAAAAATTCAAAAATGACAAAAGGGACAAAGGAAAAGTCAATGTCAAAAAAAATAACACCTCATGTTTGCATCATTTTATTCTGTTTTATTACACAAATGCAAAGCTTTACCTTTGCAATGATACAGCTATTTGCTCTCTTGAAAGAGTCCTTGAAAAAATTCCCAATTCATTTTTTAGAAATGGCATAAATAATGTGGAATTGCTTGTACAATGAGCTAATCTTGTACCATACACCTAAAAATGATCTTAATGTACCATAACCTAAACTGATCGAAAGTCTAAAAATTTCCCACTCGAAAGTGATTCCAATCTTTACAGATAAGGACTAGAAAAAAATTACAATTTAAAATGAAAGTGCTTTAAAAATCTTCAGGAAATAACAAACACAAAACATCACAAAACAATTTGTGTTCAGGTGCAAGTCCACCTTCTTCAATATCCATACAATACCTCTCTGTAGTATTACAGTGATTTGATAACCAAAGGAAAAAACAAAAAGAAAGAAAAGATTTCTAATCCCTGAAAGATTTTGTGCACAAAATTAGTCACAATCAGTTTGAAGGCCATACTAGCAAATTTGTTTTTGTCCCGCCAAAGACTTCAGTGAAAATTATTGAATTATAGTCAAGAAAGCCACCATTGATTAAAGGTCGGTGGTCAGAAAGGTCTATCTTATATGGAAGAGGACTTCAAAAGAAACCAAATGGTGAAAAAAGCATTCAAAAATCTTATTCTGTTAAGGAGATATCTAATTTCAAAGTTTGGTTATCATTTGTGTCTCAGTCTTTATGTATTCTTATTATACTTTGTCCTGATTTTGTGGCTTAAAAACTATGGGATATGTCAGAAAAGTAGTAAAACTGAATGTAGGAAGAGTATTTATAATATACCACCTGAAGAAAGTTAAAGGAAAAAAAAAACGAGAAAAAATTAAATAAAGTTTCTTTAAAATACATTAATTGTTAAAAATGTGATGAAGACCCCAACTTTCCAAAGTAGACTTACTACACCAGTCAATTCTACACAGATATGACACGAGCTTTAAACTTGAATACCCCCTTAATAGAATAAGATTTTTGAATGCTTTCTTCACCATTTTATTTCTTTTGAAGTCCTCTTTTTTGTAAAATGGAAATGCTTGATCACTGAACTAATCCTTTAAGTTGAATGGGCAGTTTAATTCTCCATAATTTAAATTGAAAAATATATAATTTAGACGCTTAGAGAAAAACAACCCTCTTTACACTTCGTTTAAGAGTTGAATAAATCATAAAGTTTGCACAAAATCATTATCTATTAACAGAGACGTCGCTTAAGAGGGGGAGGGGGGTGTCTCACCCCACTCCCCAAACTGAACGGCAGTTGGAAAAATGAATATGACACTTGGATATTCAACCGTTCCTCTTCAGGCACCTTCACGAATCCACCAGGAGGAAACTTATGCCCCTACATCCCCCAATCAGAAGACCATAGTGACATCCCTGTAAACTTCATTAACAGAAAATAATTTCATGCAAACCTATCATTTGTTTTCTCAAAACTTGAAAATAACCTTGTAGAGAGCTTCTTTTATAAATGGTATTAATTGACACCATTCGGTCCCTCTATCCTACTACCATACTTTACAAGCTCCTGAGATTTCCCTTTTTCCATCATTCTGTAAGGATAAAAATACTGGCAGACTGATTATCTATATTTTACTCATTTTGTGGCCTTAATAGAAAAGCAAAACACATGGGAGCTATCAGACAGATTTATTTAGGTTTATTAATGATGTTTTGGTTAGATAAAAAAGTGGGCATCCAACCACATTAAGATAAGAGATAAGGACACAACACTCACAGTCAAAACACTAATGTCAAAAAGCTATGTAATGATACTCAAATGGTTACATTTTATGCATCTGAGGTAATCCCTGGAGACGATATCATTAAGACAATTCGATAAGACAGGAAGATATCACCATTTAATACATGACAGGGTTTCCTTTCTGAGATCAAGCACTCTATCAGATAGATATTATGTGATACAATAGTTTTTAGACTAAAATATTCACACACACTTTCACAAACTAGTACATACAATCTTCTCAAAGAAAATATAGCAGCGTACAATGCAGTAGTAACTAGTAAGGCTTACTCTTGATTGACTAGTTTCCTTGATTAAAGGAATATTTACATAGATTTTCATTTTCATGTATAGGATAGAGGACTATAAAAGAAACAATTTGGTGTAAAAATCGTGTTGATATCTTTCTCTGTTCGGGAGTTAACAGCATTTAAAAAATTTGCGTGTGTTGAAAAGTGATCTCACATATGTACAGCATGATGTCATAAAGGCAAATCCAAGACAAGTTTGAAGTATTTCTTAGAAAATTGTCCTCTTTCCTGGAAGCATTTTTTGTTTAATTGGGATACGGTACAACATACACTCAATATGAACATGCTGTGCCCACTTGCTCATGAACCGTACACTGTAAAAGAAAAACTTTTTTTTATAATAGAAATACATAAGAATTGTCTTGGATCTGCCTTTACGACATCACACTGTACACTGTGAGGTCACTTTTCAACATCCTCGCATAATCTTTGAAATGAAATAACTCTTACACCGACAACGATATTAACATGATTTCTACACCAAATTTTTTCTTTAATAGTCCCCTCTATAATATATGTGAAAATGAAAATTCATGGGAATATTCCTTTGGGTAAAGCACCAAAAGAATCATGAATTTTAAAATAAATGAAGAAACTTGGATATTTCACTTTTCAACACACTCACGCAATCTTTGAAATGCAATAACTCCTAACCAGACTACACAAAAGATGGGCAGATTGTATTACAGAGGATATGCAATCTCGTGGCATCAACTATATGACAGCAGAAAGGCTGACCAAAGACAGGAAAAATTGGAGGAAACTAAATATGGAAACGCCAACATGTTGAATCTAAAGGAACCAGCATGGAAGGTGTAAAATGAAAGGAAAGAAAACCCCTGATAAATATGTTGAAAATTATAAATAAAGACAACCGGTTAGTATGACCTATGGCACAGTTTTGATATTTACGAAGTAATGACCAAAAGTTCCAACATGTAAAGGTTTCCTTGTGGAAAATTTAAATGCTTTGAAAATCAGTACCCTGTAAATTATCTACAAGGCCACACCCCTATCCCCAAACTTGTGAGCCCTAGTAAAGACTTCCACAAAAATTAAGACACCATAAAGATACCAAAGCAGGTATAGAAGTGTAAGTTAAATCTGATCCCTTTGCCTCACTTACCCTCCCTCACCAAAAGAATCATGAATTTTAAAATAAATGAAGAAACTTGGATAATTCACTTTGTGATAAATATATGTAATTGTGTTTGTGAAGAGAAGTCCACCTGCAATCACAGCCTGAAATGTTGACCCTGTCTGCTGTTCTAACTCACGGATGCAAAGATGGTTAAACCATGAAGGGAAAATACGTCTTTGACACCATTTGAAGATAATTCTGATGGGAAAAAAATTAAAAAATCTAAATATTATTCAGTTTATGATTTAAAAAAATGTTTAAAAATATGAGAGTGAGCAGATATTTGATCCTATTGTAGAATTATCCCATATGGAGTTGTGTTCAATATTCTTCCTATATTGAGTAAGCAACAGTATATATAGTAAATATGTGCTCTAAAAATGTCCCCTGTGTAATTGTGCAATGAATAGTACATTGAATTGCGAAAGAGGGAAGCATATAAAGATGTATTTACTACATCATTATTTCTGTCACAATTTTTCGTGGGAGATTTTTGACATCTTTTTCAGAACTGTGGGAATTCTTTTAAATGATTTCCAACTCTTGACGTTATTGTACTCCAATCAGGGGTGGACTGGGTCAGTCGGTCCATGACCCATGTAACTCTTGATGATAATGTACTTCAATCAGGGGTGGACTGGCCAGTCGGTCCATGACCCATGCAACTCTAGATGTTAATGTACTCCAATCAGGGGTGGACAAGCCAGTTGGTCCATGACCCATGCATCCCCACCCTGGTGACGCCATCTGGATTCAAAATATTATCTAATATGCCTCGCAAAGCATGAAAAACAGCTGGAGCTGCCCATCAGGGGCTCAGACTATTCTCCCATTCAGTCCGTCTTACCAACACTTTGGGCCACCTCAACTTATATAATTTTAACCCCCCCAACTCCAATGTATGGAACAGAAGAACCATGTACAAACTGTCAGGTAGGTAGTTCAGGTCTTTTACATCCCTTTCTCGATGGCTAGGGTTACATAGAGATATTCACTGCCATTTGATAAACCAATTGTGAAGCACTCAGCGTCAACAATCAACTTGCACAAAACAACTCCCACATTTCTGGCACCTGAATTCCACCCAGATGATAATTCTGAAGGAAAATATAACTTTATTTGTTGAGGTTTGAATGGCACTGCAACAGTCAAATGTGCCAAGTAAATATTTAACTTTAAATTTTCATGCTTAAATTTGGCATAGAAAAAAATAGTATAATAATCTTCACAAATTTACAAGTTTGAAAATTATGTCAAAATTCACATGTTAAAATGATAGCATAGAAAAACAAAATGGTGTTATTGTCATATATGTCAGGCTTTTTGGCAGAAATGATGGCTTGGCTTGGTTTGTTGATGTTTAACGGCACTCAACAGTCAAATGTGCCAAGAGTGTGTCAAAAAGTAAGGTGTAAGAGTTAGGGTAGAGAGGAGATGGTGGACTGAGAGGGAGAAAAAGGAGGAAAACTTAATTAAGGTGAAAAGAAAGGGGTGTGCAAGGGAAGAGAAAGGAAGAGTATATGTGGTGGAATAGGTTGTTGTTGCGGAGGAAGTTGATAATGTTGGAGGAAGGACTGTTTTTGAAGAGATCTGAGATTGAGGTGGGTGAAGAGAGAAGAGACCTGGAGTTGAGGTATAGGGGACAGGCTACGAGGATATGCTTGATGGAGAGGTTAGTGTTGCAGCTTGGGTAGAGAAGCCGGAAAGGAGATGGGAGTGGGTAAGAGAGGAGTGACCAAGGCATATGCGGGTGACAACAATGTCTTCCCTGTGATTGCGACTGTGCAGGGGGGTGTTGGTCCCGACTTTGGTTTTGATGGTGTGAAGTTTGTTACTGGTTTCGTGATTCCAGGAGTCTTGCCAGGTCTTACTGATGTAATTGGAATGGAGAGATGGAGGTCTGAGTGCGGAATTGGAAAAGGAGAAATGTTATTTGACAGAGCTTTGTTGGCGACCCTGTTGGCTCTCTCGTTGCCAGGGATGCCGATGTGGCTGGGGATCCAGCAATAGATAATTTTCTTCCCTAAGGAGGAAAGAGCATGAAGTTTGTTGAGGATTTGTAGAATGAGGGGGTTGGGTCGAGCATCTTGAGGATGCCAGTGAGTACAGATTTAGAGTCAGAAAAAATGACGAAACGTGGGTGGAAGAAGATTTCTATGACGTTTAAGGCCAGGAGGATTGCCTTTGCTTTGGCAGAGTAGATAGAGGTTCAGTTGGGCAGACTTGAGAAGGAAGTGAGGCCAGGACAGACGGTGGCAGAGGAGCCTTTCCTTGTGGAGCCATCAGTGAAGAGGAAGGAGTAGAAATGAATTTTCAAAAAACATTATCACAGAATATTTCTCTTGATGATATTTTGATATCTACAATACATCAAATGTACCTGACATCGCAAAAGATACAAATCCCCGTGCCGCTAATAACATGTTTTCCATCCTCTGTCACACCTGCCATTCCACCCTCTGTTCCACATGCCATACCATGCTACTTCCCTCCCTACAGAAAATCATACATGAAAATCCAGATGCCATTCCACCACATGACCCATATGTCATCACACCTGCAATCAAGAAATGACATTTAATCATATGAATTGCCAACCTTGTCCCACATGCCATCCCTCTTTGTACCAGGTGCCATTCCACACTGTCCCCCATGCCATCCCTCCTTGTACCAAGTGCCATCCCACCTTGCCATTTCATGCTATCCCACATTCAATCGCACCTAGCCCCCTCCCACTGAAATCCAGATGACTTTCATTGCATGCCATCCTGTCTCAAATGCCATGCCACCCTGTCCCCATTCCATACCACCTCATCCCACATGCTATCCCAGCCTGTCATAAATGCCATGACACCACCTTGTTTCACATGCCATGACACCACCTTGTTTCACATGCCATGCCGCCTTGTCCCACATGCCAACCTGTCCCACATGCCACCATCCCAAATATCACCCTGTCCCACATGCCACCCTGTCCCACATGCCACTCTGTGACACATGCCATCTCACTCTGTCCCATATTTCACCCCATCCTGCCCCCCATGCCATTCCACCTTCATCTCAATTCCTACATCTACCAATGTTTATGCCACCTTCCACCCAACATTCTTTCCTCCCATCCCTCACTATCAACCCAACACGCTCCATTCACCCCCCCCTCCCTTCACCTGCTATCCTCCATTAATCTACCATCCTCCAATAATCTACCATCCTCCATTCACCTACCATCCTCCATTCACCTTCCATCCGTTTCACTTACTACCCCGACCACCTTTTGCCATCCATTCATCTACCAAATATACTCTTATCCAACCAGTCATGTAACCAACCTTCAATATACCTTCACTGTAACCTTCACTCACTCCATTGCAGCACAGCTCCCCCCTCCTCCACCATAAATTTAATCTGACACTCCAATAGAAACACAATCAACTTTTTTTCTCCTTATAAACCAAATAGTGCTGATCAATATACCAAATCAGAATGAAAATTCATTACAGATTAACTTGGAGTTTATCATAAGTCTATTATGTTTCCACTCTATTTGTGTGAAACCTTTTTGTTTTTTCTTATTCAATCCCAAGACACTTCATTATAAATTCCATTCAGTCGTCAGTCAATCTTTTGTTACCCAGTAGCTGAACAATGCCAGAGGCCGGATGGACAATAGATGTGGACGGACGGACGAATGGACGGACAAATGAATGGACGGACGACCGGTAAAGATGCTTTATCCCCTCTTTACCAACTTCATTGGCAAGTTTGTTTGTTTGATGATGGCTTAACGGCACCACAACAACTAGGGTCAAATTGTGCTTGAAAGGTCAGATTATTCTAGAGGTAGGAAGTAAAGGAAACAGGGGGAGAATGAGAGAAATTTAAGGACAAAAGGTCAGAAAGCTGTGATCGTGAGGGGAGGTGCATGGTTGAAACAAAAACAAAGTAGAGAGGGGGTGAAAAAAGGAGAATTAAATATGGTCGTAGAGGGAGGCATGATGAAGGAAGGAGATAATTTTATGCGGAGGATTTTTGGCAAGGGGATAATAAGAAAGGTGCTTCAGCAACCCTTTAAACTTAAAAGGCATTTGAAGAATTCATCACACACTTCATGTTTTTAAAATGGCACAGATGCACTATTATACACCCACAGACAAGAAGGTGTCCTAAGCCACACCTCATGACGAACACATCTTGATTAGCTTTTGAAAGTGAAACATCTTCTCTCAGACTCGATGTCCTTGGCAACATTCAAGCACTAAATTAGTGTGTGAGGTTCAGCAAGGTGATGGATGCTTAAAGGTATATGGACAACTAGCAACAGACTTTCATAAATTGATACAAATTCTCATCATAAACACCGACAATATACATTTCTTTCAGAAACGATATCAAAATGTGAAACAATCCAGTATATTCAAGGTCTTCAAACTGTCAAAATTTAAAAGATCAATTACTTCAGAGTTTTTTGACATAGCGTTGAGAATATCTCACCACTGACCTGTGACCGCTAAGTTCTGTGACATATACATTGTGTGTGTTTCCGCATTTGGACATACAAAATGGAGGCTGAATAGTTGGCTTATAGTTTTAGTTCAGAAGGTTCTGAAAACAAACAGGACATAGAACTGGAAGGAGAAATCATTCTTGAACATGACTTTCCAACCCATAAAGTTCGATGAAAATATGCTCCAAAATGTTCTTGATGCTGCGTCACACCATTTCAAGGACACAGATCTTGTAAACGTTCACTTTTGGAGTTAAACAACAATTTCTCAAAAACAAATTCGAAATTTTGATAGGGCATATCTTGCAAAAATCATCAGAATATTAAAAGGAACATATCTGTACATAAATTACAAGTCTATATACCTTTCAACACCTCCATGCCAAAGTTTGGTCAAATAAGACCAACCAGTTTCATAAAAAAAAAAAAATAATCGAATCTTATAAAATTACTATTTATCTATTTACTTTATTTATTTCCACTTCTTTAGACAAAATACAACAGAAAAAATGGATATTTAAAGTGGTGGAGACCATAATAAGCACATAAAACATTATACAAAGATGGTTTTCCGTATGATGATATATGAAAAATAGTATGAAGTCATATGAATTTAATTGAACATATGGATATAACAACAACAAAAACTATAATAGTTTAAACTTACAAAAAGATAACAGACCCTACCCCACCTCATCTCACCCCACCCAATCCATCTTCCATCACACCCCACCCACCCCACCCAATCCATCTTCCATCACACCCCACCCACCTTACCCAATCTATCTTCCATCACACCCCAGGTTTTGAGCTTTTTCTTAAACATGGATAAAGAGGTCAATTTTTTAAATTTTACAATCTAAAGAATTCCACGTTCTTGTTCCAGCAAACCTCACTTGAGAATATGCAAGACAAGTACATGTGTAAGACTGGGTGAGATTATCTTTTAAACATGTTGAATACTTATCCAAACTATTATTTAGCATGAAAAATGTTTGCAAAAAAGTTGGTAAACGATTGTGATGATGCTGGTAAACAAAGATCGAAAGATTGTAATTATATAGGCCATTTAAGGTTTACATTCTTAAAAGCTAAAATAATTAAATTATGCCACACTTATTCCTCTGTGCAAAACAAAGAAAAGAGATCATCATAAAATGATATGAACTTGCTGCATACTCAAAACACAACAGAGACAAAGCAAAATAAACAAACAGTTTCTATTCCTAAAATAGCTTCTGAAAATTATTGCATTTTCCTGATTTCACTTTAAGTTTTAAAAGCATATGCACAATTGTAACGCATTGCAATATCTTTAAGCATGTAGACAAAAAAATATAATGAAGCTAAATGTAACAACTAACTGCATTACTGCATAAAAACTGCATTACTGTTACCTTGTTCTTATTTTTTCAAGAAAGTAGTGTGTAGTATTCCTTTAAAAAGTAGAGCAACCTATTCTACTGCACTCATTAAGCCTTATATATTGTTTGATACAAAATAAAGATAACACCATTATTCTTGTTTTAAGAGTATAATTCTTCTTTAAAACTTTTATTCTTCTTCAAAAAATATCATTTGTTTTTCTTGGAATGTTGTGAAAACTTGAATTTTTTTTTGATAAACACTAATTCTGTTCAAGCAAACCAGATATGCTACTTTCTTCATATAATTTAGAATGTTCCTCCGTGATACATTTTCTTGTTGCTTACAACTTTCTTCCAGCAACAGCAGCTAATTGGTTGGGTAACAAAGGAAAATTTCCCCTATCACTTGAAGCACTGAAGTAATCATGTTTAGATGAAATAGGTTTGAAAAGGTCTATTAAATACATTCATTGACATAACCAATCCAACTAACCTGTTGCTTTGTTCCTTGTTTTAAACAGCTGAATGTTTGATCCTTGGAGCCCAAAGACTACCTTCACATGTTCCTTAAGGCTGTTCAGACTTAGTGGGAAATCTCCTTTAGGGTTCTCTAGAAGAATAGTTCCTGCAGAGAGATAACTGACATATATCAATTCATCTAGCAAAGCCAATCTGTAGACGGGGTTGTTTGTTTGTTTGGTGAGGTTAACGGCACCACGACAGCAGCGATGGTCAAACTGTGCCAGAGAGATTAAATTATGTCAGAGGTGAAAAGAGTTTGAGGAGAAGTAGGTGCTGAAGAAGAGGTAAAAATATAGGTACAGTAAATGGAGTGATGTAGGAAGAAGAGGATTGTTTGGGGGATTTTTGCGGAAGATATCGGCAATGGAATTGAAAGGGAGTGAAAGAAGTTCGGGGGCGAAGCCCAAGTCCAAAAACAGATTCACACACCAAAAAGATTATTAAGGACCCCGAACCGTTCCAGGTACTTCACACTACTAAGGGGTTTGAGGGAAGCTTGGGGGGAGGGGGTTTTAGGGAAGCTTGGGGGAGCAGGTTTGAGGGAAGCTTGGGGAGAGGGTTTGAGGGAAGCTCGGGAGGGAATTGAGGGAAGTTCGGGAAGGGGGTTTAGGAAGCTCGAAGGAGGGGGTTTAAGGGAAGCTCAGGGGAGAGGGTTTGAGGGAAGCTCAGGGAAGGGGTTGAGGGAAGCTCGGGAAAGGGGGAGGGGTTGAGGGAAGCTTGGGGGAGGGGGTTGAGGTAAGCTTGGGGGAGGGGGTTGAGGTAAGCTTAGGGGAGGGGGTTGAGGGAAGCTCAGGGCGGGATTTGAGGGAAGCTCAGGGCGGGAATTAGGGAAGCTCGGGGGAGGGGGAGTTAAGGAAGCTCAGGGAATGGGGCTGAAAGAAGCTCTGGGGAGGGTGAGGTACAGACAGGAAGAGGCTACTGTACCTAAATCACTCGAATATCTCACAGAAACCATAAATATGGCAAAATTTCCCATCAATGTTGATTAAAACATTTGCACACACATTTTAAAACATTTTACAGCCTTTTGAAATTGTAGGTGTTAATATACACATTTTTAATTTTTTGCAAAGTGGGTGAGGTACTAATGAATGCACCTCACCATCTTCTTATGTAAATCATTTGTTTTTGGTATAATGTACTCAATTACTTGAAGGAGGGTTGGTGTTTCAGACAGACAAATCTCATCCACACCCCGATCAATTTCTTTTAGGAAAAGAAAATTTCGTGAAGATTAAAATTATAGAAAGAAAAATAAAGAATAACAATTTTCTCTTTCTGTTCAAACATCATAAGGTTTGTACATGTCAACAAATCCTAAACCGCTGATCAACCATAAATGGAGGCACAATATTAAAAAACAATTGAGTTAACAATGAATGAAGTTGACAATGAAGTTGACAACGCAATTGACAATGGATAGAGTAAATACCATTTAACTGATAACATCACAAATTTGCATATTTCTTAGTATGATTAAGCCTGGAAATTGGAGAAAAAAAACTATAAAATGACCAACCATTACCGATTTCTACTGGGATTTGTTATATTCATGAATTCTAAAATATATTTCATACAATCTAGTCAATTTGCTGTGGATAATCACTAATTTTCTAGAGTATCCCCCACAGCAAGAAACCATTACCTTTAGTCCCTGTGACTCCTCCTTTAGCCTTGCCTCCAAGGAGTTCCACATTGACAAATCTACAAAATGCAGCTGGGGCAGTTGATGCGGTCGACGTGGCCTCTAGGTGACCCCTGAATATAACAAGTTCTAGAGATACTCCCTTTAGCTGAAGAAAAGAAAACAAATTGGTTGTTTAACAAACAAAAGCTAGCATGGAGCAGCACATTGCATAATTGCTGATAACTAACTCTATTCAAGTATTTGGGATGATGTCATAATGATATGCATATATCTTAACAACTTAATTGTTAATGAAACCAAATCAGGTATACCATTACAGCCAGTGTAAAATTGGTCACATTTTGGGGCCTAAACCTCTAACATTCGCTAAGTTTGCTTGGGTCTTCGCTTGGGTATTTGTGCAGGAAATTGTTGCAAATTTGGTGGAAATGTTGTTTGAAAACACATGAATCTGTGCATACGTAGGTTAAAGCATGGTGTACAGTTGTGCCCAAATTGTTCCATGTTTTCACCGACAAAATGTCCTGGATGTTCAAAATGCTCTGATGACCGAGTCAAATTAATCAAGATTATGTTTCGTTTAGTGGGAGTACTTGTAAGTATTCATTGTCAACAATGGACATGCAAATACAAGAATGCAGTATGTCAAGAGGATGCTGTGCATGCATGTACACTACCATGACTACTCTACAGATCTATGGACAGGTACCTGTGTTGACCTTGACAGAAAATGTGCTACAAACCATGGAAATAGCAAAAACAACTGATTAAAATATGTTGAAAAATTGACTATTTAACATAATATTTTATTTCATGGCCTAATAAATTATGAATATTTTAATTAAATTTTGTAACATCAGAAAAAGAGAATCTACAAATTCCCTTATCATAACTTATTGTTTTTCAGTCCCACCTTTATCGATGCTATTGGGAGGAGTTGTACATCAAAACCCTCAATTCAAATTCATTGGGAGGAAACAAGTCTGATGATTTTCAGGGACGGAAACTTAGGACAGCATTTTAAAGAATTATACAAAAGATTTGAGCTTTTCTTTTGCATACATCACAACTTTTGCATACATTAAAATTTTGATGAGCGATGCTTTGATGAGCCATAACTCGGATCAAAGTTGGGAAAAGGAAATTCTAAAATCATTGGGGAAATAAAGAAACATTTACATATCAAATATGCCAGCTTCAGATCACAAATCTACTTCTGTAATTATATAGCAAAAGCAAAAAACTCTCATAAATAAAAAGATAAACTGAAAGGAATATTCTTGTGAAATTTACACCAATTTTGTTTCTTTATAGTCCTCTATCATATTTATGAAAATAAAAATTCACGAGAATATTCCTTAAAAATAAAACTGACTGAATAAATTGTAGTTAGTTTGCCTGCTCATGTAAACTCAACAGGTATATGTTGCAAAGCGCAGTAATTCCCAAGTTAATTCTTGCCGCCTTCCTTAGAATACGATCACTTTCTACACCAATAAATAACATTCAAAGTAAAATGAGCAAAGGGAAAAGTAAAACCTACTTGGACCAAACGAAACATAGAAGAGTAATTTTGGACATCTAATCAATTCTTAATCCAAGTAGATATATCCTGAATATAAATTATTTACCATGACAAATTTGTATATGTTTGTAAACATTTAAGAAAAAGAATTTGTAACTTCAAAAAAACAACTTCCATGCAATATTTTTTCCCCTTACAAACCTTTGTACTCCTCATTATGAAATATTTGTATTCTTGTTTTCTATAATTTATGTTGGTGTCTGTAGTTATGGATGTGTGTGTGTGTTGTGTATTGGTATGTGCATGTGTGGGGCTGGGGTGAGGGCATATACTGCATTTACTACTATTAATGACACTATTTTCGAAGAATCAAACTAAAACAATTGAGCTATTTCCAGTCTTTTAATTGTCTTTCACTTAATTTCCTCCCAACACGCATACAGTTCCTATAATCTGATATTTCTTTCACATACATATTTTTATTTCGTAATCTTCAATTTTCTACCTAAATATTTTGAATGTTTAAATTAACCATCTGTTATAATTTCTGTATCCTTTGTTATACCGAATTAAACGAAATACATACATAAACAAAAATCTATGAATTGATTAAATATGTAATATATTTACTAAGAGAATTAAGTAGCAAAATGATAAAAACTTGGAACAAATCTATCTACATGTAAATCTTTAGTACACATACACAGATCTTGACAAAATTCAAAACAATATCACATTATTTTAAACATCCTCCTCACTGTCTACAATTTGACTCTAGTGGAAATCTAAACCCGAGCAAGCTACATACCATCTATCAATATTTACTCAAGAACCCCTAATGTCACACACATCATCTACAACAAGAAATTCATCATCAACTTACATCAAACGTCTCCTGGATGATCTCCTCACCAGAGGCTGGACAAGGGAACAGACATACAGGTTGCTTGATGGTAGAATTGATGTAGTCCTTGTGCCGAGGGATGATTTGGGACAGTCTGTCCGAAGATGGACTCACTTCATAAAAGATGGTGATGTCATCGGCTGGTTGTAGATGGGCCTGAGTGATGAATATGATACAAACATCTCACTTGTGCTTCAACAAAGTAATGTACTGTGGTCAACATCAGGCAAAAATTTATCTTTTGATGCAAGGCAAGTTTAAGTTAAAGAATGAGTTTCACTACCCATCAGAATAGAAACAACAATGAAAAAGGATGTTTCTTGTGCCTAAAAAATAAATGGAAATTCTAATAAGTCACTGAAGATTACACCCTTTCACAGTCCCATTCGCCATTTTGAGTTGCGAGTAAACAAACAAAATTTCCATTGTTCTCGCACAATGTACAATGTGCGTATTTCTAAACGACGAGCGATAATACTGCCCAAACCAAGAGCGTATTTTGCTGTTCGCTCACGCTGGTTGGTTTGTTTACTCGCACCTTGAATTTAAATGTCCTTGTGGGCATGAGCAGACTGGAACTGTGAACGGGTGTATTAAACTATACCTTTTTGCAACAAAAAAACTAGGAAACAGAAGATGCTACTAAATTGATGAGCTACAATCATTCAAATGCACAGATAAAGGTAATCTAATCCCAACTAAAAAACATAATAAAAGAAATAGTCATGATCTTCAGTTACAGGTTCCCTATATTACAAGGAATGTATATAAATAATCAGTTTTCCCTCATGCACTAATAGGTTGGAATGCTTTACCATCAGACATTGTTTATGTGCCTAATCTACGTTACTTTCATCTAAACTTGCAAACACATGTATTATAAAGTAACTTTCTTCTTTTAACTCATACTTATGTTATGCTCGGTTGGCATTCATGTCCCCTTTGCGAACCTAATATTTTCAGATTCAGAGATTAAGATCTGAATGAATACAACTGCAGGAGCAAGAGAGGGGGGTGGGGGTGGGGAGGAGGGAAGGGGGTGTAGTGCCAAGACAAAGCTTACCTTTTTCCTTAGTTTTTGAATGCGATTGATGACCTCTCGTGACGTACCCTCATCCAGCATGCTTTGATCAGGTGTTACATCTAAGAGCACTAAAACCTGAAACAAGAGAACAAGAGCGTCTTATTCATCACCTCAATTAAAAACATCTTTTTAGTCAACTCCTAATACACAGAAACATACACATGGTAGTCCAGGTCATTCATAAAAAGAGAATGATTACAGCCAAAAAGTGTGAATTGAAGATTAAGAAATTAATGTCTCCATGAGTTATGAGATAAGCCACACCCACTATAGCAATGCGGTAACTAGGTGGGGGCAAACCTCAAATCCACAATCCATTGGCAATCTTTGGTTCATTTATGGCACTTCTTTAAATCTTTTGAGTTTTTAGCAGAAGGATCAACAAAATTCAGTTTGCTAAGTGTTCTGGGTAACAACAATCAGATTTACAAACCCACAGCAGGCCCGTATGTGCAATTTTTGTTCACCATTTTGCCGTCACTCAGTCTGTGTGTGCAAAAATTTGTTTTGTACAGTAAATTGCATTGACTACATGAGCGCGCCGCTAGCTAGTTGTACTGTACCAGTACCACATAGGATGTTTGCCCCACTTAGTCACGCAGATTTTGTTGCTAGGCAAATTCATGCGATGATTGGTTGAAAAAGCTGTCAATCATCTAACTCAGACAGATTAATTAAAGCTCCCTTCTCCCATTCACTTTGTTTTGGGTGGCTCTTGATCCTGATAGAATATGGCTCAGGTGTCGGATGTGTGTGCGCAATGCAAGCAGTCTTTAATGGGTTTGATCTTTCAGCTTGGTGTAAGGGTTTCACATAGTGGGTTCATCGTCACATGTTTTGTATTGCCCAAGATAGTTGAACAAAATTGGAAAATTAAAGCTCAATAATGCAGATTATTTGTTCTTCGTACCGCAATTCCATTTTACTTGCATTTGTTGTATAAGGGTATTTCAGCTGACGTCATGAAATCACGTGGCTTTGTTTACATCGCCATTTTGTCTTACAAGAACACTGTCGTCTGCTCTATACTTATTTAAACTTACATACATTTGCATGTTGTTATATAAGATTATTTTTGTAAGATAATTATGCTGGAATCTTGCTGTGCCGTTGGTTGCACTAATGGACGTGCTGGGAATAAAAGACGCTTTCGATTTCCATCTGATTCTGATCAACGTTCGAAGTGGGTTTCTGCTGTACGACGCAACGGCTTTCAACTCACGGTTTACACTATGAGTTGCAGCGAGCAATTTATATCAGGTATGTAGGTTTTGTCTGCACATAGCGAACAATCAGATGGCATCATGTAAAAGTTACCCTTTGTATGTCCGGTAAATATATAAAATGTAAGAAAAATATGAAGTAAAATTGAAAACGAAAAAGAAAAAAAAAGTGCATTCAGTAAAATTTTCCTGAATTGGTAGGTGGTTTAGCATGCAAGTATGTTTGTTGTACGTGTGATGTGACTGAGCTGTGTGAAGACCCGTGAAACGCAATGACGCTTGTCCTACAAAATGGCTTCCAGATGAGCTAGACTCACGTGATGAAATCCCTCTATAGATCAAAAACATGCCTCAATGGGTCATAAAGAGGTTCAAACCTTTTCCTTTGCTTTTTATGCACTGATCACTTAATTTTTGTGATTTGTGAAAATAGTGTCAGCACTGTACAACCAAAGCATGAAAAGGACAATATTACACACGTGATCCAAAGGACAAAGGACTGAGGGCTTCTGCCACAGAGCAGTTCAGTGGTGTTCCTCTTCATTATTTTCTTTAATACATAATTGCGTACTCCATTTAATTGTAATATTACCTGCTTCTATTTGAAATCAGAGAACTTTCTATTGTGAAGTATAATTGATACAAATGTAGAGGTAGAGATTCATATGAACAATTCCATGTCCATTATGCAATCTAATCCAAACAAATTGGTCAGTCAGATTAAAATAATGCCAGTAAAAATATTCACGAAAAAAGGACTTTTTCTCACATCGTTATCTGTGTGTGCCTCATATTTTGATTGCTTCGAATCCGCTGATGTAAAGCTCAGCCTCAAGTCATCGCCTGACAGTACATGACCTTCAACCTCTATTTGACCTGCTTTCCTAAATTCCTGTAGCTGCTTGTCGTTCAGCTTCCTGATGGCATCTGATACCCTCTTGAAGTCAGATTTCAGTCTTTTACCTAAGGTCATGTGATCTGGTTCTGCTTTCAAGCTCACTCCATACTTGCCTTTGTCCCTGGACAAAGTTATTTCTCTCACGTTTAGTTCCTGTTTAGAAACAAAAGTAGAAACAAATCAAAATATATGAACAGGTCTTGTGAATTTGTCTTTGATTCATGCAGAGTAATTCCTGATCAGGTATCTCACATTTTCCTAATTGATACCATTCGCATCATCCATCACTCATGTTCTTTCTACCCGATACCATCCTTATAGCTCTGCCTCCCTGCATTTTCTCCCCTTGTAACACTCTTCCTCCCCAATACCAAATCTCCGATGATATCATCTTCATTTTGTCCCCAAACCGTCATCTTCAATACCCTCTCTTATGCAAATCATCTGGATCCCTATCTGACAGCTCTACTTCCTCCTCCTTATGATTATTTTATTTCTTAAATGCTTCTGCTCTCTCAATGTTTTCACTTCCTTCTTAAACCTATTTCACGGACATTTTCCCTTACATTCCCCTTTCCCCAGTCAGACCAAATCCTGATCGCAACATACTTCTAAAAAGTTCTATCAATGTAATTTCTATAGCACCAAAAACCAATGAAATGCACTAGGGTGTTAAACAGTGACAAGAAACTAAAGTTTGTGGGAAAGTCTCCAAAAAGATGATGTTTCAGAAGTTGTTTTGAGTGACTGTTGGCAGAGAGACTTGTATGTAAGGACTTATATTTTAAAATCTATTCTTGCCTGATAGGCAAGCAATGGAGTTCAAAAAGTTCACTGGAGATGGTCAAACTTTGTGCTTAGTGAAAGTTGAGCTTAGTGAAAGTTGAGCTTAGTGGAAGTTGTGCTTAGTGGAAGTTGAGCTTAGTGGAAGTTGTGCTTAGTGGAAGTTGTGCTTAGTGGAAGTTGAGCTTAGTGGAAGTTGTGCTTAGTGGAAGTTGTGCTTAGTGGAAGTTGTGCTTAGTGGAAGTTGAGCTTAGTGGAAGTTGTGCTTAGTGGAAGTTGTGCTTAGTGGAAGTTGTGCTTAGTAAAAGTTGTGCTTTTACAGTGCTTCTGTTTTGCAAAAATATCCATTTTCAATACAAACAATACTCTCCACTTAAGACTAACCTCCTGGATATAGTTCTTGAGCGTAGCGACATCATCCAGATACTGCTGATCGGGATTGATGATGACAACCTCCTTCAGAGGGTACTTTGTGGGGATGGTTTTCCTGTCTCTGATGACTCGGGCAAGCTCGATGACACTCTGCATGCGAGACACTGCTCTCTCTATGCCGCTGTCTATCAGATCTTCCCTGGATGGAAAAAATGTAGGATGCTATCAAATATGTGCCAGATAATAATCAAGAATGAAATAGAAAGAAATACCAACTCTTCTAAAACTCATCTTTTAATTCAATAAGTGAAAAGCATTT
Organism: Chiridota heheva; assembly: GCA_020152595.1. Lineage (NCBI taxonomy): Eukaryota > Metazoa > Echinodermata > Holothuroidea > Apodida > Chiridotidae > Chiridota > Chiridota heheva. The sequence continues at coordinate 220,811 of JAIGNY010003259.1, read as the reverse complement.
AACAATAGGATATTTTGATATCTATAATGCGCAATCCATTTTTAATATTCAGTTCAAACCCCAGTAATCCAAGTAATCTTCAGCATGACAATTTTGTACATCTCATTTCACTTTTTACAAAAAGATTTTTCTAGCTATCAAAGCAGGACGAATGTCATAGTATAAAACGCAACCTGATTGGTCAATGAACCATCTCAATCTATACCCTCATACACACACCTGAAAAACGGCTGTTATAACTGCGGGAAACTTGAGTTGAGAAGAGTATGTGGCGATATGATTCCGGTATTAAATTCCTATCTGGTAGTGATGCTTTGATCGCCTGTAATTTCAGCTAATCATCATGTGACACTTGGTGACGGTTTAAAGTTGACCAAAGGGTTCTCATGGATTGATATTCAGCATTTTATCATTTCGCAAAGGGTAATGAGTGGAATGGTTTGCCTGAAAGGGTTAGCTCCAATTCTGTTCACAATTTCATAAGTCAACATTGATAAGTTCTTTACTTACTCTGGGCGTCTTTGATTTTTATTTGATTTTTTGTGGTGGTGGTGTTAGTTTATGCTTTTTATGGGGTGACAAACCCTTCTTAGCCTGTTATTTTGTTGTCTTGTGAAACTTTTCATCCATTAATGGTGTTTTTGCAGATGAAAAAAAAGAAATCAAGTCCTTACCTGGCATGGGGCATCATGAGGTAATGGACACTGTCAGTATTTGCCTGCGTAATGGCATCAGGATGGACAATGTGCTTGAGGTTTTGGTACATGTACTCTGTCAGAAAAGGGGTGCACGGGGCCATCATTCTTACCATACAGAAGAGGACGTTGAAGAGTGTGTGAAGGGCATTCTCACATTCTTCTAGACCATCTTCACCCTAGAAAAATGTCAGAAGAAGAAAAGGTGCTAAATCCTTACTCATCAGGCCTGTGCTTATCCCCGGTTTCCCCTGAAGAAACTTTTGAATGTTAGGTTATTCTAAGAACATTTTAATCTAAAACCTAGATTGTCTATGTGACACTTGTGTCAGTCAACTTTTTACGGTTTTTAAAAATTTATAGGTAATAAATAAATATTCAAAATATCCATGACACAAATCTTGCTACAAACACTCGTACACATATCAAAAACTATTTTTGTTTGTTTTCCTATTGGGTGCATGTTGTAGCGCCTTTTGAATGTGAGCATCATATTCAAGTCATCAAGCTCATGCATTGAAGCAAACAACAAACCACTAAATCAGTCACAGATATCAATCCCCAACCTTTATACAAGAAAGATTATGAAGTATTCACTAAAGCAAACTTATATTTATGCCAAAATTTCATCAAAATATAACTTTACACAATCTTCCTTATATTAAAAGTAAAATATTGCATGACAACCCTACGAGGAGAGAAATCCATGTTTTAAACTAAAATATTAGCACTCTGTAGAGCGCATACTTCCGCCACCGCTGCAATTTTAACAATGCCTAGAATAGTTTTAGAGTTCATTCGATCCCAATACCCACTATAATTTAACTCAGAAATCCTAGGCTCACCAAGATTCATCCCCAAGTTTTGATCTGTAAGGATCATTTGCATTCGGAACACTTGAAAATTATCTTCTGATTGATTTCTTCCAAAGCCATATCATTGTTTTCACTTTAATTCAAGCTAAGCATTCATTGTTTGAAAACCATTTAGTTAACATTCACATTCCATCATTTTCCATTTATGGCAGAAACCATTTGTTCTTATTACATTGATAGTAGAGACCACTTAATTTAATTTTCAATGAATCCAAACAATTGATTGTTGGGTTTCTTTTCATGGCACTTAACAGAACTTACCCTAAACATCCCAACCCCTCAATTTCTGCCCTTCCCTTGCATCGAGACGTCCCAAATTTGAATCACTTGTTCCTTAACCTTTACTCTACCACACGGCGATATGATCACCATTTTGGGTGCCCCATCATTGATCCCGCCCAAAGCGTGTTTTCAAAAAAGTGTTGGTAGAGTAAGGATTAATCAACCCGTGACAAGTGTGGCAACTCAAAAATAGATGCAACATGGTCCCAGTGGGCGGCCCACTGAGTCACTGAAGTGAAATCAGCCCGACTCTGCTGCTCGGAAGACAAGAGGACCCTTCAATAATCAGCCTGTGCTTAACCCTTACTCTACCACATCGCGATATTATCGCTGTTTTGGGTGCCCTGTCTTTAACCCCGCCTCCCAAGCGCGTTTTCAAACAAAGTGCAGGTAGAGTAAGGGTTAATCAACCCGCGACAAGTGAGCCAACTTAAAGTAGATGCAGCATGGTCCCGGTGGGCCCACTGGGTCACTGAAGTGGATCAATCCCAACTCTGCTGTGCTGCTCCGAAGACAGAGGACCCTCTAAGTGCGTTTTCAAAAAAAGTGCTGGTAAAGTAAGGGTTAAGCAATAATAAAACCACACATCAAATTTAATCCAATCGATTCATCAGTTATTGAGATATTCTAATGACAGACAAACTCACCTTAAAATGTCCACACCCCTCTATTTGCACCCTTTCCCTGTTCCAATGTCTCAAAATTTAATCACTTCTTCCTTAAGCAGTATCAAAACCACACACAAAGTTTAATCCAAATCTAATCATCAGTTCTTGAGATATCTTGATAACAGACAAACAAACAAATATAAGGCAAAAACATGACCTCCGTCCAACTTTGTTGGCTGAGGTAATTAAGGATACTTAATGATTTATGGACAGGTAGCAACAACGTGAGCTTATTTTTGCTATAAACCATGAAAATAGCAAAATATTTTATCAAAATCTGTTAAAAATTGAAAGTGTAATTTTGTGACATCACAACAAGAACACCTATGAATTCCTTTACGTTAACCTACTGTTTTTCAATTCTTCACCACTGCCCTTTTCAATGGGAGCAGTTAAATATGACCATCTATCAAAATTAAGCAGGAGAAAAAATATAATGATTTTCATTTTATGAAGTTTTAGGACACAATCTTAGAGACTTACGCTAAAGAATTTGATCTGTCCTCTCTCTGCAAACATCACAACTTTTGTATTCATTAAAAATTATTGATACGTTGATTAGACATAACTCAAGAACTGTAGGTGCTACTTTTGTAATTTAAAGACTACCCTGTTCTGAATTTTAAGTTCCTACTGGCGAAAACAAAACTCTATCTGTCCATATGTCTTTAAACATGTGGAAATACAAAATATAACAGCACTCATATCTATACCCACCTTTAGTCTCTTTCTGTTTGATCTTACATACCAGTTGGTCAGCATGCTCACAAACTTCACCAAGCGAGGCACAACGGTGTACAGTTTGTAAGCTGAAAGCAAAATGGTGGACTGTTAAAGAAACCTTGTATGTTTAGCATAATAGTGGTTAACATTGATAGACTGTTCTTAAAACCATTTGCAGGTTCTGTGATAATCTACATAAGAAATAGTGACTCCCAGAGGGAACAGCTACAATGTTTCACAATCTACAGAAAATTGTGAAAAACAAAATAGCAAGAAACTTCATCATGATTGGTTACATATTGTTGGTTCAATAATTTTGATATAGTTTTCTATATTTAGCTATTAAAACAATACATAGGTTTGTGATAACATCAGTCCAATAATTCTCCATTTTCTTTAGTTAAACTGAATTCTTATACTGTGTTTTGAAGTTGAAAGGTGACATCTTATTAATACAATATCGTACGCAAGTAAAAAACATAACACAAACCTTCCATTTCTTGACGGAAGAACTTGATGAGAGACTGCGTAAAGGAGAGAATCCACCTGTCCATGATGTTTGAAGGCGCTTTGAAGGTGCACTCATTGTGAAGGAAAGAATGCTTCTCCTCCTGATGACAAAGATCAAGAGTTGACCAAACCAACTTATAGGAAAATGTGCATCATAAAAGAAAGGCGAATAATTAAAGAGATATTCCCGTGAATTTACCCCGCTAAGCGTAGCGGGGATATTTACGAGAGTTATACTTACCTTCCATGCTATAATTATGCAATCTGGTCACACGACCTGATTCTAACGCACTTCTAACCGAACCTAAAAAACGCAGTAACCAGCCAAGCCCTGACCTCCATAATACCTCTGTACCACCTCACCAACATTCCACCGAGGCCTGAACAAAGGGGAGGCGGGATGCATGGAAGGTAAGTATAACTCTCAGAAATATCCTCCCGCTACGCTTAGCGGGTAAATTTACTTCAAGTTATACCTTACCTTCCATGCTATAATTATGCAATCAGATTGCAACCGAGGATAGGAAGGAAGGGAGTTCAGGTCGCCGCACAAATTTTTTTTTTTTTAATGGCTGGTACGAAAACTCACACGAATCGAATCCCGTTTAAAGGACGAAATTCCTTCTCCCCGGAAGGATGAAAGACCTCAAGAGTGGGAAGAACTAACACATAGTAAACCACGGCGAGGTACAATCAAACTGAACAAGGCACCATTCGTTGACAGTAACAGAGGCAAACCTTGAAAGAACCTGAGCGAAAAGCTCAGAAAAACAAGCCAACCGGAAGAGCGCTTGGACACAATTACAGCAAAGTGTCCACAAAAACGCCATTAAGCCACACCGGATTCGGCCCACGAGACGGAACCGGGAGTAAACTACGATTGGGAACAAAGCGTGTACCAACAAAAACGAATTGAAGAAATCCCGGACAAGGGAAAAATTCGTTAGCGCATAACCGTGTAAGAGCTAAAGTTAGCAGGGGAACACGAACGCCGAAAAGTGAGTCAGACCAAAAACAAGAGAAAAACCGCAAAAAGCGTTTTCTCGAACGCGCACGAGATCCCGTGAAAAGAGGTTATGCCCCAACCCGAGTGCATACCGCGGCCGTTCTATGAACAGTTCAGACTACTTTAAAAGAAAGCCACTGGGCGATCTATTGGAGGAAAATGTCACATGACACACTACAAAGAGATCTCCAGAACTTACCAGTGGTCGCGAGTCAAAGACCGTAGACCCTACTGGAAAACGCCGTGGATAGCTGCAAGTTATCCCAGAGCTCATGACGGAACCAAGCTTGAGAGAGGGCCCACCTCCACAACGGGAGGGGGTGAACAACCCTCAGAAAAGCCATGCTACGCCGAGGAAAGGCGGGCCGAGGCCACACCATCAAACGGCGCCTGGGACTGAGATGCAGTCCGCCGGAGCCCGGAAAGAGACAAAAATCGCCCTGACCCGAGGCTCGCACGTGAAGCCTGCAAGGTCTTGAGCAGCCAAAGTTCGTCCTGCGCCGAGACGAGAGGAACGAATCCAGAAGACGGGAGTCCGTACCTCTCTGTCCGAAAAGGAGACCACAACCGGGCGCAAAACTGAAAAGCCTCGCCAGCACTAGCGGTAAAAAGGTGAACGAAAACCCCGGCATTTTGCCTGTCGAAAAGGTCAAGTACCGTCCAAGTTTCGACAGAAGGGGTCACAAGAAAAGTGCCCGACCTTGATCAAGAAGCCTCCGTCAGCACCGACGGTGATATCTGACGGGTGAAAACGTCGTTGCTTACACCAGGTGGGAGCACCCGCACCACCACCAAAGGGGGTGACCACCGACTGAACGTGTAAAGCGGAGGGACTGAACGACACCATCCGCAGTCCAGAAAAAACTGCCGACCCTGAGCAAAGGTTGTTGAAAACCTACTGACCAAAAATCAAAGGCTAGCGAAACAAAGGGCAGGCCGTTAATATAAAACGTAGACAGAGCTGCCAACCGTAAGGCTATGTAGCTGTGAGACGGCATGGGTCGTGAAGACCACGGAGCCGCATAACATAGTCGACGGCACCCAAGCCGGGTCCGAAAACTGTAGCAGTTGCGGGACCGCGTGAGCTCCAGGCCACACCTATCAACAGCGAAACTTGTCTAAGAAGTTGACTGGGGAAAGTGTTAACGCACTCACGATAGTAACAACCTTGAAACCGCTGGAGCCTACGGCTCGGGCGAGAAAACGAATACCAGTATGTCTGTACCGCAGTTAAGTAACAGGCCGTGAAACCGCAAAAAGCAGCTGTAAGGTGTTAAAGTATGGAATGAACCATACATGCCGTTGTTGGTAATAGCTACCCCAAACGTAAGGTTGTCTATCAAAAGGCCACCTATGGTCAAGAAAAATATCCTTCATGGAGTTAATATTGACAAGTAGGGGTAACGTACTCACGCCAACCGTATGAGTCATAAACCCCAGCACTGGGGTAGAAATCACGAAAGAGGTGACGCCCTGTGTATACTACACGGACCGTTAATTCCGTTAAACACCCTGCACCACGGAGCTGAAAAGCGTGTGGCTACCAGGGGACTTACGCCGCACAAAGTATGCAACCCGTTAAGTATTATAGATCCGTTATGGGTCTACAAAGGCGCAGCATGACAAGTAAAACCACGAGTCCTCCGCCAACTATGTTCTGTGCACCACGGAGCAAAAGCTCGTGGCTACGCGAGGGGACAACTGGTACTGGTAATGTGTCCCGAACGTAGTAGCTATCAGTACAAAAGGACCGCCTAGGTCCACGATAGCGTGAACGCATTTTACACCTGTAACGTGAGTCGTTATCTCATTATACCTCTATTCACCACGGGCCACCGAGTAAGTGGCTACGCCAGGGAAGATGTACGCAGTACGCGCTCCCGTTGAGAATAGTTAAAATTTATATACTGAGGCCGTAAGGAATACGGAGGAGTTCACGTGCCACGCAAGCTATACGAGTCGTAAACTGAGTTTGTTTCATCACGGAGCTACGAAACCGTAGCTGCGTGGGGAAGAGGGGACTACCGTCGCACTCAGCACGTGTCCCGGTAAGAGAAACGGCCGCGGAACTCTGTAGTTCATGGCTACTGGTCCTCTACCACACAGCCGCGCTGCTGGTATAGGCCTTTAACTCCGTTTGTATAAAATCACATTCAGAGCAGTTTGAACGGTCGTGGAACTACGTAACACGGAGGGAATAGCTCTCGTGATGGTATGCCTCCCGTAAAGAAGGAAAACTTATCACCCGAGCGCTAGGCCTCGAAACCCGAGCAAGCGCTAACACGCGACGCATCCTGGGAGCGTGACGTACTGACAAACGGGGACTCGTCCTCGTCCATGAAACTGGTGAAAACTATGCGGAACCGCGGACGCTCAACGCCGAAAATCTCACCAAGTCAGCTCACACGGACGTGGAGATCTCCAAACTATCGGGTGACGACGCTGTAATGCTACCTTGCTGTAGAACTAAGCAGCACTACGGACCCAAACGTCATCCCATGCCCCGGACGGAGCCGCCAAGTTGTGTTACAGACCCCTTACGGGTCGTGGAAAACAAGCCGTGGGGGGCCGTATGGAACCGATTACGGAGCCGTGACGGACCCTAATGGAACCGCAAGTAATCCAATGGCTCTACAACTAGCCGTAAAAAGGGTACTAACTCACGTAAGACCCGTGAGGGCGCCGCCTCTTGGGCCTGCCGTCCCATCGCGAACCGAGGACCACAGCGTGTACACGGGTTTGAACATGTCGATAACACTAAAGCGCAACCTAAGAAGCGTTTACAAGCGGCGATCGCAGGACAGTCAAGGCGCGTAACGCACCGACACTAGGGACCTGCCCTTCGTGTCGATGATATAGGCGCAAAACATCGCGAACTGTGACGCTCAACACGGAAAATCCTACAGAGGCAGTTCACACGGCCGTGGAACAGCGTAGCTATGACCAAGTAGCTTCCTAGCTAGTGAACTCAACTTCGGGTTCATCGTACAGTGTACGTTATCCCGCTGCAAAAACTCTGAAGTCGTACAGGCCCGCACGGTCTAGAGAAGCGTTTGCACGCTATGCATAGCGGGACCTCTGAGGTGCGTAACGCATGCGACGCCGGAGGCCTGTCCTCCGTGCCTATGATACTGGTGAAAGTAATTGCGGAAATATAACGCTCAACGCGGATAATCGTATTAATGGTGTTCACATGATCGTGGAACTGCGTAGCTAATGGCTACGGAACCATGAATAGAATAGCTCTCACGGCGCTATACTTCTTGTGAAGATTATCACTTGTCACCTGGCCACATAGCTCGTAGCTAGCGGGTGCATATACGATATCCCGTTACAAAACTACGGAGCCGTACGCATCCGAACACCGGAGCCGCAGCTCTCGGTCGCACCTTGAAAAATACCGGTCGCGGTGGAGTCTGTGCTCCAACCACGCCGCTTGAACCCAATCGCTGCGAAGAGTACCAAGAATGGACTCGCAGCATAATCTGCACGCGTAACGCGCGAGATGGATGTGACTGGAGCGTAAATCAAAGAAGCGTTAGCACGCTACGCCGGGACATCATGGGTGTGTAGAGCATCGACACCCGAAGACCTGTCCTCCATGTCCATGATACTGGTGAAAATAATTACGAACGGTAATGTTCAACGCAGACAATCTTAATTGCGTTTGCACGAGTCGTGGAACTGCGTAGCTAATGGCTACGGGACCAAGAAAAAAATAGCTGTCGTGATGCTATACTTCTTGTAAAGAAAGTCATCTGTCACCTGACCACGAGCATAGTAGCTAGTGGGCGTATAACCGGGTGAACTGCATGCGTACGTTATCCCATTAAAGATAAGTTCCGCCACTGGAGCCGCCCAATGGAAGCGAAAGGACCCGTAAACGCTGACCGTGGAATCGTATGGAACCGCACGGACCCGTAAACACGGGCCGCGGAACTGTCCAATGGAACCTTACGGACCCGTAAAGCACGGACCGTGGAACCGCACGGACCCGTAAACATGGGCCGAGAACCGTATAACTGTCGTAGCCGCTGGCTACGGGACCAAGAAGAAAAATAGCTGTCTCAATGCTATACTTCCAGATTTCAAGAGGCGCCCGCTGAGAGTGGGCGGCGGCCCCGCCTCCCTGGCTTTGGACCTGGGTGGCGGTGGCGGCGAGAGACGGCGAAGGGCCTATCAGACCGTCGCTTCCCACTTTCTCCGCCGCTCTTTGAAAGTACCGGTCGCGTGGAGTCTGTGCTCCGACCACGCCGCTAGATCCCAATCGCTGCAAAGAGTACAGGGATTTGACTCGCAGCATAATCTGCACGCCGAACACGTGAGATGGATGTCACCGAGCGTAATTTAAAGAAGCGTTTGCACGCTCACGCATCACGGACATCCTGGGTGTAAAACATCGACACTGGGACCTGTCCTTCATGTCCATGATACTGGTGAAAATAAATACGAAACTTGTAACGCTTCAACGAGACAGTCGAATTGCCGCGGAACTGCGTAGCTAATGGCTACGGGACCAAGAGGAAAAATAGCTGTCAATGCTATACTTCTTGTCAAGAATGTCACCTGTCACCTGACCACGAGCTTGTAGCTAGTGGGCGATAACGATTAAACCGCATTTACGATGTACGTTAACCCGTTAAATACGGACCCGCAAAACACGGGCCGCGAACCGCCCAATGGAACCGTCCCGCCCGAATAACGGGCCGCGAACCATATGGAACCGGCCAATGGAACCGTCCGCCCCATAACAACGGGCCGCGAACAGTATGGAAACGCCCGCCCGAATAACGGGCCGCGAACCGCCCAATGGAACCGCCCGCCCGTAACAACAGGCCGCTGGAACCGTATGGAACCGTCTAATGGAACCGGCCCGCCCGTAATAACGGGCCGCGGAACCAGTATGGAACCGTCCGCCCGTAACAACGGGCCGCGGAACCGTATGGAACCGTCCGCCCGAATAACGGGCCGCGGAACCGTATGGAACCGCTCCGCCCGTAACAACGGGCCGCGAAACCGTATGGATCACGGAACCGTCCCAATGGAACCGTCCCGCCCCATAACAACGGGCCGCGGAACCGTATGGACCACGGAACCGCCCAATGGAACCGTCCGCCCGAAACAACCGGCCGCGAACCGTATGGATCCCGGAACCGTATGGAACCGCCCCGAACTGCACAATGCCCGCAAATAGGGCTGCGGAACCGCCAGGGACGGTCCAACGGAACAGTATGGAACCGTATGGATCCCGGAACCGTATGGAACCGCCCCCGAACCGCACTATGCCCGCAAATAGGGCTGCAGAACCGTCTAGGGACGGTCCAACGGAACCGTATGGGGCCGTGTGTATGGGGCCGTGTTTATGGAACCGTGTTTATGGAACCGCCCCGAACCGCACTATGCCCGCAAATAGAGCTGCGGAACCGTCTGGGACCGGGCCCAACGGAACCTTTTCGACCCGTCAATAGGATCTTACTACAACTTAGGCGACGCTGCGTGTAGCGCCCTAAGAGGTTATCTCTCTCTCTCTACTGTTACCGCTCTAGGCGCAACGCCTCTAAGTATCTTCTCAGTAAATTTCTTTTATATCTGAAAAGAGAAGAACATATATCCATGCGTACATACACAAATACGGCAAAGTAAGTATGATCTTACGGACACGCTAAAGAGAGACGAGGCATAGCAGTCTAAACAGAACATCAAAACCTTCTTAAACAGAAAAACTTTTCACTGAAAAAAATTTCTTAAGAGAAGAACGTATGTCCATGCGTACAAACATAAATACGGCAAAGTAACTATGATCTTACGGACACGCTAAAGAGAGACGAGGCATAGCAATCTATACAGAACAACAACACTTGCTTTAACCGGAAAAAAATTTAAACGAAAAAATTCTCTATCTAAAAAACTGTAGAAACCCGAGAAAATGCATCCAACGTAATGACTTGATAAGCGCTGGGGTAGCGTGGGAAACACCAACCACTGTGTACTTGAGGTCTGTAAAGATAAAAAGGAAAGATCATTTCCCCTGTAAATAGGATGTCGGAGAGACCCACCCACGGTCTCTCCAACACCCCAATTTAAATCCTGAAAATTAAATATTTTTTCCCAAATCTGTGTAAGAAAAATAAAAATATTCATATGCTGTTAACGTGAAAACGAAAATAAGCTCGCTTGTAACAACTGTAGCTCCCTAGAGTTGTTACAGGGCGACCCCACGAACACCCAACGGTGACTACGACCCAATGCGCATGCGCCAAAATCGAAAAGGGAAATTGGCCTAATGCATACGAGAAGGTGTACTGAAATATCCTAACGTGCTAAACACTATACATAGTATAACGCTAGGGTCACCTCGAGGCGGGTGGGGCTAAGGGAGAAAAAGACTAATTCCCGGGCGCAGAGGTCCCTAGACAGGCACAACTGGTGCTCTAGGACCTAAAACACCCACCACGAGTAGGACGCTCGAACTAGCCACTCGCTTTGTACGAATGGGGACAAAACCCGCTATCCTAAGTGTAGGCTACACGGTAAAGTCGTGTTGGTTGGCAAGAAATCTCGACCCATGGCTACCTCACCCTTATCTCGAAGACTTGAAAAGGCGAGCCAGATGAGAACGGGCAGCGTAAAACCTCCAAGTAGAAGCTGCCAAAGAGAAAAGAGTTAGAAAGGTTAATTATTAATAAAATAAAAATGACCAGTTTTCAGCGATGTTAGTGACAACAACGCGCTGAAAAAGAGTGAGGTGGTACAGAGGTATTATGGAGGTCAGGGCTTGGCTGGTTACTGCGTTTTTTAGGTTCAATTAGAAGTGCGTTAGAATCAGGTCGTGTGACCAGATTGCATAATTATAGCATGGAAGGTAAGGTATAACTTGAAGTAAATTATAAAATTTCCCACAGTTCTGAATAAAGTTGTACGAAGATCTTCCCCCGAAAAATCATGACAGAAATAATATTAATGTAGTAAATACATCTTATATGCTTCCCTCTCTCTCAATTTAATTACTATCCATCGCACAACTATACGGCAAGATTTTCCATCGCACATATTTACTACATATACTGTTGCTTACTCAAGAAATCTATCAACAACAAAAAAAGGATTTTTTTCCTTCAAAAAAATTCTTCCTGCGAATGCCCATTTTCCCCGCAATTACAATTGCCGAAACTGTAGATATTTTCCACCTCCATAGCAGATGACCTCGATATCCATTTTTCACCCTGACAAAGGGAAGCCAGAGAGAGATAGCTATATGTCGTTAAACCCTGTTCATACACATCTTTCATATCTGAAAACCCAGAATAGAGATGCAATTTTTCTTTTTTCAATTGAAAAAAATATACACAATTTAACCAACAAAATTAAATGAGTTCCGTTTGTCAGCGTAATGTACAATGCAATCTCTGGGTGTGTCCCATCCTGTCTAATCACATTAGAGATATTATACCTAAAAGGTGCTAACAATTTTTGAAATTAAATCAATTGTTTCCTAAAAGTATAAAACAGATTAATATCAGAATAGTCCCTGCAATTCAAATTCCTTCAACCAAAGCTGAGATAATAAAGTGTGCAAAGGTTCATGCAGAAAAATGTATGTAGCTTGAATACAAATCCTGTAAAACATGCACAACCTACTAAGAACAGGGTATGTTTCTTATCAACTACATTTTGATCTACAATCCATGACAAAAGTAAATGAAAAAAACCTGTCTCCCACCATCAATACTGACATTTTCTTTGCTTGGTTTTGAAAGGCTTAGCATTAAAAAGGCTGCGAGTGGCATGCACGTGTGTGAATTTATGTGATTAAGATGTAAATAGTGTTTTGTTTCATTAATTTTGTTGGGGATTCATTAAAAAAAAAAAAAAGGAGAATAGGCTGCTGATTCTTTTCGCACTCAAAGTAATTATCATAAGTGACTCACTCTTTGCAGCCTTTCTACATTCTGTATCAGGAATCGGTAAGCATTGTACCAAGGCAGAAACACATCTTTAACGTCCCTTACTCCATCTTCCTTGAAGCGCAAGCTGTCCGCTCGACTACTGGTGAGTTGATCAGGTAAAGCCTGATGAAACAAATAAAAACAGGTTATAATCTTTTACAAAATCAAAAATCTGCAAGCAAACTTTCCGCCAAGTTTCATTTCCACAATCCAGGCACAAAAGATGCAAAAAGGAACTTGACTTATGATCTCACGAGTATCATTATAAAACTAATAATGAGACTAGTCATGAAATGTTAAGCAAATTCACAACCAGAAAACCAAAAGTTTTGAGGTTCCAAGCGCAATATCAATTTAAAGTTTGAACTATTGTATAACATTTTTTTTCTCTCCATATATTTCAAAATTCTCATGGTCAATAAAACAATTATTACAGTTATATATCAATAGGACCATTTTAAGAGAATTGTGAATAATACATAGCAGTTTAACATGTGAAAGAGCAAACAGCTTTTTTTCCGGATTTCAGTCAATTGAATAACAAAAAGAACAAAGCTCTGGGGAGGATTTTACCATGGCAACTCCACATATGCTAATGAACAAGAACTTAGCTGACTTCTAAGCCCAATCTATACTCGTTTTTGGAATAAAGTTTCAACATTCTGTGTAAATATTGCAAATGCAGGAAAAAGAGTATAAAATTTGGTGATTCTTCTTTATAAAATTCTCACAAAAACTATATCCTGAGATTGTTGAAAAAGGATAATATATATATTTTTTATTTTAATAACGCAAAAGTTTTTCAAAACTTCTAAACTAAACTTTAAAGTACAAACAAAACTGATACAATTCTGGTAATTTCTGTAGCATTTTACAACTATAAATATACATTTTAACATTTAAAATGAAGAAATTTATTGGGTGCCCCATATTTTCGAGATAATGGCCAAAGCTTATGCGATTAACGGGGAAGGGGGAAGGGGGTGGGGTAGGGGTGAAGTCACGGCTAGACCATAACCACAAAATGGAATTTACTCTCGATAACTTTGGAAGGTAATACAATTTGAAGAAGTCATCTTTATGATAAGTAATAATAATTCAGAGGTAGTTAAGGGGGCCAGTAGAAAAGAAATTTGAAATGGAAAATTTGCAAAGTTTTGAGAATAATAAGGATCATGAAGACTTGAGAGGGAAAAACAAAGATTTGTCCAAATTCACCTTTGAACCAGAAGCAACTTTGAAATCATCAAGAATATAAATGATGTTGTTTAAAGAGTCATGACTGGTTTTGGTTATAATGACAGTGTCTTCAGCATATTGCAATATCTTGATAGTATGGTTTTTAACAGTAATGCCTTTAATACGAATTGTTTCGCTTAACCCTTACTCTACCACGCGGCGATAGTATCGCCGTTTTCAAACCACTTTTTCTAAAATGAAATCGACTTTACCACAGTCCTATAAGAGTATTCTTAGTATCATTTTAAAGTACTCGGATATTTCTTTCACAAAATAAAACTTTTTCATAGGGGTCATATTACATAATTTTTAGAAAAAGGGTAAAACTCAATAATTGCTAAAAAATTTACAATTTTTTATTTTTCTTTTACATCTTACGATAATTTCAAGATCACACTTTTGCTTCAAAAGCAAACACGCAAGTCCTAAGACATGATAGTATTGGTTTCTGGTAAATTTTATAATCCCTACGCCCAATCTTTTGTTCTGGAGAAATTTTTTCAAAATTTCATGAATTTCTGCCATTTTTTCAAAAAATCGTGTAACCCAAAACGTACATCACGCATGCTTTGTTGAACCGCCGTTCAAAAGCGCTTGAAATTTCCTTTCATTTGATATATAAATAAAGGTATAACCCCCTCTATTAAGAACCTATACTATAAAAATAAAATAACACCTCTTCAATTTGAACGACTACGTGGTGCAGAGGAAATGTACGCGACTAGCGTGCGAGCGCTGCTCAGGGTTCGAGTCTCGCCGTGACCGCAGTGTAATTATTTTTCTGCTGCAGCTTTCAGGGGGGCGTTTGACTTTTATCATTTTGTATGTGTTTTCATCTTTGCTTTCTTTCTAAAAATTATAGATTAGTATCATTGGAAAGAAAATTTAAAAAAGAATCTAAATATGTAACACAAATCTCTGTTTTCAATACTGACAAGAAGTTATACTTCTGCAAAAATTGACCATTTGTTAACCAAATTTAGCCAAAAATTGCTTAATTTGCATAATTTTGTCTAATATTTCCTAAATTGGTTTTATTTACTCAAAAGATAAATATCTTAGCATCTATTCCAACCAACTTTGTAACGAAAGAAAATGAAAGGAAAGTTGTCAAAAATGCATATGAAAAAGTTACTAAAATTGGGGTCGCTATTTTTAAAGCCCTGGTAGAGTAAGGGTTAACAGCGAGTGTAACAATTTCAAAGTAAACAAGTAGGGGCTGTATAATAAATGTTATTGCACAATGGGCTCAATATAACAATGACAACTAAAAATCTCAGTTCTCACAAGAATGAAATTTCACAATAAATTAAATTCAACCATTTTTATCCAATCAACATGTATACACATTAACATGTATACACTTTAGAGCTGTGACCATTTAGCGTGTACACGCTACACGCCGCAAATCTTGTAAACGCTTACTAAATACTTCATTGCGAGTAATCGCTTTTTCATACATTATAGGCCTAGTGTCTTGCTGTTGAAAATCAATATTTATGATTCAAATCACACACACATTCGCTGACAAAAATCCAATCAATGATTTTTTACAAACTGTAAACCCGATTAGCATAATCCTTTTAAATGTGCAAATCACAAATGCGCAGTAATCACCAATAAATGGGGATATTATGCACTTGATTTCGCAAATCTGAGTAATCTAACTTGTAAAATGCACCGCGAATGTGCAGCAGTAAACAGTGAAACTAACAATAGGCCTAACGTTAGGCCATAAGGCTTTAAATCCCACCTAATCAAGGCCCGTTTCATCGACCAAAAACACTTGAATCGTGACAATCAGTACATTTACATGTAAATATTACCTGATGAGTCAAATAAATTTTGCAAGAAAGAAAAAAATATTGCATAATAAATTAACAGAAAAAGGTTTCAACAGAGCTAAAATTCTGCATGCTTCGCAAAGATGGCGGCCATTTTTTTAAAAGGACTGATATTTCAGAACTTCCTGGAGGTGGTGGCGTAGTTTTGAAATCTTTTACGGCGAGGTATATCATAGGCCTCAGTATGCAAGATTTTCACAGAACTTTGAAAGCCGTAGCGAATAGGACAAAAAAGTTACGCGATGTTGAGTTTAAATGACATTCAAAGAAAGTTATCTGTTCTTTCTAAACTGAATTTCCATGCATATTTTCCATAAAAATGATGATTAATACTGTAGAAGTCAACTTTTTATGATTTGGAAAGCAAAACTCAGCGTCTATTTGGGCAATGCAGTCAGTACTTTTGCCATACTGGTTGTGCGATTTTTTTACTTCCTTGTAGTTTTGGAGCAATTTTGGTGTATTTCCGAAAATTACGGTACTAAACTCGTGTACACGATACACGCCGCTTTTTTTGGCGTGTACACGTTTACTAAAATCCCTAAACGCTCACAGCTCTAATACACTTGCTGACAAAATTATTTCAAATATGAAACAAAACAGACATGTGGTTGTTAAAATATGAGCATTTTAAGATTTTAACTTTATGCCTTGTCTACTCATTAATATGCATGACATTGCTGCCAAAAATAATAGGGCACATCTGCAGTCCATGGGCAATCAATCTTCCACATATGAACTGAATCCCATATGGCCAGACGGAAAAAATCGCCATTACATAGGTTTGCATTATGCCTTCCATGCTCACCAAAAATCAGTTAAACATTGACCACTTTACAGAGTTTTTAAATCTCAGGCATCGATTTGCATATTTCATGCAAATTTTGTGATGTATCTCAGGGCGACCTTGGTGTTTTCTTATGTAAACCCTATTTTGACTTGTCTATCATAATTCTTTGAAGTGGTACAGCAAATTCTGCCCAAGGTTTTGAGTCTTTACCATAACCCCTACCCCCTCTCCAATCAATTTCTAGTAAAAATAGACTTTCCGTGATTTTCAGTGACTTAATTTTAGACGAGAAATGAAAAGAATTACATAAAGATTCTGAGCTGTTAGCCCAATCACAAATTTTGCAATAAATCAATAATTGATCAAAATTTGATCAGCCATAACTCAAAGACTAAAAGTATTATTTTTTTCTTTCTTCAAAAATCAAAACTGATCTGCTCATATTTTAATGCTCTTACAAGCAATACATAAATTGCTACACGTCCGTAGACCTTTAAAACTTGCACAAACTCACTCACCTAATGGCATCAGCTCCGTATTTTTCAACAACCTGCATTGGATCAGGGTAGTTCTTCTTTCTCTTGCTCATCTTCTGTCCGTCAGAGGCGAGCACAAGTCCATTCACGATTAGATTCTTGAATGGGGGCTTATCAAAGAGGGCAGTAGACAGCACAAGAAGGGTGTAAAACCTTAGGGGGAAATATACATGCAACATTCGATCACTTGACATGCAAACTTGAAAACTTTTAATTTAGATATTTACTCATGTTTAATTCAAAACATAAATGAACACATTTGACAGGGATGTCTAAAGACATATTTCAAATTTGTTGGCAGCAAAATTATATCTTGCTCCATCACTGTTAATCATGAATGTCATCAAGCTGGGCAATACCTATAAATCTCCTTATACAGTACATCATATTTATTCCTTATGCTCTGATAATCTAATCAGATTACGTTTATTCCATAGGACATGTCGTTCTGGATCTACGACCAATCAAAGAACTTTAAATTGAACCTCGTTCACTTTTTAATATTAATGAAATCACCACTCCAAAACAAGCACATCCTCACACTTTAGGGCATCTGTGTAGCATATATAACATGACACAAAAGGGTGACATTTTTGTTACATGGAGAGTTGTAACAAATCAACTAAAGGTCAGATATTGTGTTATCATGGAGATAAAGATACATTACAGTTCAATGTCTTTGATTGGTTGAAATATTGACAAATTCCCAACACAATCCCTGACAAGACACCAGTTGCTTGACCACTGAACTAATCCTTTAATGGAAAAATTGAAATGTTACTCAGTCAAAATTGGCACTATCGTGAATCAAATGTTTTTAAAACAATTGTAATCTGTCTTACCATCCTCGGGTCTGGTCAATGCCCTCCGCGATGAAATCAGCTGGAAAACAATCCTCAAATTCCTTCTTGTTCTCAAATGGGTAGTGGGCTTGGGCGTACGGCATACTGTGCAATTGGGGAAATGAAGAATAAATCACGTTATTATCTATTTATTATCATCATTTAAACTTATGCAGCACTTGCTTGTACAGGAAAAATTACACTCAGCAGGACTTTACAAACCAGGAATATAAAAAAAATTGAAGGAAAAAGTTAATGAAAAGTCTGGAGAAGAAAATATATCTAAACGTTTTCTTTTAATTAGATTTAAGTTATTTATGTTTTTATTCTCAGTGGGTAGTTTGTTTAGGTCCCCCAGCAGAAAATGCCCATGCGGAGAATGATGTTATGTTCCTACAACTCCTCAGCAATTTACATGCATGCCATAATATATTAGGCCCAAAAATAAATTATTTGTTTGCCCTTTGTTTGTTTGATGAGGGCTTAACGGCACCACGACAATGAGGGTCAAATTATGCCTGAGAGGTTAGATCATTCTAGAGGTAGGGAAGAAAGAAAACAGGGGGAGATTGAGCGAAATACGAGAACTAAAACCAGAATGCTGGGATCGAAAGAGGAGGTGCATGGGTGAAAAAAACAAAGCAGAGAGAGGGGGTGGGAGAGGAGGACTAAATATGGTTGTAGAGGGAAGCATGATGAAGGAAGAAGATCACTTTATCTGGAGGGTTTTTGTGGAAGAACTAGGCAATTGAGTTGTGGGGAGGAGTGAAGCTCTGGGAAGGTTGTACAGGGGCAAGCAAGGAGAACGTGATGGACTGTAAGGGTGTAGTGGCAATTGTTGCAGAGGGGTTGGGGGAGCCTATAAGGAGGTGGGAGTGAGTGAGGTGGGTGTGACCTATTCTAAGATGGGTAATATAAATGTTGCCCTTTCTTGTGGAAAATTGTAAGGCAGGAGTGGGCGGAAAAGAAGTTTTCTTTTTCCCCCACAGAACACTGAAATGGCATTTTTTCTCACAACGCTTGTGATCCAGACTAAATCACTTAGGGTTTAGCATCTAGAACATTTATACAACAGACTTAAGACCCTTCACTTTATTTCCATACTGTTTGTTCCTATAATTTTGCTCAGTTTTTATATCTCATTTATGCTTCTTGTGTGATTTGGGATTTTCTCTCCCTTGCAAGACACACTCCTTACAAACAGGAAGGACAACTTTGTATTCTATCACAAGCTCTTGTGGGTGATAGGCTTCATTTTCAAGCGTATGGATTATTTTTTCGGCAAGTTAGGGGCAGCGGAGCAGGGCAACAAATACTTCTTTAGGCCTTACACATTTTCTCAGAAGCCGTTTTCTAGTTCAATTCATCTTTCTTCAACAGAATATAAACATGTTGGAAGGAGACTTTTTCCACCATTTAAATACATTTTTGATGATATTGGAATGAGTGCCAAGTGTATTTAGATATGAAACTGGACAATCTACAAAAAAAATCATAATTGGAAGAAAGATCAAGTCCATAATCCCTTTGTACTCATATTCCAATTGCAGAGTTGGAATTAATTGTAAAATTTCTCACGGTTCTAAATAAAGGTGTCAAAAATCTTCCCATAAAAAATTACGACAGAAATAATATTAATGTAATTAATAATATCTTTCCCTCTTTTGCAATTCAATGTACTTTTCATCACACAATTACATTGGGGACATTTTTAGAGCACATATTTACCACATTATACTGTTGTTTACTTAACTCCAGTAATCTTTATAAAAAAATCATTATTATCTTTTTAATGAAAACAAAATTTTCTTCCGGAGAATTTCCAATTTTCTTGTTGTTATAACGACTAGAACTATAATTTTTTTTGAAGGTCTGCCCATGTGTTCCTATCAATTCTCACAAACAACTTGACTGTTGTTTGTTCGCATGTATTGCCATGGGCAGTTGGCTTATTTTAACCCTTACTCTACCAGGGCTATAAAAAAGCGAGCCCAATTTTCGTAACTTTTTTCAAATGCATTTTTGACAACTTTTATTTCATTTTCTTTCGTTACAAGTTTGGTTGGAATAGAGGCTAAGATATTTATCTTTTGAGTAATGAAAGCCATTTTAGGAAATATTACACAAAAATATGCAAATTAAGCAATTTTCAGCTAAATTTGGTCAAGAAATGGTCAATCTTTGCAGAAGTTTTAACTTCTTGTCAATATTAAAAACAGAGATTTGTGTTACATATCTATATTCTTTATAAAATTTATTTTCCAATACTAATCTATAATTTTTGGAAAGAAAAGAAACATGAAAAACATCAAAATTGATTAAAGCTGCAGCAGAAAAATAATTACGCAGAGGTCACGGTGAGACTCGAACCTGGAGCGCTTGGGTGCTAGCCGTACATTTTTCCTCCATGACGACATAGTCGTTCAAATTGGGAAGGTGAGATAAAAAAATTACAGGAAAGCTTCTAAATAGAGGGGGGTATGCCTTTATTTATATATCAAATGAAAGGAAATTTCAAGCACTTTCGAATGGCGGTTCAATGAAGCATGTGTAATGTACGGTTTGGGTACACAATTTTTTTTGAGAAAAAAAAAAAAACAGGTCAAAAATGAAATTTTGAAGAAATTTCTCCAGAACAAAAGATCGCAGGTACCGATTATAAAAATTAGACCAGAAACCATACTATTAAGTCTTAGGACTTGAATGTTTGATTTTGAAGCAAAAATGTGATCTTGAAGTTATTGTAAGATTTAAAAGGAAAAAAAAGATTTTTTATAAATTTTTAGCAATTTTTGAGATTTACCCTTTTTTTAATGTACTTTTTCTCAAAATTCTGTAATATGACCCTAAAAAAGTCAGAGTTAGACCATTTATTCTTAGACAATAGATGTTTGTGAATTGCTGGAGAATTTTTTTATTTTGGTTCAAAATTTTGAGATCTCATTATTCTTGATATTTCCTATGGCATTTTTTATTTTATGATTTTAAGGTCTACCAATGCTATCTAACAATAGCAATTTTTACTGAACCATGCCTTGCACATGCTTTGGTACATATGCTCATTTGCGAAAGGCTATATGCTCGTATGAGAAAGGCACTGACTGCAAGCCCTGCATTGCGTCCTTGAGCAAGACACTTTGCTCTACTAGCTCCAGTTCACTCAGCTGTAAAGTGAGTACCAGCACTGCTGGAGAGACCTGCGATGGACTGGTGTCCAGTCCAGGGAGAGCCATGTGCTCTTATCCGCTTTGACAGGGAAACTGGGGTTTAGCACCCTCATGGCTCTAGTATAGATTTTAACTTTTTATTAAATGCCTTGATGAAGAATCTATTGTCCTTCAAGTGGAGTACAAAAACAATTTGAAAAGATGATTACCTGCCACTTTCAAACCAGCAATCAAACACAGCAGAGATTCTCTTGAGAGGAGGGTGGCCTGGTCTCTTGGAGGGTATTGTCAAACCATCCACGCTGAAAAAGTGATAAATTGTATATCATGTAGAATAGGATTTATATCAATTTCTTTAAATATCTCTAGAAATCTATATCATGTTTCGTTTGGTTCCAGCACAAAAATAAGCTTGATAGGATTTTCAGCCAGCAATTACTGTAGTTCAATTAATATGGTTAGTTGAAAGAGCACACTGGCATACAGACAAGCAGTGCCGCTGAGATAGGGGGTGGGCCCATGGTCTTAGGGGAACTGTGTCATAAGGGCCTGTCAAAATTAAGTAAAGGAATGTGTGTTCAAACAGTGAGGCCTCAAAAATTGGAGAAAACGGTGTAAATTGGAACAGAAATAGGTGATGACCTTTTCTTGTGCTATTCAGAATTTCAGAATACAACTTACTTTGCATGTAAATACAAATTAAAATGGTTTCATGAAGAAACATGTGACAACAAATTACAAACTATTAGTCAGCACATTTAATATATTCATAAAACTGCTAAAATGTTACTCTAGTTTCCATTTATCAAAACTGAAGTTTAAAAGGTTACTTCTTAATGTCTTCACGAAATTTTACGAAATGGAAAAAAAAAAGATCTCTGAACAGATTGATTGCAACAACTTGGCAAAAAATAAGCTACAAACCCAGGAAAAAGCTTCAAAATTAATTTAAATCAACCTTTTTACAGTATTTTGAAAATAAAAACCCTCTTATGATAAATTATGCATATTTCTATGTGGATTTGCGGCATCAGAAAGAGACAATTTTATGAATTTCCTTTTTATGGTAAGTTCTTGCTTTTCAATCCTTCATCAACATTCTCTTCACGGGAGCAGTTGAATATGACCAGGAGGCTTTGAATCTCCATCTAACCCTTCATCAAAATTTAATTGGGAGAAAACAAGTCAGATGAAATTCAGTGACTGAAATTTAGAATGGAAATTTAAAGAATAACATTACAGATTTTGGGGTGCCTTCTCGATCATACATCATAAGTTTAGGATACATTCTCCAAACTTTGACTAGCAGTTTGTCAGAAACAACAAGTGCTTTTGTGGTAAGTACAAGGTTATTCTGTTCAGAAGTGAATGCTCTTTGTGTTGAATATATCAACCTTTCTATATTCTTTAAAGAAACTATAAACAAATTTGCTATAAACTTGTCTTAAAGGATTAGTTCAGTGGTCAGGCATGTCCATCTTATATGAAAGAGGACTTCAAAAGAAACAAAATGGTGAGGAAAGGCTTCAAAAATCTTATTCCGTTCAGGAGATATTCAAGTTTAATGCTCTGTCTTATCTTTGTAGAAATGACTGGTGTAGTTAGTCTACTATGGAAAGTTGGCGGCCTTATCTTCACATTCCTAACGATTGTTAATGTATTTTAAAGGAAGTTTATTTTTTTATATTTTTTTTATTTAAATCATTTTCCCTCAAACTTTCTCAAGGTGCTATATTATAAATATCCTTCCTAGATTCAGTTTTACTACTTTTTTGACATATCCCATGGTTTTTGAGTCACAAAATATGATAGAATACATAAAGCTTGTCTGATTTCAGTCAGTACTACACAAATATACCAAAATTTAAACTTAGATATCTTCTTAATGGAATAATAATTTTGAATGCTTTATTCACCATTTTGTTTTTTCCAAAGTCCTCTTTCATATAAGATTAACTTGCCTGACCACTGAACTAATTCTTTAAACACAAGATAGTAAGTAATATAAACAGCTTTCCTATCAACACTAGTGTTAAATCAATATACAAAAGATACCATAGATAACAGATGTAACCTAAATACCAGAATGATTAGCACTGGTATTAAACAGGTAACTAGACCAAATTTTAAAATGAAATTGTGTTGCCCAAAATAAAAGCTTTACCTTTCTCGATGCAAGTCTGTGATCTCTGTACCAGTCAGCTCTTCCAATTCCTTTATCGAGCCAATGCAAACAATCTCTTCAAAATCATCGCTGACCCACAGAGGGATTGGCGTTCCCCAGTAGCGGTTCCTAGAAATCGCCCAGTCATGCGCATCCCTAAGCCAGTTGGCAAAACGTTTCTCCTTCACAAAATTGGGCACCCTGCAAATGGTTATTTAAATTGGAAAAATGAGAGCTGTAATCTCTTGACCTTTGTTGCCTTACCTACAAAATATTCAATATTCTACCATAATCATGTCATTCACTGCTATTTGCAATTTCTAAATGGCAGGTAAAGCCTTCAGTTTGTTTGTTTGATGAGAGTTTAACAGCACCACAACAGTAAGGGTCAAATTGTGCCTGAGAGGTTAGATCATTCCAGAGGTAGGAAGGAAGGAGAGTAAACAGGGGGATATTGAGAAAAACACGAGAACTAAAAGCCAGAAAGGTGGGAATGAGAGAAGAGGTGTATGAGTGGAAAAACAATGTAGAGAGAGAAGGGGTGGGAAAGGAGGACTAAATATGGTTGTAGAGGAAAGCATGATGAAGAAAGGAGATTATTTTATCCGGAGGTTTTTTTTGGAAGAGCTCGCCAAGCAGATAGAGTACTTGACCCAAACTGAGCAGACTCTTAGCAACCTGGTGCTCACTTCAAAGCCGTGTCAACTGGAGCAATTAGAAATGAAGTGTGTTGCTCAAGAACACACTGTTACACCCAGGTATTAAAGGAATTAAACCTAGTACATAATGTGGCACCCAGGTAAGAAATCTAACCCAGTGAGGCTAATGACATATTTACAATGTATATTTACATTTACGGAGCTGGGAAAAATCTATGGTTTTGGCAGCTATAACAGCAGTAAAATCGGCAATACTTTGAGAAAAGAAAAAAAAAATTGAAGGATTTTCCAAGTAAAAACACCAGTATACGTGGTAAAAAATATCCCCCTGTAATTAAGCGATGAAAAGTACATTAATTGTGAAAGAGGGAAGTATATAAAGATGTATTCATTACAGTAATATTATTTTGGTCGCAATTTTTTTGTGGAAGATTTCTACCATGAGAAAGTTTATTATTAATTCCGAACAATATATAGATTGCAATTTTTTCATATATATATAAATATATACAATTGTGGGAAGGGTTTTCTTTCACAAATATAATGCATCCCAAAGTTTCAGTTAAGGATGCAAAAATATGCCAGCATTGACTCATTTTTCAAGTATTAACAAGTTACACCCACCAGTACGTCTCATGGTTATTTGCTATCAGTCTATCCACAATGTTTTCAACTCGAACAAACCAGCTGGAAACTGCTTTATAGATGAGAGGTGTCTCAGACCTCCAGCAAAACGGGTAGCTATGCTTGAATGTCCTCTGATCTACCAATCGACCATTATGCTTCAGCCATTTCATGATGTTCTTATCTGCATCCTGTCATCAAAGTGAAGATAAAATAACATCATTCCTCTAAAAGATATACTTCTTTTACAAACATATGATAGAACAATTATAACACTGACACTATCAACAAATTCTTTTTCCGAACATTTTATTCGTCACTTTGAATAACTTTGCATTAATGTTTGCTTTTAAATTATAGGAAACTTTGCAAAATCATTGTGGTCATTTGTAAAAAGCAAACTTTAACTTGCTATCTTGATCATTTTTACAATATCATGACAATAAATAAAAATTAATGAATGTAAGTGATTATTGATCTGAAAAATGAGCTCTAAGGTGAGTTTCCAATTGTTGAGTAAGCTATGAATATCATATTACCTTTACATACTGTCCTGCAAAATCTGTCACTTCTTCTGTGAAGTGGCCAGTTTCATCCACTGGACATACAAGCATGTCTTTGGTGATCACACCATTTGCAAGACACACGCGGTAATCATCCTGTCAAAAGGATACATCAAATAGTAAGAATAATCGTGTACAATGTGAGAGATTCAAAGTCACAAAACTGCCACCCTCCACTCAAATATGGCTTCCGTTTACATGTGTAAATGCTAAAATTGGACAAATTTTAATAAAGGGCATAAAGCTTTTTATGCAGGGAGTTAAAAATACTTTTGAGACGGAGCTCGACGAAATCTTCAATTCCGGCAGTTATAACCATGAGAAAATCGTGAATTTGCAGGAAGAAATATATATATTTTTTGTTTCTTGAGTAAACAACAGTATAAGTGGTAAATATGTGCTCTAAAAATGTCCTCATGTAATTGTGTGATGAACAGTACATTAATTGCAAAAGAGGAAAGCACATAAAGATGTATTCACTACATTAATATTATTTCTGTCATGATTCTTCG
The DNA here is from genome assembly GCA_020152595.1 of Chiridota heheva. Lineage (NCBI taxonomy): Eukaryota > Metazoa > Echinodermata > Holothuroidea > Apodida > Chiridotidae > Chiridota > Chiridota heheva. The sequence continues at coordinate 195,166 of JAIGNY010003259.1, read as the reverse complement.
TGGAAAGTTTTTAGACACCTTTATTCAGAAGTGTGGGAAATTTTATAATTAATCGCAACTATGCTTTGAGGGCATCTTTTACTTTGATTCACCTATTTAGCCCTACTTGTTATGCACCTTAAACGCCTTCAAGATATGTTAAGGAACACTACATTGGGCATAAATCTCACTAATGTTCAGGCATGCGAGTAAGAAATGTTTTAAATAACGGAAAATTTGTTATCGCAACTTTCGGAAGTACACCAAAGTTGCCCCAAAACGATGCTAAGTTGAAAAAAATCGAGCAATTAGTATGGGAAAGGATTGGACTTTTATGTCAAATCACACGATCGATTTTCAAATCTCCAGTAATTTTTGAAACCTTTCTCGAGACCATGAGTTTTGTGCCCTGTTTATAACAATAACCAAGATTTGTATTAAATCATTTCCTCAGCACCAAATTGTAAGTAGATTATCACGCAAGTACACAATACAAATCTCTACACTATACAATAAGTTTCAGTGTATATTCATGTCTGATCATGTCTTGATGTTGACGACATGCCTGGAAATGATGTCATTTTGTCAAACCCTTTCAGGACAACTGCCTACTCAAATTTGATTGGATATACTTCTCTGCACTAGGATTTTATGTACGTGCGGTATGTTTGCAAAGATATTCCCAATTTCTCTCATTAAAATGATCGGAAAAACTTTAAGTTCACGTAAGGAATTTTCTTCTTGTCCCATTTTGAGTAACAAAATATATTGCACAAGTTTTAAAATTATTTGAAATAGTCATTTTCTAACCGATTATGATGAGATGTTTTGCTGTTTTCATGTTTTTTAGTACACTTTACACCCTTTAAGCTACTAATGTTGCTCACTTACTATCTGTCCATACCTTCAAGTCAAAATTTAGCTTTCGCTAAAACTGGAAAACAAATCTGTAATTCGTTATAACCCGCAAAACAATTGGGAATTCCCAGGTAGAACAAAAAAATTAATTAAAAAAGAAAAAAATTGTTTAGATTTCATGAGTAAACAACAATGTGGTAAATATATACTCTAAAAATGTCCCCTAAGTAGTTGTGCGATAAAAAGTACATTAAATTGCAAAAGAGGGAAGTTTCCATGGGAAGATTTTCAACTCCTTTTTTCAGAACCGTGGGAAATTCTATGATTAATTCCAAATCCGGCGTTCACATTTTCAAATTTTACCAGGTAATATGTCAACCTTCAAGAACTATAGTACCATTACAAACAAATGGTGATTGTTAGAGACATAAAGTCCAATATTTAAACTTGATATGTGATAGAAACTTAAAAAAAAAAAACAATGCCAAAAACAGCATATTATAAGCTTCTTCTGTTTTCAAGTTATTCATGTTTATTAAACTTGTAACTTGGAAGTTGCCATGTTGTGCTGAAATAATATCAAAGGGTAAATGAACAACACGCGATGCGTTTAGTACAGGATAAATGCATAGAAGCTGGACACATATTGAGTGATGCACGAGGGCGGAGATCGAGTGCATCCAGCGATATCTGTGCAACCAGCTTCTATGCATTATTCTGTACTGAACGCATAGCGCGCTATTCATTGACCCTGTTCATATATAACATATTATCTAATAAAAGAAATCAGCAAAAACTAAATAGCGCACTATGAATCAGCCATGTATATATTAACTTTTTTCTTTTTCTTCAAAAATTGCAAAAATTTGGGATAAACATTTGAAAAATGCACAAACCTTCACTATTGGAATATTTTGATTAAGATCATGACAATATAAACACGCGTAGCATTATCGCGCGTCGTGTCATGTAAGAATATGCACATTGTACATCGCATGAAAACAATGGAAAACTTAGAAGCACCGGCAAGACATGTAGTGTGTGTGCATGGTTTGATACCCTCATGCATTCAGCACAGGATAATTAATGGGTTCTTCCAGTGCATTAAGTATATAGAGTATACATGAACAATTATTACATCATTTGCCCTAAGTGTAAGCACAAAATAATGGAGTTCTTTATAATTCTGCTTTAAATTTTCTATTCAGTATGCTCTTGACATGAACTTTTTAAGGTATCGCAACAATTACTCAGTGATATCATGTACAGATGAATATCTATGACCCACATAAAGGAAAAATAATTTCTTATAAGGCAGAAAATTTCAAATAGATTTATAAAGAAGTACATTTGCATTTTCATCATGAAGAGTGTTAATGTAATTTTTGGGAGACAAAAGTTATTTTTGACAGAATTAATTGGAAAGTATATGTTAGATTGCTTTGGAATATGTGTAAATTTGGCACATGACCTATAATTATTGCTTCTATCATGTAACCAAGAAGGAAACCCTGAGATTTGATGTCTCCTTCAAAACATTATATCATTACAATTAACGTAATTATTATTTCTATTATGAAGCACATGATTCTTACTTGTCCAAAGTATGCTGCCTGGTGAACAATTCCTGTGCCAGTGTCATCAGTCACATAATTATCCGTCAGGACTCTAAAAGCTCCTTTGCCTTTCAGCTGTGAGGAGCAGAAGGTTTAAAAAGGTTACTTTTAAATTAATTCAAATCATCTGGGGAACAAAGGCATTGAAAACTGCAAAGTAAAGAATCAAGCATGCTAAATGAAGTGTAGAAAGTCTACAGTATAATGAGGTCACGACCTCACTTTCCTAACAACTATTTTGGTATTCTATACAAATTTTTAAAGGCCATCTATCGTGATTAAAATGTGGCGGCGTACAATTTATTCCAAAACAATACTGATTGGCCTATCAATGTAAGTGCACATTGTACCATTGTGTTTCAACCAATCAAAACACAGGATTTGAATTTCATTTACCTCGTTTGTTAGAGAATTGCCCTTTAAGTAACTTTTTTTACCAATTTAAATCATACATCGTCATTTAACAACATTTATTCAGAAGTTAATCCCAGCTACCTTGCTAGATCATATTTGCATATTCTCCTTACATATTCAACAGTCGCCAGCTACCATTATAATCATAAAATAATTCAATGAAAAACACACACAAATATCTTTTGAGGATTTTTATGCTGCTTCTAGTCTGATTTCAACATGTCTATCATATCATCAAATGGGAATATCTTCTCAAAGAAATATTCCCATAGATTTTCATTTTTTCATATATGACAGAGAAAAATTGTAGAAATAAAGTGGTGAAAAAACTATGTTAATATCTTATTCCGTTTAAAAAATACAAAATTTTAAAAGTATTTTTGAATTTGGACAACAGTGACTGATTGGCAACATCTGTGATGTCATAGAGACAATTTCAACAAAATGTCTAATGTATTTCTTTAAAAATGATTTGGATTGTTTTATCATTAATGTGATGATGTACACCAAGAAAAAAGTAAAATGCTGTCTTGTAAATTATATATTCCACCTTATCTCTATAATGAACCTAAAATGCTATTCAATAATGTAAAAAAATGTGATTAAATTTATAAGAAATACATAAGAATTGTGCTGGAATTGCTTTGATAAAACTACCAAGCTGAAGGACATATACTGTACAAGGTGTTTTTAAGAACATTTTTCTACTCTTTAAATTGTTATAACTTCTAAACAGCATAAGATATGAACATAGTTTTTTCACCACTTTGTTTCTATAAAGTTTCTCAATCATATAAGAAAAAATTAAAATCCATGGGAAAATTCCTTTTATGGACAAGATTTTGAACATGTTCTTCACTATTTTGTTCCTTTTAATAAACTCTTTCGGATAATATGAACATGCTTGACCACTGACCATCACTGAATAAATACATGCTTCACTGTTGGATTATATTTGTATCTCAGCGTATTAAAATTCAAAACCTCTTCAACTAATTTTATTGCCTCCCAATAAAATTTCTCTTCCATTTCCTTTCAATTACTGTAGTGAAAGTTGTAAGTGATGTAAACATAGGATTATTTTTCATTCCAAACTTGGAAATTTTATACAACAACAAGTTACGATGTACATTCTCGAGGTCGGAGTCGACGTAACTGTGTACGAGTTCAGTACGGTTTTGCAAAGTTGAAGGGCAAACTTCTATCATTACAGTCAATAAGATATTTTTTATGAATACTTGTGTCACCTTAGCCAGTCAGCGAAAATTAATGGTACTCATATATGTTGGAAACTATTATCTAATACACAACATTTGTGAAGAAAAATAAATTATGTCCAGTATTTGTTAAAAAATAGGTTTTTCTCTTATTGACTGCAATGATAACTGACTCTTTGTTTTCCCCTTTGGCTTGAAGTTTGAGATTGTCAAAAAAGCACTGTTAAGTCGCCATGCACCACAACTTTCCAGATGTCCAACCTCGAGATTGCTTTGTCAAAGTAAATTTTGTGTGTTTGAGATGATGCTACGACATGTCAAGTGTCGATGAAGGGAGGATTTTTAAAGCTGATTTTTCTTTTGATTCCTCTACAAGATGTTTGAAGTATGGTGGGTATTTTCTTCAATAGGTGATTTATTCATAACATCTACTAATTCAGTTAAGAGGCATTTAATTTTTATTTAAAATTTTACATATGGATCTAATTTGTTTATATATATTTTTTTTATGCTTTGTCACACACCTGCCAGTGCATAGGCCATCGATCACTCCTTTCCATCTCACAGTTCTGGGCTACATTCTCAATTGCACTCCATGAATGTCCTGCTGCTTTCACCTCTTTCTCCATATTTCTTCTCCAAGTGTTCTTTGTCCTTTTTCCTTGGGGATTCCATGATAAGGCTTGCCTAGTGATGTTGGACCTAGGCTTCCTGAGCGTGTGACCAATCCATCACAATTTCCTTCTGCATATAACATGTCCAACTGGTTGCTGATTGGTCATTTCCCACAGTTCCTCGTCCCTACTTGTTTCAGGCCACCAAATTCCCAGAATTCTTGAGACATTTGTTTATATACACCTGGATCTTCTTTGTGTTTGATTTGGTAATACGCCATGTTTCTGACCCATATAGTAACACTGCTTTTACGTTTGAGTTGAAAATCTTGAGCTTTGTTGTTCGTGTAATTGCTCTGAAGTTCCAAACTTTACTGAGAATATTAAATGCCACTCTTGCCTTTATAATTCTCACGTTAACATCTTCATCTAACCCACCTAAAATGTGCATTGTGCTTTCCAGATAGATAAGGGTCTATATGGATAATTTCTAAATATTTAATGAGTGTCAGTTATCCTACCTTGATGCCGACGATGCAAATACTGTGGGAAGTGGAAAGTAATTTATCTGACCTTAAAATTAAGAATAAAATGTAGGAAGAGGAATATTAAATTAAATTGCAATGTCATGATAAATGTATTACAAGAATTAAAAATATGATTTTTTTTATCAAATATTGGTAAATAATTCCCCAAAAGTTTTTTTTTTAAATTTCATACTTACATAACTAAAATATTCAAACAGTGGCTTGTATCCTTTGTCTTTCAGTTCAATTCCTTTGTATCTGTAAAAGGAAAGAATCTATTTTAAATCTGCTATAAAAATATGAATCCTTAACTCTCAAAATCACTGATACTTGGAAAAGGTCACGATAAATGGTAAACATCTCTTCAAATATCGACTAATCAAATCAGTCGTATTGTTCACATTCAAATAAAGCATTCATTAACTACAGTAGCATAAAAAGGAATTATCATACAGCAGGCATGTAGCCAAGGGGGAGTCGCGGCTCCCCCTTTAATGAATGTTTTTGGGAGGATATTTTTTTTCAATTATTGTAACAGTTATGCTTCTGAGTTTTTCCACTTTCTATAGTTTAATCAGGTGGAAATTATTTTCCATAAATGTCGGCTCCCCCACCCTACCCTAAAATTTCTGGCTACGTGCCTGTCATACAGTGAGAAGTTTTCACACTTTTTCGCTCCAGTACAAAATGAACTCAAAAATATCTTCTACACAAAATACCCAATACATACATAACCTGATCTACGACTCATTCAAAACTTGTTTAGAAGTAATTTGAAAGTAATATACAAGCCATGCTTTTTTGTCAATCATAGAGATTAACATTCTTGAGCAGCAAAATTTGGGGATTGACTCAAATTTGAAGATTTTCAATCAATTTACAGATTCCTCTAATTTCCAACCATATTACACAAAATTTTTAGCTTCAGAAGAAACATGAATGATATAGTCAGTGAATGTTAATAGAAGTAGACACTTTAGATTCAGATGGTAGGCAGAAATTGGTAAACAATAATCATGTTCTTTAAGTAGTTGGCCCTCCATTGCCAAATTAAATTTTACTTCACCTTCTTAAAGACACAAAATAATTAATCTGCACTAATAATCAATCTGTGTGGTCAGTCACTAATGACCAGGGCAGTATTATCCTCACACCCAGCAATTTTTTTTAACTCCTGCCTGAAGGTTGAGGACAGGTCCCCCCACCACCCACACACACCTGAAATTACAACCCGACTACTGTCCACATATCAGGTGGCAGTCTAATATAACATAACATTACAAAACATAACAAGATGACAGGCTAAGAAGGATTAGTCACCCCATAAAAGCTTAAATTACCACCACAAAATATACAGAAAATCGAAGATGCCTTAAGTTAGTAAAGAACATATCAATGTTGACTTAACAACTCATTGAGAAAGCTAAAACGCAAAAACATAAATTTGTCAGAACTCTCTGGTAAACTTTAAACTTTGACCTTGACAATCTCTCTTGCATGACCTAATGTTTTTAAACCTCTTTAAAATCAAATCAATGGCCTATGGAAATAATGCCAAAAGACAGGTTTGCAAAAATGAGCATCAGCAACGCTGGTCAGTTTGAAGCAGAAGCCAAATTATTGATTTAAACAAACCTCTGTAAGATCTCATATTCACCCTCTTTCTTAAAGAGCGCCCCCAACCTTGCCTCCATCATGATGTAGATTTGGTCGTCTTTAGTATGCTTGATCTTGACATACTGCATCTCTGGGTGCACACACAGAGCCAAGTTACTTGGCAGAGTCCATGGGGTGGTGGTCCAGGCGATAAATGACACTCCGGGTTCATCATCCAATGGAAAGTTTACAATAACTGCATAAATACAAAATTATTAAGATCATTCAAAATTATTAAGATAAATACAAAACTCTAAAGATTATTCAAAGGTGAATGCTTCACTACAGAACATTGTTTTTCTTCAAGAAAGTATTCAATAACAATTAACAGGGGGGGGAATTCATTAAGAAGTGATGGTTCAATACAGAGGTTATGGTCTAAAATTGTATGACTTTTGTCATAAAATAGTGAAATATAAAATAACCAATTAATTATATCAAATATGTAAATATGAATAATTGGCCGGAAGTTTATGGTTATTTATGTTCGAATGCATTTCAGTCTAAAAACGTTTTTTCTTTTCATGTTCAATCAAAGGCAAATTTTTAAAGTTACTTTTAACATTGAGTCACCCAAAATTCACCCATTCTTTGGGTCACCCTAAATTTCAGAAACCTTGACAAGGGAACTATTCCTCCTCCAAAACACCGGTTTTCCATCTATGATATGAAATAACAAAGGTCAAATGTACTTTAAATACACAAACCTGCTGGATCTTCCACGTCTTTGTAGTTCTGACCCGATTCAAAGTTGGATAATGGAGTGTGGCAAGCCGTGGAGAAAGGCATCACCTGGTATTACAGAAATGAGATCAGTCAGTATCTTGTATGTTGTATCTTGTTGCACACACTGTGTGTACATACAGTACAGTAAACAATTAGCAAGAGTGACATCAGAAATCTGGCGATTTACTCTAACAAACACATGTTTTAACAAAAAACAAAGAACGGAAAACGATAGTATGGATTGTTTATCGGATAACCGATAAACGGTCGCATTCCTAGAACAAATCGTCAAAATAAAATCACGCACAAAATCTACAAAGCAACTGTAATTCACAAACATTTGAATTGGTTTGGTTTGTTGATGTTTTACGGCACCACGACAGTCAGAGTCGAATGTGCCAAGAAGGTGTTACAAATCTAAGGAATCATACATTTGGAATCAAAAAATTCTGATCATCCTCTGAAAGACTAATAAAATGATCAAAAATTCAAACTTTGTTGCCCGTTGTAGGCAAATAACTCAACTATGACAAGCAACACCTTGCTCAAGCTGGCGACCTCAGGACAAATCTCTCAGGTACCTTTTGCTCAGAGTTGGAAGTAATAATACAATTTCCCACAGTTTGGAATAAAGGTATATTTATATGCTTCCCTCTTTCGCAATTTAATATACTGTTCATCACACAATAACATGGGGGACATTTTCAGAGGACATATTTACCACATAAACTGTTGCTTACTCAAGCAATCTTTTAAAAAAAAACTAGAATTATTTGTTTAGTTAATTTTTACCACACATTCCTGTTATTCCCACGGTTACAACCGCCTGAACAGTCAATTTTTCATAGGTCTGTCATTGCTACATCTTCTTTTCTGAACACTTGGTATACAATGGTTGTTGTAAAGAAAATCAATCAATATGGCCACATCAAATCCCGATTAACATTTCTTATAATCTTAAAGTACTTACAAAAACCATCAGAATTGGGCAAAATATTACATTTCTCTTTTAATCGTACATGACTGCTTGAACCAACCTTAAAACCTCGGTAAACAAGACCCTTGTCATACAGCTGCTTGAAGACCCACCAGACAGACTCCATAAACCACGGATAGAGTGTCTTGTAGTCGTTCTTGAAATCAATCCATCTTCCTAGTCTGCCCACTATAAACTGCAGAGGAAAAAAAATCTTCCTTTGTTTACAAAAGGAAATAGATGATTGATAAAATGATATTACTTCAGTCTAAAGCATTTATCATACGAGAAATAAGAATTAAGTTTATTTTAGGAAAATTTCAGTCCTAGTTTGTCCCCTGGGCAACAAGGGGGAAAAAATCACCATTTTGTTGATGATCGATAAAATGCCATTACATCAGTCGTAAGTACTAATCACATGATACCTTAGCCAAGTTGGTACACAACATGACTTAAAATGTTGAGGATTACTTTAATCAAATGAAAAATTAGTCATAAAACATACTTCATGTTTGGCTGTAAAAGAAGTACATTTAGTTCTTGCAACTACCTTGGAAGAAGCTGGAAAGTCTTCTCTAATCACATTTTTTCCCTTCTGATACACTGTTAAAAGGTTGATATTTACCATCCTGTAACAGGTATACTGACTGATCATACTATAAAAATAGGTTTTTGTTAGTGAAGAACAAAACAAAATAAATATTTCTTTAAGGAAATAAATGGTTTTGCAGGAAATAAAGTTTTTAAAGAAAATAAGATTTTTGAAGAAAAATATTAAGTTTTTTGAAGAAAATAAATAGATTAAAGAAAAAAAAATTTTGAAGAAAATAAATAAGATTGAAGAAAATACAAAGCTTTTTAAGCAAATTTAAAGAATCTTAAAAATTTTTAAAGAACATAAATTGTTAGGAGAGAATAATTTTTCAGAGAAAATAAATACTTTAAGAAAAAAACATAGTTTGTGAAGAAAATAATTAGTTTTTGGAAAAAAGAGCATTTCAGTGTTTGTCACTGTGCAAAATCACCTTCACCTCTTCATACTGGTTTACTTCTTGAAATCCATCTTCAGCTTATATTAACACAACATGTTCAAATCTAGACCTACTTTATCAACCAGGTTATTTCTGGTCAATAATTATTCTGCAGGTTATTTTGATCGATTAACATATTCCATAAAGGGAGATTTTTATGAGCTGTGCAACTAAATAGTTCAAGCAGTAAGTACAGAGAACATATAAGATTTTAAAACAAATAAAGATATCACTATTAACTCATACTAAGTACCAACAAATCTGCGTCCGTAAGTCACGTAAGTGCATTACACACTGACTGAAAAATAATAAGTTTAAGTTTAGGTTTATTACACTTATATGGCGCATTATCTAAATAACTTATTCTAATGCGCCTTACAAAATATGCATATAAAGAAAATAAATACAAAAGCGTAAATAAGATAAGCATGAAATATAAAGAAAACAAAGAACAAAAAAATTATGAAGAGGACTTGAAAGCACAATTAAATAAGTGAGTCTTAAGCAAGGTGTGGAATTGTTTAAAGGATTGAGCAGATTTGACTGAAAGAGGTAAGTCATTCCACAGTTTTGGGCCAAATATTTGCAGAGAGCGATCGCCATATGTAAGTTTACTTTTTGGAACATAAAGGATGAGGTGGTTTTGAGAGCGAAGGCGATAACGGAAGGCGGTAAATAGTTTGTTTGTAATGAAACATTTCGGTCAGATATAGCGGGGCCATGTTATAAAGGGATTTTAAAATGAGTATTGAAATTTTAAATTTAATTCTATATGAGACAGGTAGCCAATGAAGATTTTGCAGTAGATAAAGTAATGGAGTGAAACGCTTGCTTTTGGTGACGAGCCTTGCGGCCTAATTCTGAACACGCTGCAACTTTTTCACTGTAACACCTGGCAAGGAGGACATTGCAATAATCTACGCAGCTATGCACAAGTACATTTACAAGTAATATTGCAGAGCTTCTGTCCAGAAACTTCATGCACCTTCTGATGTTGAATAAATGGTAAAATGCAGTTTTGCATTTGTGATTGACATGGTCAGCCATTGTTATACCTTGATCTAACCAAGCACCCAGATATTTGACAGTGGAAGATAATTTCACACTGTCGTTGCCAATATTTAATTTTGTTAGTTGGTAATTGGATCCAGAAATAATGACTTCACTTTTTGAATCGTTTATTTTTAGTTTGTTGTAAATCATCCAATCTTTCAATATTTTCAAACAACCTTCAATTTCAGCTATGACTGAGATCACATTTGATGAATCATTAGCATTGAAAGACAAGTATAAGCTGTGGTCATCAGCATAACCATGAATACTGGGAAAAACGGCTATCAAAGCATCAAAAATAGAAGATGCATATTATGTGAATAAGAGGGGTCCACAACAAGAGCCCTAAGGCACACCAAATTCTACATCAAATGCCCTTTGATTCAGCATTGCTGATTAGGATTTGTTGTTTCCTTTGAACTAAATAGGATACAAACCAATCTAAGATAGTTCCATCAATGCCAAAACGCTTATTTAAGGTTTTGAGAAGCATACCATGATCAATTGTTTAGAATGCAGCACTTAGGTCAAGGAGTACTAAAATGACACATTTTTGTTTGTCTAGTTGCAGCAGTATGTCTGACTGAATTTTAGCTAAAGCAGTTTCTGTGCTATGGAATGGGCGAAACCATGATTGACAGGAAGGTAATAAGTCATGCTGCTGACTATGCTTAATCATTTGTTAAACAACAGCATGCTCAACTATTTTAGACAAGAAACTAAGATTGCTTACTGGTTGATAATTATCATATGTTACATCAAGCCCTTGTTTTTTTTAGTAATGGCTTTACTACAGCTTCTTTCTATTGCTTAGGGAATTTACCTTGTTGCAAAGAAAGATTAACCAGTTTAGTAAGAGTTAAAAGGAAAACATTGATATTCTCCTTTAATAACCAAGTGGGTAGTGGGTCGAAGATGCACTGAGTAGATTTTGCTTTTAGTATCAAATTTTGTGCATCCTCCTCTGTGAAGAGCTGAAATGAAGTCCATACGAGAACATTTTTCCAGAACTCAAAGGGTGTGATCACAACCTTTCTATCCAGCTCGTGTCTAATCTTGGCAATTTTTGCAACAAAGAACTCGCCAAATTCTTGAGGCAAGATGAGAAGCATCATTGTGAAGAGGTAGTGGGGTGATGGGCTTTCGATCAAGCAGAGTATCCATGATTCTAAAAACTTTCTTTTGATCACCATTTGTTTCAGCAATAGCATTAGAGTAGAATTGATGTCTGGCATTATTCAACTCGGTTGTGTAGATGTCACGCTTTTCTTTGTAAGTAATCCAGCTAACATTAGATTTTGAATAGCGCCAAATCTTTTCCGCTTATGCTTTCTCTTTTTTTAGATCCTTGATCTGATTATTGTACCAGGGTATTTTTGGACAAGTTACCAATGTTTTTACATGTTCAGGTGCATGATTGTCAATTACTTGTCTTATACATGAGTCATACATGAGTCCTACATGCAGGCCGCCTCTTCAACATCCTTAATTTCAGACATTAGACAAATCCAATTGAAATTGAAATCTTGAAGGTAATATGGTTTTGAATTTCTGTACACAATTGTATTTTCATCATGTTTTGGTTTAGGGAATCTTAGGAAAGTTGAAATGAAACAATGATCTGATATGTAAAAATCTGATGTAGGAATGATAACTGGAGTTCAATATTTGAGCGTGTTATAAATAAGTCTAAAGTGTGACCACTGGTATGAGTAGGAATGACAACATGTTGTTCAAGGCACATACTTTGGAGTAGGGTACAAAATTTTACTTGATCATAGAAAATAATGAGTTCAAAACTAGTCAATGAAAAGATAATATCTGTTTAAAAAAAAAAGGAAAATGATAACATTTTCACTGTGCAAATCCATTACCTTCTTTTTCGTGTTGGCAATAAGGAGATTGTGAGATCCCTAAACTTTTCTACAGGGAAATCTTATACCTGCCTCTACCAAATATCACCAAAACTAAGGAAAATGCCATTTCTTGACTAGCCTCTAGTTTAGGCAACTCCAGCTCGACTCCCATCAATCTAAACCCACCACAAATGTAATTACCAGTGTTCGACAAATCAACCTGAATGCAACTTGTGTACTGAGGATTGAACTCTGCATGTGTTGCTGCCCTCCAGAAAGATAATCAGGTTGCCCTGAAAATTTTATATGTATATGCTTAATACAACCTGCTAATAATTTGGTTGTACGACTGGTACAAGCAGTACAAATTATGGTTGCCTGGATATTATTCTTTGGTTGCCCTGGGCTAGGGGTGTTGGAAGCTTTCCAAAAGTGGGGCAGGGGAGGGGGAAGGGGGTGAGATACGACCTCTTAGGGGCACTTTTCAAGTCAAATAACCCCCATCCCACTCAAATAAGTGATCCCAAAACAACAAAGTAAAGTAAAAGAGGCACATTTCCAATAGAGACACATACATGGGACTGACAAAAGTCACCAGTTTCCTACTATTGGGTCAGTAATTGGGGGGCGCTTTTCATTTTCAAAAGAGGCATTTCTGAATTTTTTTCGGACAAGTTGGGAGCATGTGCCCCAGTGTCCCCCAGTTCTTAAACCTATGCCTCGGGCAGCTGGATGAGTGATTTGTCGGTCCCTGGGAAACTGTCCCAACCCTAAATAAATAAGGAGGAGAAGCATAACCTACCTCCCACTCGGTGGAATATCTTGAGACAATTTTCCTGCACTCATCGTTGTACTTGTCTATTCCCATCTTCATCACATCTGCCGGTCCTGTGATTCCAAGTTTCTTGTCAATCTCATACTCCTAAAGTGAAAAGAGAGAAATCAATTAAAGAAGCAAATTACTTACTTTCAAAATCTATATATGACACTTCCTTAATTTCTACAATGTAGTATACTTTCTCAAAAGGAATATTCTAAAAACTTCTATCATTTTGTATGAAAACAAGTAAAAAATATTTTCTTTGACATAGTAAGAAAACACTACAAAATAAATAAAACTGCTTCGAGTTTGTAAGAATCTAAATTTTGATATTGCAAAGTGTTTATAAATACCACAAATGACCAACAGTATGGGCAAAGTATACATGGTGACAGATGGGAGCAATGTATTTTCAGAAGGGCACCATTTAATACTAAATCTTCTTCTTTCTTTTACACTTTCCACACTGGTTCCTTAAGGTTCCAAATGTTGACTTTTCCATAATGATTTCTGTCCAACTTTTCTCATCTTGGGTCAGCCTTTCTGCCATCCCTAGGGAGTTGATGCCTTGAAATTACATGCCCTCCTTGGCACAGTTTGTAAATCTTTTGGGCGGTGTACCTCCTAAGTCTGGTTTCCTTGTATCCAGACTTCAAGCGTGAGTTTAGGGTATCAAGTTTATCTCATTCTCTTCAAGTGCCCACATTATCTGAGCCTTGCTGACTCTATTCTTTCCACAACACTTTTTCTGATTCTTAGGATCCCTCTGATATACTGAATTTTCAGTTTGTGCAGTCTTACAAATTACAAAAGGATAACAAACTGAGGAGGAAATCCAAAATGTGATAATGTGGAAATTTTGAATATAAAGCTAGGACTTACCACGGGCATGCCATGACAATCCCAACCGAACCTCCTGGCTACATGGAAGCCATTGAGGTGAGCATATCGTGTCATGATGTCCTTAATGGTCCCAGCCAAGATATGACCATAATGAGGCAGACCAGTGGCAAATGGTGGTCCATCATAGAAGGTATACCTGCAAGATATACAATACATTGTGATCAATCATTCATTCTTCTAAAATTTGGAGAGAATTGAATGCATAAAAATACCATTTTGTGTACAGACCTTAACTACAGTTCTGGCAGCTACAACCATGGGAAAAACAAGAATTTGCTGAAAGAAAAAAACTGTCATTAATTTTTGTTGTTGTTAAGATTTTTTGAGTAAGTAACAGTTTATATGTGCTCCAAAAACATCCACCATGTAATTGTGCGATGTACTGTATAGTACATTACATTATGAAGAGGGAAGCATATAAAGATGTATTTACTACATTATTAATTAACAAGATTTATTGTGGGAAGATTTTCGACGCCTTTATTTAAAATCGTGGGAAATTTTATAATTTATTTCAACTCTGCCTTACCCGACTTGAGATATATCTTGGGTAGGAATTTTGTATAAAAGTTGTTTCAAATGATATTCACTACCTGCTTTAGACACTACTAGTCCAAGTGAGTAAAGTAACAGGTAGCACAGAACTAATTAGGTATTACTGCACTAGCTAGAAATGAAATCCATCAGAAAGAAGGCTAATAAAAATATTTTTGAGAGGGACAAGAAGCTGAGAGGTTGATAATTTCAGAAATGGTAGGTAGTGAAGGGATAGGTCTTGACCATGTATATCCAAACTTGACAAAATTTGTTTCATTCAAAGTTTCATGGGGAACTATTTCACCATGGACCCATACCAAACTTTGAGTGATTTAGTGAGGGTGTATAACGCCTCTTCACTTTAACCTAAAAAAGGGCCAAAAGCTCTGGTGACCCGTATTTAAAGTACCCTCATCCGAGAGATATTAGATGTTACTTTTTAAAAAACATCACAAAAGATCCCAAATCTACAACATTCTGGTACAAAGAGGACCCTGAATTTGACTCTTCCATCATAGGCCTCAATGGGGCAAGTAACTAGTTGTGTGCTACCAACAAATGTAAATAGCATAGGGTGGGAAATAGGTATTACTTCATACAAATTTTGCATTGCCATTATGTGAGTCACTCTTATATATATATGAATCTTTATCATACACTTTTCACATTAACTTCAAATCTTTGCAATTCATGCATTAAATTACTTCATTGACTATTTATAGCAGGATTTGAGGCAGAAAATGAACAGGAGGGTGTACATGATATGAACAACATTGATCAGTAAAATACCACAGAGTTAAGTGCAAAGCTACTTAATTTGGTCTTGCATTTGCAAAAAGGAAAACACACAATTTATTTCCATGGCTGAACCATCCTGTAAACCAAATAACAAAATTCTCCTGTTTTTATTGAATTTTAGACTGCATTATGTTTCTGGAATTTACACGCCATTAGCCGATTTAAACGAACAGCTATTTCATGAAAGGGATTTCCCCCTCCCCCCCTCTTTTACCAATCATAAAGATTGATATTATCCGTCAGATTAATCCTAAGCAATGATAAAAATTAAACCTGTTTCCCTTTACATCTACAATATGCTTCATTACAATCAAATGTTTGTCTCTCTGAAGTATATATTTCAAACAAAGTTCATATCTCATATTAAAAAATTTAAATCACATGGTTGGCATCTTTGCAAAATTATACTGGAGGTCACACTGGAGGTTCACATGTTCACAAATACGACAATTCATGACATCATTGTCTATTTCCCTTTAAAGTTTAATGACATCTACTGTACATATTTAAGGTATGCTAAGAGGAAATTCTGATCAATAAAGTATTCAAATTTAAGAAATAGCATATTTTTTGTTTTTCGAATTACCAGTTTTGGATATATATAATAATTGTAATGTACAAGGAAAATATGGTTCTAAATCTTTATCAAACTTTGCATTTCTTTGCTTAATTTTAGTCTTTAAAAATGATCTGAATATCTACTTGAAATATCTATCGATTGCACTACAATATAGACTTCAATCGTACTGCTTAAATCTGTCTTACCAGCATGATTGTATGAAGCACGTACATCGGACAATTGTTCACAAGGGTTTAAAGGTAATTCTTGTGTGTAAATTTAGTGTTGATATGTTTCTAATAAAGATTAGTTTTTCAAATTGACTTTTGATTTGGTAAATGCTGAAGATTTCAGCAAGGTAAAACACACTATATTTTTTCAGAACATGCTCCATAGCTTGTGATGTTGTAGCAGGCTTAAACACCTTAAAGTCATCTTTCAGGATGTTACATTGAAACAAAATTTCAAATAATACAAATTAATCAAAGGTATGAGCAAATGGTAGACTAGATGAATCATTTTTAAGGACAACTATTCCATAGCTCCAGAACTTTTATGATTTCTTGGAATAAAAACTTATTAACTACAAAATTATTTTGTGTCAGTTGGTACACTTCCCAGAGAGGGCACTTTCATACTAAAGTGGTAGGTATGTGCCTCCCAGAATTTCAAAATTGGACTGCAGTATGAAAGACTTTTTTTGGTAACTGCAGTATGGCAGTTTATAATTTTGATACCAACATTATAAAAATAAGTGATTTTTGATACCTGCAGTAAGAAAATAGGTGATTTTTGATACCTACCATACAAAGATAAGTGATTTTTGATACCTGCACAGTATTATAATAGGCAATTTTTTTGAGACCAGCAGTATAAGAGATTGGATTTTTGATAACTGCACTACGAAAATTCTGAAAAAAAGGCAACTGCTCAGGTGGCACATGTATATATACCTCACAATGGAAGTGCCCCCATTCCCCCTCAACTACACTTACTACATAGAAATATTTTTTTGTTTTCAATGATAACATTAGTTGATAAGCATATTCATCTCACCTAAAAGATAATACTAAAATGGAACAAAATGCTGAAGATGTGGCTCAATCGCTGTTTTTGAAGTGCCCCAGCTTTGCTGTCTCAGATGTGGCCTGCCCTACCCCTCTTTTGGCCTGCCCGCTCCTCTTTAGCTCTCACCGACCCACATTGGCCCGTCCTGCCCCTCATCATAAAAACAATACTATTTTTAAAACAATTTAATCTTTAAAAACAAAACAATTTATGACACAAATTTAAGAAGTCAATTTCTTTAAAAACTTAGTAATATTAACCTCATAAGTGCTAAAAACATGTACCTTTATATGGAAACAGAACACAGAATGACAGCATAGTAAGAAATTGTCCTGTTTGACTCATGAATGGTCCTTAATCATTCAGAATAGTTTCAATCTGAGATAGGATTATAGCTACACTCCCAGAGCTTCACCAGGGGCTCAAGTCTTGAGGCTTTAGTGGGCCCTTGGACTCCACATTGAAATGGTGCAGCACATCTCGTGCATTAAAGTGCCCCTCAACAAATCTAGCACCCTGCCTACTTTTAAATTAAGCTAGGGATCTGAAACAATTAGTTTAAAGATAAATAACAGAAGACAAACAAACATACTTGTGAGATTTTACTGTGATATCTTGCTCCAATCACAAGATATTAAATTTTTAAGTCCTCACAAATTAACGCTCTGAGTCAACTTCATTGACTTTCAGAAGGCGTTCGACACTCTAAACAGAAGCATGATGTGGAAGATTATGGCTCATTATGGGATACCCATGAAATACACAAATATTATTTAGATCTGGTATGATGGCAGCAAATGTGCAGTGTTAAGCGATGGAAAACTATCTGACTGTTTTCTGTGTGAACTGGGGTAGAACAAGGATGTGTAATGTCTGGTTTCCTCTTTATACTTACTATTGACTGGGAGATGAGAACCAGTACACAAGGCAGAAGGAATGGAACCGTGGAACTTATTTACAGCCCTATACGATCTTGACTACACTGATGACATTGCACTTAATTTCTAGCACCAAAGAACAACAAGGCAAAACAAGCAAACTACATGAAACAGGTAAAACGGTTGGTCTAAAGATTAATGAAAAAAAGACAAAGATAATGTGCATTAACAACAAAACTGATGGAACAATTAAAGTTGCAAATACACAGTTTAAAGAGGTTGATAGCTTTGTCTATCTTGGTGCAACACTGTCCAAAGAAGGAGGCACTGATGAAGACACAAAATGCAGAATTGGGCTGGCACAGGCAACTTTCAGACAACTTTAAAAGATTTGGAAATCAAACATCTACTGGATAAAAACTGAAAATATTATAATCAAATGTAATCTCAGTTTATGGATGTGAAACCTGGAAGCTGATGAGAAGAAACTTGATGTGTTGCAAAGGAGATGCCTTAGAATTATCTTAAAAATTAGACGGATAGTGAAAGTCACCAATGTAGAACTATATTAAAGAACAGGCACAGAGGAGATAAGCAAGGATATATTTAAGAGAAGATGGAGATGGTTGGGTCAAGTATAAAGAAAACTATGCCAGAATATCCATCACCTGAACACCAGCAGGTTGAAAAAAGAAGGGAAAACCTAAGACTACATGGAGAAGAGTGGCAGAAAAGGAGAGAAATAGTTTTGGATGGAACAGCTGGAGAGAAGCTGCAGTAGTAGCAAGAGACAAAAAGAGATTGAAGAACTTGCTTAGAGAAGCCTCAATCTTCAAACCCAGGAGAAAGGAGCAGTAAGTGTAAGAAGTTTCATATTTTCCTTAATTTCTTTAGAGTTAACCTTATAATAAACCTAAATTATGTCTGTTTCTGTATTCTGTTGACATATATCTAATCATTGATATCAAATACAAATTTGCATATTTTCCAAATTTCTTCAGAGTTAACCTTACAGTAAACCTAAATAAAGTCTGTTCCTGTTCGTTTGATGAGGGCTTAACGGCACCACGACACAAAGGTCAAATTGTGCCTGAGAGGTCAGATCATTCTATTCTGTTGACATATATGAATCATTGCAAAAATATCAAAGTCTGTTTCCATATTCTGTTGACATATTATATCGTTACAAAATATCAAATATAAATTTTCATAAATTCCAAATTTTCTTCAGGGTTAACCTTACAGTAACTTAAATAAAGTCTGTTTCCATAATTTGTTGACATATATCTAATCTTTGCAAAAATATCAAATATAAATTTTCATATTTTCCAAAATTTCATCAGGGTTAACCTTACAGTAACCTAAATAAAGTCTGTTTCCATATTCTGTTGACATATCATATCGTTGCAAAAAAAATATCAAATATAAATTTTCATAAATTCCAAATTTCTTCAGGGTTAATCTTACAGTAACTTAAATGAAGTCTGTTTCCATATTCTGTTGACATATATCTAATCGTTGCAAAAATATCAAATATAAATTTGCATATTTTCCAAAATTTCATCAGGGTTAACCTTACAATTAAACCTAAATAAAGTCTGTTTTCGTATTCTGTTGACATATATCTAATCGTTGCAAAAATATTAAATATAAATTTGCATATTTTCTAAAATTTCTTCGAGTTAACCTTATAGTAAACCTAAATAAAGTCTGTTTCTGTATTCTGTTGACATATATCTAATCGTTGCAAAAATTACAAATACAAATTATCAAATTTCTTCAGGGTTAACCTTACAGTAAACCTAAATAAAGTCTGTTTCTATATTCTGTTGACATATATCTAATCGTTGCAAAAATATCAAATATAAATTTGCGTATTTTCCAAAATTTTCCAAAATTTCTTCAGAGTTAACCTTACAATTAAACCTAAATAAAGTCTGTTTTCGAATTCTGTTGACATATATCTATAATTGTTGCAAAAATATTAAATATAAATTTGCATATTTTCCAAATTTCTTCAGAGTTAACCTTATAGTAAACCTAAATAAAGTCTGTTTCTGTATTCTGTTGACATATATCTTATCGTTGCAAAAATATCAAATATAAATCAACATATTTTCTAAAATTTCTTCGAGTTAACCTTATAGTAAACCTAAATAAAGTCTGTTTCTGTATTCTGTTGACATATATCTAATCGTTGCAAAAATTACAAATACAAATTATCAAATTTCTTCAGGGTTAACCTTACAGTAAACCTAAATAAAGTCTGTTTCTATATTCTGTTGACATTTATCTAATCAAATATAAATTTCTTCAGGGTTAACGTAAAGCAAAAATATCAAATATAAATTTTTCGTATTTTCCAAAAAAATTTCTTCAGAGTTAACCTTACAATTAAACCTAAATAAAGTCTGTTTCCGTATTCTGTTGACATATATCTAATCGTTGCAAAATATCAAATATAAATTTGCATATTTTCCAAATTTCTTCAGAGTTAACCTTATAGTAAACCTAAATAAAGTCTGTTTCTGTATTCTGTTGACATATATCTTATCGTTGCAAAAATATCAAATATAAATCAACATATTTTCTAAAATTTCTCCGGAGTTAACCTTAATAAAGTCTGTTTCTGTATTCTGTTGACATATATCTAATCGTTGCAAAAATTACAAATACAAATTATCAAATTTCTTCAGGGTTAACCTTACAGTAAACCTAAATAAAGTCTGTTTCTATATTCTGTTGACATATATCATATATCTAATCATATTTTCCAAATTTCTTCAGAGTTAACCTTATAGTAAACCTAAATAAAGTTGCAAAAAAACAAATATAAGTTTTCATATTTTCCAAATTACTTCAGGGTTAACCTTGCAGTAACTTAAACAAAGTCTGTTTCCATATCCTGTTGACATATATTTAACTGTTGACATATATCTAATTTGCAAAAATATTAAATATAAATTTGCATATTTTCCAAAATTTCTTCAGAGTTAACTTTATAGGAAACCTGAATAAAGTTTGTTTCTGTATTCTGTTGACATATATCTAATCATTGCAAAAATATCAAAAATAAATTTGCATATTTTCCAAAATTTCTTCAGAGTTAACCTTATAGTAAACCTAAATAAAGTGTTTCTGTATTCTATTGACATATATCTAATTATTGCAAAAATATCAAATATAAATTTTCGTACTTTCCAAAATTTCTTCAAAGTTAACCTTACAGTAACTTAAATTAAGTCTGTTTCCAAATTCTGTTGACATATTTCTAATCATTGCAAAAATTTCAAATATAAATTTTCGTATTTTCCAAAATTTCTCCAGGGGGCAACTCACAGTAACCTAAATAAAGACTGTTTCCGTATTCTGTCGACATATATCTAATTGTTGCAAAAATATCAAAAAATATTTCAATAACCCTAAGAATTTTGAGAAATGCGAAGATGTGATGTCACAACTAGTCAGACTTTTCATGCTTACAACTTAGTTCCTCCATAATTCTATTATTTTCGTTCAAATAAGAACATGCTTGACCACTGAATTGATCCTTTGAATTTGAGTTCTAAGTGTGTGTAGAAATGACTGAAAATAGGCTAGAAGTGACCTCATCAAATCGTTCCTCTAAAAGGTCATTTTGCATTTTATTCACTCATTTATCTAGTTTTCCTATTAAATTTGGTGACTGATCTCTCAGGAGAGTATTAAGTCTAGTGAAGAATTTGAGATCTGAAGAAAATTTTAAAAATATCTTTAATAAGCAATTAATTACTTTTCAATTAGCTTATCTTAATAATAGTTTGTTTGTTGTTTGATGAGGGCTTAACGGCACCACAACAATGAGGGTCAAATTGTGCCTGAGAGGTTACTTAATTCTAGAGGTAGGAAGGAAAGGAAACGGGGAGATTGAGAAAAATACGTGAAGTTAAAGTAAAAAAGCTGGGATCGAGAGAGGTGCATGGGTGAAAAACAAAGTAGAGAGAGGGGGGTGGGAGAGGACTAAATATGGTTGTAGAGGGAAGCATTATGGAGGAAGGATATAATTTTATCTGAAGAGTTGTTCTGGAAGAACTCAGCGATTGAGTTGTGGGGAGTGAGGAAAGCTCTGGGAAGGTTGTACAAGGGGCAAGCAAGGAGAACGTGATGGATTGTGAGGGTGCAATGGCAATTGTTACAGAGGGGTTGGGGGAGCTAATAAGGAGGTGGGAGTGAGTGAGGTGGGTGTGACCTATTTTAAGACAAGTAATATGAACGATGTCGGCACAAGAGAGGTTGTGGATGGTGGGTTTGATCAGAATGGTGGGCTGGATGACGTAGAGTTTGTAATCAATTTGGGAGTCCCATGAGGTTTGCCAGCGATCACGAACAAGGGAAGCGATAAGCAGTTTGATGTCAGAAAGGTTTTTTGGAAATGGGGTAGGGGGAGGCTGAGGGCAAGCTTAGCGAATAAGAAAATGAGGGTGGAACTTCATCCGTTTACACTACTAGGCTCTTTTGACCAGTCACTTTCTTACAAACTTTCTTTAGACATCTTTTAATTTTGATATCTCCTGAATGGCACAAGATGTTGGAGTAGTATTTTGCCATTTTGTCCAACTACAACAATTTTAAGCTGATTTGGCTAAGCAGCAACTGTTTCAATTCATTTATTTCTTCCTTCACAACATTAATACAAACAAACAAGTAAATAAACCTATGCATGAAATGTACAAGTTTCAAATAAAAAGAAAGTAACATTTTGAAGTCTATATTTATAACAATGGATGCTGTAAAAGGAACTGTACCTGGGTTTGCCTTTTGATAGTTTTAGTGATGTCTGGAATGCATCCAGCTCCTTCCACAGTTCTAGAATCACTTCCTCTGACTTTGGAAAGTCAATGTGGTCTGGCACTGACTGCACCATCGTACACCTATAAAAGTGTGAAACACAAAAACTACATGTATCTTTCTAATTGCAACACCTAAATGTCACAGCGTGATCATCATGTATCCATATCCTTAAGACGTCCAACCCAGTTCCATATTCTTCCTCTTAGTTGGTCACTAACCATCTGAATCGCTGATATCTCAGCTATCCTTTCATTTTAATTCATTTTTACCACTATATTTTCTTACTCTTCAACAAGCACCTGAATTGTTTGTTGAAGTTTAAAGGCACTGGGACAGTCAGAGTCAAATGTGCCAAGAGGGTATTATAAAATCATGGTGCTAGAATAAAGAGAGAGTAACGAAAAGGGTATTTTTATATGGGGAAATAGGGAGGGTTGAGGGAAGGAGAAAGGAGTGGTTAGGAGAGGAAGATAAGAGAACACCTTGAATTTGGTTCGCATTCTGATGTTCACTATGCTTGCATACCCTGTTCAGTCTTAGGAATATACTTCTGGCTTTTGCAATTCTTATATCGATAGTTCCACATTCAACTTTTCCAATAGTCGCTCCTAAATACACAAAATCCTCCAACTTTCTCTCCTCCAACCAGGTGAGTATTTCCCTTGTCATGTTATTCTTCCTTATCAACTTTTGCAATCTTTTATTCTCATTTAAATATTTTTGCAATCCTCTGGTTATAAAACCCTTGTAGTCTCCCATGCATCCGCTGAGGCCATTCTCTGGCTGGTCACACACATAACGTACTGTACTAGAGATTGGCCTCAATAGACCATCAGCGTCTCCCAGGGATCCGCTGGGGCCATTGTCTGGCTGGTCACACATGTAACATACCAGCTTATGGTCCAACAGTACAATTCCATGTGGGGGCTGGAAGTTCTCAAATTCAGTATTAACAAGTCATTTCTTATCACATTTTTGTTGCAAATGACATATTGTTTTACATTTATCAACATCAAATTTTCATGTGGGAGGCCTAGAGGGCAAAACCCCTGGAAGCTCTCAAAATTGAAGTTTTTACCAATGCTATTTCTGATCAAATTTATGTTGCAATTTTATTTTTTGTTACATGTATTAACAGCACAATTCCATGTGGAGGCCCAGGGAGCAAAGCCCTACAAAACCTCTCCAAAATTTAGCATTTACCAGTCATATCTGATCATATTTATGTTGCACATGAGATATTCTTTACATGTTTCAACAGCAAAACCCCATGTGGGTGTCCAGGAGACAAAGCTCCAGAAACTCAAATTTAGGTATTTACCAGTCATTTCTGATCAGGAAATGACATGTTGCATGCAACAGCAAAATTTTATGCTTCAAAACAATTTTTTGGCAGTTGGGGGACTGCAAATTTAAGGGTCGTTTTTTTTCTGGGGACATGGTTACATCATGGACCTTCAGTTAATAGCTCCATGGTTACATTTCCCCAACCCTTACTTTGTTTGAAAACCCCATTTTAAAGTTTTGCTAACTCCCTATGTTTGTGTCTTAAAATGCTGAAATTTAGTATAGTGGGGCAGGTTTAGGTGACCTTTGCTCTTAGTCCCTCTTTACTCACCCCACAGTATCGGTGGTCCCACTTCATTGATGAAATATGGCCCAGCTTAACTTTTAGCAACATTTCTGAACTTTTAGCAAACCTCTGAATCCAGATTTTAGCAGAATTTCTGGACCTTTCTACCTTTTGGTAAACTGTCAGAGGGTCAAACGAACCCCTGGATACACCCACACATTGCCGTGGTTTGCAATTTTTATTAACCATATTTGCATGATCTTTATTTAGTTTGTAGTATTCCCCTATTTGTTCAATTTTGAGGCTGCTCGCTGTGCAGAAAGATTACCTGGCTACAATACTAAGGGATTGACTACCATAACGAAAACATATCTGAAAATGTCTTGTCCATTTCGGTAAGAATCCTATTTACCAAAGGAAAATAAATTTTTCTTTGAAAGAGCTCATGCATTCTGATCATCTCCGGTACGGAGGTATGAAATTATCTAGTTATGGAACCATTTACCATCGTTTTGCCGTAATTTTTTTCACTTTACCCCGTTTCTGTATGCTGACGTTGTGTGATTGCTGTCATTTACTGATCTGCAGATGCATTATAGTTATGGTTGTTCCCATACACACCTAATAGAGAAGATCGCCTAATTTCTTGGACGGAACTTTACACAGCTTCCCTGAAAATGAGTTAACCTTAACCCTTACTCTACCATGCGGCGATATTATCTCCGTTTTGGGTGCCCTATCTTTGACTTCGCCTCCGGAGCACACTTTCAAAAAAGTGCTGGTAGATTAAGGGTTAAAATATCACCAAACTTACACACCTGGGTTCAAAAACTCCTCAGTATTTATCTACATACTTCTGCAAAACAAAAAAATTCTTGAATATCAAAGAATCTATCTATTTTCTGTAAGTCTCCTGTTCACGATGCGAACAGCCATTACTTTTACTACCTTTTGTTGATTATTCATTAATCTATTTAAACATGGTCAATCAGCTGTAGGACAACCTTAGAAGTAAGATGACATCAACATAAACAGTACAAGTGACAGAGATCTTGAAAATCCTGCTGGGAAACTTTTTTGCCAAAACAAGCATAAAGTGTCTTCTAATTGTGTTTTTTTGTTCAATTTTACTTAAAAGCGCATACTTTTAGGGCCAATTTGGTACAAAATCAGGTTATCATATTCCATTCAGGAGATATGGATTTTTAAAGACTTTCCAATTGCATTTCAAAGTTTTTGTACAGTGTGATAAATTTGCATTTGATGTCATAGAGCCAATTCCATTGCAAATGTTTATGTCTTTTTTTTTATTGTTAATTAGTTGTTTCTGTATGATTAAAAACAATTTTCAAAAAGTTATAAAAGTAGGGTATATTTAGCAATGTATATAAGTACCCAACTTTCGTCAATTTATTTTTCTAGCAGGTTTTACTAATAAAGAAGGATGATAGATTTTAATGAAATACATCAACTTTGTGGGAGAATTTGTTGCTGTGATGTCATACTGAGCCTTTTCCTATTCGTTTATTGGCATTTTTTGTGAACCTTAAAATTTTAATATCTCCTGGTAGAAAAAACAAACATATCAACATGGTTTTTGTACTAAATTGTTTCTAAATCATTTCTCTTTCTTATGAAAGGTTACAAAAAAACATGTGAATATTCCTTTAAAGAACGACATATAAGAATTCGAGCAAGAAAGGTACATAAAATGGCAAGATAATAAGTTTGGAACAAATTTCGCACCATTAATTGTGGGCCTAAGTTTGGCAGCCTAACTTTTATCACACCTTCACATTTATCACACCTTCACATTTATGTGTGGAAAGTTTAATAACCCACTGTACACACCACCAGTATGTCAAAATATGTATTGTAAGTATATGACTTATAACTAGTGCTCCAACAATTACTGTAATGGGTTTCACCGATCATATTTTGTCGTAATCGGTTAAACCCGATCCGATTATTTTTTATGACAGTAATAATCGTGATAAACATGCCATAGGCAATGTAAGTGAGCATAGATTGGAGCTGTGAACGTTTAGGGATTTTAGTAAACGTGTACACGACCAAAAAGGCGAGCGTGTAACGTGTACATGCATTTAGTACCGTAATTTTCGGAAATACACCAAAATTGCTCCAAAACTACGAGGCGAAGTAAAAAACAATTGTGCAACCAGTATGGCAAAAGTACTGACTCCATTGCCCAAATAAACGCTGAGTTTTCCCTTCCAAATCGTAAAAAGTTTACTTCTACAGTATAAATCATCAAGTTATACTTCTACAGTAAAAATCATCATTTTTATGGAAAATATGCATGGAAATTCAGTTTAGAAAGAACAGACAACTTCCTTTCAATGTCATTTAAACTCAACATTGCTTAACTTTTCTTGCCCTACTCGCTACGACTTTCAAAGTTCCACTGTGAAAATCTTGCATACTAGGCCTATGATACCTCGCTGTAAAACATTTCAAAACTACGCCACCACCCCCGGTGGTGACTGAAATATCAGTCCTATCGAGAAAATGGCCGCCATCTTTGCGACGCATGCAGAATTTCAGCTCTGTTAAAACCTTTTTCTGTTTGTTTATTTTGAAATATTAGTTCTTTCTTGTAAAATTTATTTGACTCATCAGGCAATATTTACATGTAAATGTACTGATTATCACGATTCAAGTATTTTCACTAGTGTGTTTTCAGCTTGTAAAACGGGCCTTGATTGCGTGGGATTTAAAGCCTTATTAATTATGGCCTAACGTTAAGCCTATTGTTAGTTTCACTGTTTACTGCTGCACATTTGCGGTGCATTTTACAACTTAGCCTAGGCCTACTCAGATTTCGGCGAATAAAGTGCATAATATCCCCATCCATTGGTGATTACTGCACATTTGTGATTTGCACATTTAAAAAGGATTATGCTAATCGGGTTTACAGTCTGTAAGAAGTCATTGATTGGAATTTTGTCGGCCGAATGTGTGTGATTTCAATCATGAATGATCATATTGATTTTCAACGGCAAGACTGACTATGAAAAACGATTACTCGCAATGAAGTATTTAGTAAACGTTTACAAGGATTTGCGAGCGTGTAGCGTGTACACGCTAAACGGTCACAGCTCTAGCATAGATAATTAATTAATTCAACATGGATGTATAAGATAATAATGACAAAACATTTTGAAAAGTAAAAGAAAAAATAATTTTCGTCATCAACATGAATATATTTTTGCTTTTTCTATTTCTTAGCTTTAAAGAAAAAAATTACTTTTTGAAATAAAAAATAAAACAAATACAAACAGATCCTAAATATGCTGCCGATCAGCCATAATCAACCCAATATGATCAGACAACCGATTATCATTGGAACACTACTTATAACTATAAATTATCTAGTCCAAGATTCCTCTGACAGTGGGTTGGACATCCACTTTCATTCAAATTCTGTGTTTTTTAACATTTTGCATTGTTTTGTTAATAGGCCGTACCACACAGTCAGAGGACATTAAGGTCACTCTCAGCATGTACGCTTTTGCCAACATACTAAATGGTAAATGTACATAGCTGCAAGTCGACATCGACCTGAGATAGGAGGCATTTTTCATAACAAAATACTGAAAATTCTCTGTTCATATGGAAATGATAAGAATGACTGCTTAAAAAAGTTTACTTCCTATAAATCCACACAAAAACGATTATAACAAAAGCAATTTTGCCCAAAACAAGTATTTTGTCACCAATCCACATCAAGTTCTCAGAGGAGTTTACGTAGGTGATCACGTGCAGTTTGTCAAAACACGTCAACAATGTAATGCGACAATAGCCGATCAGGAATCAGGAAATTTAATTCAGTGTCTACGGTAACTTTCAATGACATACAGTACATAAGGTGTTAAATATACATCTCTGCGAGTAATATGAAATTAATTCAATAACAATGTGAGTCTATTTGGAGTTATCGTAGTTTCTAAAAAACTTCCGTTTTGTTCAAATTAAGTCTTTCTTCAAAATGGCTATTTTCATGGAACAAGTTTATAACAGAATCTCCTTCTGGATACTCTCCTCCTTAAAACTTGAAGATTCTTGCAGATTGGATAATCATCGTGCATGATGACCAGGGCAAAAACATATGCAGGATGTCTAGATATACAAGGTGCAAGTAAAACAATGTTGAGGATGCAGAGTGACTAGCCACCACTTCTAATCAGGTGCTGACAAAACGTCTCCACAGACGGGGCCATGACGAGTCTCTTGAGTTTGGAGATTCCAAGCACAGGTTGTCTATCTGGGAAGAATGACTGTCGGTATTGCTCTGTTCTAGAGTGGGGGATTTGGTAGGCGTAAGTGTTGGCATATCGAGATGGTATATTTAGGAAAATTAGGTCCGGGGTTTAAATCTGCAAGTCCGTGATGAATCTTGTATAACATGGTCAGTCTATAGTTTTCTCTTCTTCCCTGTAGTGAGGGCCAGCCAAGTTGGAGGAGCATGTCAGATACACTAGATGTTTATGGTACCAATCGAGGACAAATCTGCCTTTGAACCATTTCTGGCTGATGCATATGCATCAGTCCATGTAGATCCCATACAGTGCAGCAATACTCTTACAGGGGTGTACGAGTGCCTTATAGGCTGTCGTTTTGATGTCAGGGGAGTTGGTACACAGGTTCTGTTTTAGGAAAGCTACAGTAGATAGGGTCTCGTTTGCCTTCTGACATATGTTAGAGCTGCGGCAGTTCCACTTGAGGTTAGATGTGATGGTGAGTCCTAGGTATGTGGTAAAAGGAGTTGAGTCTAAGGCAGTGTTATTAATAGTAGATTTATGGACAAGTAGGGTTTTCTTTCGGGGAAACTGTCATCATTTGGCACTTCTTTGCATTCAGTTACGTATGCCAGTCTGAGCACCATCTGCATAGCTTGTCAAGGTCCAAATGGAGTTGATCTGAGTCATGTTGGGACTCACTTGTCAGGTACATGATGGTGTCATCTGCAAACAAGCGGACTGAAGAGGAGAGACTATCTAAGAGGTCATTGCAGTGTTTTAGCTAGACAAGTTTGAGTGCCGGGCTACCAGTGACAATCCAGGGTAACCTCCTAGACCCCCTCCCATCAAGAACTGTTCAAATTTAGTCCACTTCTATTGACAAATTGTCAACGAAAAAGTTTATTTTATCTTATTGAAATGCCAGAAGGGTTTCCGAAATATCTTATGTACAATCATGAGAATAGAAATTACAATGGATATTCAACTGTCAAATAAAAAAAAAAAGCACAAACATATGCCGGAAACTCTTCTCCCAATCCCCATTGTTATTCATCTTGCCTAAACTTTTTACCACTTTTATTTTCGTCCTAGTATCATTGACGAAAGCAATACATTATTAAAATTATTTGAAGTTAACTATAGTGGTACATGTTCCTATGAACTACGCAACAACTTTTGTCAATATCAAATCCCCCACAAATCTCAAGAAAAATAGACCAGTCTGTTATAATGTTAAGTGCATATGGGGTTTATAACAAATGTGATTGGCTACTTACATTTGGACCGGTCTATAGGCATGCCTTGGGGCCTATTGGGGGTGTAATATTTACTTTGTTAAAGTTTGTTTGTATAGTAAGTGACGGATTTGGCAAGCTGCCAGCAGTGATTCACAAGGATTAAAATGTGAACCTGAATTGCGTGCATGTGAGTATGTTTATGTAGGTGCCATGTATGGGTGATTTTATAATAATATGTACGTTCAATTACGTTAAATTCCTATATAGTTCAGTTGTTTTGATCAGAATTTATTGTGTGTATACTATGTGTGTAAATCAGCGGCTAACATAAATAGAGTGAGAATAAAAGGAGATCTGTTTAGACACTTACTGTAATTAATTAACTAAATTGAACTTTTGGGTGCCGGGCGGAAGAGTGAATCTTCGAGCTAAGTGCCGGGCAAGAACTACGAGTCCTGGGCAGCCAGCCCAGCGCCGCCCACTGTAGCTAGAACCCCGGGTCATGATGTAAAAGAGGAAGAGACAGCGTCCTAGGACTGATCTTTGAGAAACACCTTAGCTGACTTCTACCTTTGATGACTTTGAGCCTTCAAGAACAACTTTCTGTGACCTGTTGTAAAGGAAACTTGATATCCATCTAATGTTGTGTCCTCTGATTCCATAGTGCTCGTTTGTGGAGAAGCTGTTTGTGGCCAACCTTGTCAAAAGCCTTGCTGAAATCATTGACAATAACATCAGTCTACTTGTTCGTCTGCATGTTTCTGGAGAGGTCACTGATAAGACCAAGCAGTTTGAGTTCACAGGATCTCTTGTCTCTGAAGCCATGCTGCAGTGGAAATAGGATATTGTTATCATCCCCATGTCTCATAATGCTGCTAGCAATGATGTGTTCCATCAACTTACAGAAAATACAGGTAAACAATATGGGACGGTAGTTTTCAGGATCTGTCTTGTCACCTTTCTTGTAGATGGGATAATGTTGGCTTGGAGCTATTCTTCAGGAATTTCACCTGTCTTATAAGAAAGCTTGAAAGTGGAGCAGAGTGAATCTCTGTTATCAAAATACTGCATTCTTTAAACAAATTTTTAGAATGTAAAAGTGAGCTATGATATTCCCTTATAACCTCTAGCTGTGGATGGTGTTAATTCAAAACAAAAGCAAATCTCAACAACGCATATTTGATAACACTGAAGGATATAATTCTAATCAACACCATCAAAGCTAACGTTAGAGGAATCTCAAGATAGAAATTAGGATTGACTGTGTGTCAGATCATTAACCTAATGTGACAAAACTTTTTAGATTAAACCACCTCCCTGATTTTTCTCCTCAGATTTAGGTACTTAAAATATATGACCATGTCAGTGACCGTTAAGAGTAGGCCTACTAACGTTTAATCAGATAACATCTGACTGTAGTATACGCGATAGCCACTACATGACTGCTATACACAGTCAGAAAACGCTATATGCTTTATAATGTTGAAACTGCTGCATAGGCTCATTATAGAAGCGTAGATAAATTTCAACTACGCACTAGAATAACAAGGCCTTTCCGCGATGATGTCAGGTCAACTTTTGACAATGCCTTTTATTATCATGGAACACTTTTACGTAATACTAAATAATTATAAATATTCAATAATACTATAATGAGCCATTCACTTACGTTTTGGGCATGGGTTTTAATGTAAAAAACAAAAGTTGCATTTTTTGCGAGAGCTTTCGCTACCAACTTATTTTTTCGAACAACGTCTTGGGTGGATGTCTCTAATTAGTTGAAAAGTTGTCGAACAATAGAGCGTCGGTGAAGTCAACGTGCATATACTGTAGCATTAAATCGAATACTGCGTGCATTTGCTGACAAACATTTTTAAAATAGTAGATAACAGTGCACTCAGGTGATATGCGCACTAATTGTGCACGCATTTTCAATAGTGAGGGAAGTACAAAGTGGTCGGAATGTCATTTCTTCCATAATTTAGATGTTTTTTGGCGTACAAAGTGTTCATCATTTCATTTGTAGCTTACTTTGAAAGATGCTTTAAAGAGGGCATGACATGAGTTTTCATGTTACTCTCACTTGATTATTTGGATATTTTGATAGAGAATTATTCCAAAATTTGTGTTGGTTGTAATAGCAGAAATTGGAGAAAAAAGCAAATATATTCTTCCATCTAATCAGCTAATGTTGTTGCTCATAAAAATTGTTGAAGTTATGTCACAAAATTTCTTGCTATACTTTCACATCACACAAACAACATAGGCCTAGTGTTATCGTGTGTGTTTCTTGAAATTTGACGTATTAAACTAGGAGTAGAAAGACTTTTCAGCAATACATTTCTTACCAAGCAGTTATTATATTCTTGAACATATATTTAAATAAGTCTTATCTTCAAGTTTCATGAAAATATATCAACACTTTCAAAATGACATAATGGTCTGTTCTAAGTGTTGCAAAGCTTATTTCTGACATTAGGCCTTACGCTGAAACAAGTTTATGAAATTTTCCTTATTTCACATTTCATACCCTACAATAACATCATATACTGTAGTGCATTATTGTCATAGAATCTTAATGTAGCAAAAATTATCACTATGTATATGTTCTTACAAAACAAATTATATTGGTTAAAACCAAATTACGTTCCGAATTTTTCCTGCTCGGCGACATCCTAACATAGTTAATTCTAATATGAAACCTTATGGTAAAATTACCCATTGACATAGTATATGATTTGTTCCAAAATGAAATTTTGAAGTAGCAAATCTTAATGGGCTTTTAATGTTTTGACTTAACTTGTAATTAATGCAAGCATTGTCATCTATATTTGAAAACATCAATTTACATCAGAAAGGACCTGATATATCTTCTGAAGCGGAATCGCGATGCAGAGAAGAACCTTTGCTTATGGAATTTGCACTGTATTTGTTTGTTTGTTTGTTTGATGAGGTCTTAACGGCACCACGACAACGAAGGTCAAATTGTGCCTGAGAGGTCAGATCATTTTAGAGGTAGTAAGGAAAGAGACCAGGGGAAGAAAGAGAGAAATTCAAGAACAAAAGCCAGAAAGCTGTGATCGAGAGAGGAGGTGCATGGGTAAAACTAAAAACAAAGTAGAGAGGGGGTGGAAGAGGAGGATTAAATATGGTTGTAGAGGGATGCATGCTGAAGGAAGGAGACTATTTTATCTGGAGGATTTTTTTGGAAGAACTCAGCAATTGAGTTGTGGGGAGCGAGAGAAGCTCTGGGAAGGTTGTACAGGGGGCAAGCAAGGAGAACGTGTTGGATTGTAAGGATGCAGTGGCAATTGTTACAGAGGGTTGGGGAACCAATAAGGAGGTGGGAGTGAGTGAGGTGGGTGTGACCAATTCTAAGACTGGTAATATGAGCGTTATCGATCACGAAAGGTTGTTGATGGTGGATTTGATCGGGATTGTGGGCTGGATAACATGGAGTTTGTTATCAATTTGGAAGTTCCATAAGGTTTGCCAGCGGTCACGAACAAGAGAAGCGATAAGCGGACTGTATTTGTATGTTCGTTAATGAATCATTCTGGGAGTAATGTCACACGTCGTTTAGCCGTTTTCAATTCTTGCATTGTCGGGTCAAAATTTGCTTGTTTAGTTTCTACTTTTTTCATTCAAATGGGTTTTTTTCGAGATTATTGATGAAATATTGTTTTTGATATGAACTATGCAAAACTGTTATAAACTCAAAATTTTTACTTTTTCGTGTCATGCCCTCTTTAAAGTTTCAAGACACTAATGAAATCAAAATCATAGCTAGAGTCGTAGTAAGTACCTTTGTCAGTTTTGAGAAAGGTTTTTATCTAAATTTATGTTAATTGTCTGAGTGGTTTTCAACATTACGAGTGTATTGCAGTATTGTGCGTTGTCTAACTTAGTAAGCCTATGCAAGTATTGCCTTCAACTATTACCGACTAATTGAGGTGTTTATCTCACATACTCACTAACGTTAGGCCTACCTAGTAGTAGTACAGTACTAACTGTTAGGCTAGTAACGTTAGTAGCCTATGCCCCTACTATAGTACTACGTAGTAGAACTAACTAGGGCCGAACCAAATCACGACTTTTTTTTTTCTAACGTTATATACGTTTAACTCGAATATAAAATTATGAGCGCCTGGTAAATTACAATAATTTCTATCACTTTCAATTACCAATCCTGTTTTAGCAGCGGTGTTTACTTTAAAATAGTCATACCAGTGTACCAGTCTGCCAGGCCATGTAACAAGTTAAGGCCTTAATATACTACCTGAATACAGTAATAACATAAACAGCTATACGTTAGCGCAAGAAAAGTAAACACCCTTTTGAAGCTATTTCAACATGTAAAAGAACAATATTTTCCTTGATAATATTCTCATTAGCCAGTGGTTATTTCATCCTTTCTAAGGCATGAATATCATTATAAAATCTCATGTTGCATTCACTTTAATTCAATACATATTAATTTTAGATAAACGTTTACAAACGGGTAAATGAATGCAATTCAAACTAAATTGAAAGAGCCGTTCTCTCCCAACTTATTGTCTATGGTTAGCTTTCCCCACGTGTTTCATTGTGCGGTGGTACAATACTCTTACGGTTTTTTCAAGAGACTTCAGCAGTGAAGGGAACATCCAGGTTTAAAGACAAATTATATCATGGGTCAAGCAATTTATCATAAAAGAAGACTTAAAAATATTTTTAAAAATTGTAAAGAAAAGCATTCAGAAATCTTTTTCCCTTGAAGGAGATATTAAGTTTGAAGTTTTGTATCATTTGAACGACTGCAATCCTACTAATTGTGATGGAACTACCTCAGATTACTTAAAGTCTTTATTTATTCTATCATGTTTTGTCCTTCGATTTTGTGGCTAAAAAACCATTGAATATGTCAGAAAAGTAGTAAAACAGAATCTTTTGAGGATAATTATAATTTACCACCTGAAGAAACTTTGAATTTGAGAGAAAATAATTGAAATAAAAAAAGAAGTTAAATATATTTTCTTTTAAAATACATTAACAAGTTGTTAAGAATGTGAGAATAAGGCTGTAAGGGCGCCAACCTTCCATAGTAGACTTACTACAACAGCCATCTCTACAAAGATAAGACAGAGCTTTAAACTTGAATAGCTCCTTAACAAAATGAGATTTTTGAATGTTTTTTCCACCATTTTGTTTCATTTAACTTAAGTCCTCTTTTATATCAGATAAACTTGCTTGACCATTGAACTAATCCTTTAAAAACCCGAAACATGTAATTTTCCACTTTTTTTGTCCAAAATACACTCAAAGTGATAACGTTGTTTACGAAAAGGCGGAACCGCCCCGGTATACTGATGGGTCAAAATTAACTTCACCCTCTAAAATTTTGAAAGCAAGACAACGTTAAATAGCATTTTACACATAGTATGGCCCGTTTGGGAGCCTCGGAAACATTTAATTTCAATTGGTACTTTTATCAATTTTTGAATATCTCCCAGAACCCTCCCTCATGGGTGTAGGAAGTTTTTGAAAAAATGGGGGGGGGGAGGGGGGTGAAGTGGGGAGGGAGGACGATCTCTAAGGAGACATTTCCTATTGCAAGTCATATGCATATGTCCCCATTACAATCTTTAGATAGAATATACTGAGCCAAAAACAACAAAGCAAAGTAATAGGGGCATTTCATTTTAGGAAAGAGGCACTTTTTCAATGGGGGACACATTCCTAACGTAAATGGGACTGACAGTAATCACTATTTTCCTACTATTGAACCAGTAATTAAGCGGCACTTCAAGTTTTGAAAGCTTGGCACTTTTGTAAAAAGTATGCGCATGTTGTACAAGTTGTTGCACCTTTCGACAGTAATTGAGGGGCATTTTTGATTTTAAAAAGGGGCACTTTGTCATTTTCCGGAAAAATGAGGGAACGTGTACCATGTGCCCCGGTTCCTACAGACTATGCCCCCCCCCTTCCCCTCCATACACAAACACCGTCCGTACACACACATACAACACACATACCCCAGACCCCCACCCCACACGTACACACACACACACACAAACGACGGTCACTTTTTGGGGGATTAAATATAAATCTACAGATGCCACTGCCATAAATTGTCCCACTTGTAAAAGATCCTTTAAATGAAACCCTGCTACAGGACAATAATGTATCCCTACCCCTCAAAATTTAGCCGGAGGTATTCTTACTTAAGATATTAAATATTGTAAAATATACATCTATTTCTGATATCTTGGGGGCAGTGGCGTAGAGTAGTCACCACAGTTTCTGAAAGGTGGATGGCCAGCCAAAGTGACTGGTGGGCCTTGGTGTAAAAAAACCTGTTCTGTAGCAATGCCTGAAACGAAAGACATACGAAGTATACTGCAGAATCCGTATGAATAACATTTTCAAATTATCACGGGCTGACGGGAGGCAGATCGTGATTCGGAATGTAGATGTATTTACCATAAAAAAAAAAAAATGATAAGAAATACTACCGAGGCTCTGAAGGGACATTTTGAGATTTCGACTTTTTCGTTTCAAGATTTCGACTTTTCAAAATTTCGACTTTTCGAGATTTCGACTTCTCGAGATTTCGACTTTCGAGATTTCGACCTTTTTCGTTTCGAGATTTCAATTTTTTTGTTTCGAGTTTTCGAGTCTGTTTTCGACTTTATTTGCAGTGTTTTAATGCGTCTGTATTTTGCTTAGCGGTACGGTAGTTTTGATGTTTCGACTTTTTCGTTTCAAGATTTCGACTTTTCAAGTTTTCGACTTTTTTTGCGGTGTTTCAATGCGTCTATATTTTGCTTAGCGGTACAGTAGTTTTGAAGAAGTCGATGGCAAACAAACAAACGAACAGACGAACGGAGGCGAAAACATAACCTTCGTCCAATTTCGTTGGTGGAGGTAAATATTGAAAACTGCATTGCATGGCCTATTCAATTTTAGGGCTACTGTTAATCACAGTTTGGGGTTTTTACCTTTCGCAAAATTAGTACTATAGTATATGTTTCATATTCACGAAAAGCAACTAGCCTAGGTAAAAATTTCGCCCGTTTTATTTGTTCTTTGTAGTCTGCCGGTAGAAGGCCTCTGGATTTGATGGCCACATGATACGGGGCACCGATAACGTATTTTGAATTGAAAACATGCTTACGGCAGCAAATAACCTTAGAGACAACACACCTACCCCCTCTCCCCCCTCCCCTTCCTTCTCCTCTCTCGATAAATTTGTAAACTTTTATCAGTCTGAAAATAAGTGGTGACCCTTTTTATTTATTTTTTATTCTATTTCGCCAATTTTAGAACAAGATATTTAGGATCAAGCTTCGGGAAAATCTATACCCATATCTAGTGGAAAATTGGAAAGATTTAGATCATGATTAGTCAATTGCAATGATTATGAATCAGAATATTTAATGTCCTAAATAATGTGACAAGCAAATACAAAGGTTTTTAGAATGGTTCAGGGGAATTTTATTATTTTGTACAATGCTAAAAATAAATTAAGCTCGATATATCATTAGAAAAATGTGTGAGTTTCTTATCACGGTCCCAAAACTATACATAAGTATAGACACTGCGTAAAGCACGTTTTGCAACTATCAGACTAGAAATTTACGCATCATTCCACAAGATTGACTTTGTTTCAAAGGACATTTCATACTCGTTGGGAGATGCTGTTGCCCTTAATAAAAAAAACTCTTTTGTGTTGAGGGGAAATCAAGCACATGGAGAGAGAGAGAGAGAGAGAGAGAGAGAGAGAGAGAGAGAGAGAGAGAGAGAGAGAGAGAGAGAAAGAGAGAGTTGAACACACAATTACAATGACGGGGTCGTCGCCTGCGTATTCGGTTATGATAGTACAAATGCTATCACGAAACGCTTAATACGACCCGGACGAGAACACAGGTACGACGTACGGACAGACATAACATCGACAACCAAGTCAATGTCCACGGCCTTTGATAACCAGTTGTGGTGCACTGGCGTGTCTACCCACCCCAGGATTGAACCCGGAGCCTCGTGGTCTGTAGACAGGTATGATAACCGCTACACCACAGTAGGTAGATAAAGCACATGGTTCATGGAGAGTGTTGAACAGACCACAGTTTTGTGGTTTGGGGAATTAAAAAAAAGAAGATACTTTTACTTTAATCGGCCCTGCTCTTTATGAGGGCCGGTCGAAGTGTTCCTGGTTTTAAGCAGAACTATTTATAATGTATGTAAAAAAAAAGGGGGGGGAGGGGGCGGGGGTGGGGTTAGGTTTGTAAGATTATTGGTAAAATTTGGCGACATTTTCCGAAAATTAAAGAAAACTATCTTTAAAAACTTCTCAAAAATTGGAGAAATTTTCCCCAAAATGAAGAAAATTGCACAAAAATTGAGTCAAATTTCACGAAAATGAAAGACAACCTCTCTAAAATTGAAGATAATTTCCAGAAAATGAAGGGAATTACACAAAAACTGAGGCAAATTTCACGAAAATGAAGGAAACTTTTCCAAAATGTGAAGAAAAATTCCCGAAAACGAAGGAAATTGAAACTTGTAGCAAATTTCACGAAAATGAAAGACAACTTCTCGAAAATTCAAAAACATTTCCCGAAAATGAAGAAAAATGAACGAAAATTGAAACAAATTCCACGAAAATGAATATTTTTTAAAAATTGAAGAAAATATCCGGCACATTGATAAAAAATTCTCGAAAATTAAAAACATTTCTCGAAATTGAAGGAAATTGCACGAAAATAAAGGAAATTTTACGAAAATTGAAGATTTTATAAAAAAAAAAAAAAAATGAAGATTCTACGAAAATTGAAGATTTTACGAAAATTGAAGATTTCTGGAAGAAAAGAAGCTATGGAATCTGACTCTTGAAAATCGATTCATTAGACCTTCATTATTGGGGGCCAAAATGGTACTTGGCCAACTGGAAAAAATATCCCCCTCCCCCTTTTCCCCTTTCCTCGTTTCGAGTTTTAGAGCAAATTTCCCACTTATTTCTCAAAATAGTTTTTCCTAAAATTATTTTACATTTTCCTCAAAATGTCTGAATATCTACTCATTATTAATATTTACTCAGAATGTTTAAATATTTACTCAAAATGATGTCTGATATCTACTCATAATTTCCAGTATTTCCTCATAGGCTAATTTCTTAATATTTTCTTAAAATTTCGGAAGTACTTCTTAAAATAAGCGCCGTTTTTTCCAAAACTTCCGACTTCCCCCCTTAAAATTTTCTCTCTCTCTTTTTTTTAAGGGGGTAATAGGGGTTAGCTTGAATTCTAATTTTGTTATGGCTTCCCCCACACACGCAAAAAAAACTAAAACTACGCCACTACAAACATGTATGCATTTCTGGGAATGTTTGGGCAAAAGTGCTTAACTCCCACTCCCCCCTCTCCCCTTCCCCATTAAAAATGATCCCGTACGCCTAAGCTACCAAAAACCTATTGCAACGAGTTTTAAGCAGGGGGACAAAAAGGTACGCAGTTGTGAAGGCGTTTTCAGTACGCATTTAGGGAAAAAAGCCAATGTATAGAGCCACTATGGGTTCCAACATAAATTCTTTAGGGACAATTCGAAATGAAA
Organism: Chiridota heheva; assembly: GCA_020152595.1. Classification (NCBI taxonomy): domain Eukaryota; kingdom Metazoa; phylum Echinodermata; class Holothuroidea; order Apodida; family Chiridotidae; genus Chiridota; species Chiridota heheva. The sequence goes on along the minus strand of JAIGNY010003259.1, from coordinate 155,586 downwards.
TTTTACAATTTAGGGCAATCATTGCTACTTTCTTTAATGAAAAGATCGGATAAATCATCTTTGATAGAGGAAAGTCTTTAAATGTTTGAAAGGGCATTTGCACGTTTTTTCATTAAAAAGGGCACTTGTCTTCTGCATGAAAATGGTACTTTTTTTCATGAAATAGGGCACATTTCTTCTCTGAAAAAATGACATCTTTTAAACTTTTGAGAAAATTGGTGGGAGGGGGAGGGGACGTGCCCCTTGTGCTCCCTGGTTCCACCGCCTATGTACCAGCGGGATCCCGAAACAGTTTGTTTAGAGCATGTAAAATGTTCGTCCTATGCTCTCCGACTTAAATTACTAAACTAACCTTTCAAAACATTAACATTCTTAACATAATACCAGGAATGACGCCATGATTTGCACAACAAGGAACTAAATATATTATATTAAAAATATGTTTTCCTCGTTGTTTCCAGACAGATTATAAACAATTTTCTCCGACTTTTTAAAAGATTGATGTGGGTTTTACATTATGCTCACCCCCTCACAACCCCGCCCCTATAGCCACGCCCTGTTTCTAACCAGAGAGGTGTAAATCCTCCAGCCCCCATATTGCGATTGGACGAACAGTTAGCCTAAAACATTCTCGCCGTAAAGTATCTTCTAGAATAATACAAATCGGTGATTGTTCCAAAAAATGTAAGAGGTCAAAATGTTGCCTCACCCATGAAGAAAAAATCATGACTCAATTCATCTTATAGATTATAATAGGATCCAACCTTCATAAATCATGATAGCACTGTAGCATTCCCATTAATGGGAACAAATTTGTTCCCATTAATGGGAACATTTGACCAATGGTCAGCGCCATTAACACAGACACATTTTTCAGCCTCCATACCTATAACGTACGTGCGGAACTTCAAACGGCTGGAAGAAAATTCCTAGCAATTTGGGAAATTTTAGATGCGCAAAACATTAAGCGTTATATTAATACCTATGCTTTTTCCACTCCCATAACATAGGTTCACCACGCTGTTTTTGAGCTATTGCAAAGAGTATAACGTGACCTGTACTTGACCCCTATGTTGTAGACGTGTTTCAGGCTGATAAGAATATATGCGTAGACACGACAGCAGCTGCCCTGGCCTAGATTTTGGTAGCCATCTTTCTTTGCGTTGTTTTTACATTGAACAGTTGAAATAGTGCTTGAATTTCTATCCGTTTGCTTGTTTTTTTCAAAAGATTCATCTTTGGGAATTATTTATACATAAATTCTGTATAATAATTTGAGTATTTAATTCAAAAGCTGTCTTTCCTAGAATCCTACGCGAGTTAAATAGAAGTTTTGTGGCAAGTTGTCCAGTGTGAACTGACGCTGTGAGTCATTTCCTTAGGATTCAATACAGTAACACAGTGTGAAACCTGTCAGTGACGGTCATACTTACACGATCTGTCACCGAAAGTTCAAATAAAAGTTGGTATGATAACTGGGCGCTTAGCCTAAACAATCCGAGATGTATAATTAATACTTCACTATAATTTCGTGACGATATATCTCTTTGTAGGCCTACTAAGCGTGAAAGGTATAAAAATAACGGAGATAGCTAATCTCTAATCAAAACAATGCGCTCATTGATTGCGTGCAGTATGATGAAGAGAACGACTGATCAGAGGATGACTCACCTGGAGAGGCAAACGTTTGGCGCATGCCCAGAACCAATTCCTAATGTTTTATTAATTGGAATGCTACTGGACTGTAGGATGCAGGGCCGGGTTTCGACATGTGGAGGCCCATGGACACTTCGGGAGTGGAGGCCCACACTACTTTAATAACCGCCGTTCTGTGGGAGGGATCTAAGTGGAAAGGGTGTACCCCTTTGGAATTTTTTGGAATAATTAAGGGTGCTTAGATGCAAAATGGTGCAGTGTTTTGTGATTTTTAGAGTAAATTTATGTTCAAGAATTTTCATTTTGTAATCATTTTGTTTCTGCAGGCCTACCCAATTTTCAGTACAAATAAACAGGTTGCTATCATTCAAATTAACAGGTTGCTACCACATTTTCCCCTTACAATTCTTTTTCATGAAATATGTGGAGGCCCCTGGTTGTGGAGGCCCGTGGGCAACTGCCCACGTTGCCCATTGCTAAATCCGGCCCTGAAAGGATGCACCATTATTTTCACCGGAATGTTGAACTGTTCCATGCAATCTGCTCGCTTCTGATCCTGCTTTTTTTTTTTCTTAAAGATCTTCTCTAACAGTCTAAGGTCATTTAGAGGTGGCGGAGCAGGGGGCCTTCAACCCCCAATAATTTTAGTTAAACATTTTTTCATCACGTTACCCGACCTAATTAGCCCCAAAAATTATTATCACAAGTCACCTGACCTTATTAGCCACTCCCCAATAGTTTGAACGCTCCGCCGCCCCTGTTATTACATCTGTTTGAATAACTAGGGATTTCTAAAACATGTCCAGATGTCTCAGGTGTAGCCTTCTATCTTTATGTCAAACCTTGGTTGTATACCCTGTAGGGACATTGCTGTGGGTGCAGGAGAGAAAGAGAGAGAGAAGGACATGGACATGGATAGGGGTAATTCGTAAACTGCTAAGAAGTATATGCTCAAGCAGTTAAGTAAGCAAGGTTGGCAAAAATAGACTTCCGATTGTGGTTTTTAAGAATTATATTCAAAGAAATGTTAATAATCCTGCTTGATTGTGTCAAAATTTGTCAAAACCACATCAACATCAATCTTAAACAGTCAAATAATGATGTTGTTGGGCTCTTTGCAGTTAATTGTTTCATATACAAAAATAAATATAGTTTTGCGGGCTTAACGACCTAACATATGTTTGCTTTTAATATAAAGGCGAGTTAATTGTAAGCGTTAATTGATTTGCTTGATGAAAATTGAAACTAGAAGATTTGTTGTATATACCAAATGAAAGGTATACCTTCCATAGATAAATCAAAAGTAAGTATTCAGTGTGTTTACATCTAAGCATCGAAATAAACAAAAGTACGTGTGAAAAACTTGAAAACTTATCTGAAATTTTTGGCCAAAGGTGTGTGAACTTTGGGGTACAATTTGTTTGGTGAAATGATTTTGTGCTTGCCACGCAAATATCTCAAATATTCACCTTTTTGGTTGGAAAAGACTGGAATGACACGTTAGTGCACTGTTTAAAATGGTCAATTTAGGTATAATTATTTATATGTTTATGTAATGATAAACATTTAGATCGCTAGGTACCATTTTCAAGGACATATATGTTGTTAAGCTAGTATTGTGTAATTGTTTACACCTTACAATGGCTAGACTTTGACCGTTTTCGTTATTCATATAATGCAGTCGGGAAATATTTTATTTATATTCAAATTACATTTGTAAAAAGAAATCTTAAAATAGATGTATTTATTATCTAATACGAATTCAAAACGTTTATTGCAACAACGAAAAGTTTTTTTTTTTTTGGGGACGGTGTTCCAAGCTTATTTTAACAAGTGGCTCGCTATTATGTCTCTTAGCCTAATATATGCGTCCACCTGGATTTATTTTGACAAAAAGGGTTATTTATCTTATGGAGGAGCTGTTTAACGGGAAATATTTCTTCCGAGCAAAAGAGCCCCAAGAAGTTTAACATCACGCAAGTGCCTATTCACTTGGTCTGTGCCACGTCACATCCGGGAGATGACGTCATTTTCTTGAGTGAAAACAAAGCTTTGCGCGATACACGTGGGCAAGTCCGTATACGTTTACTGTGTGCGGTACGTATGACATGTAAACAAACACAGCTGATTGCTTTGTTTTCATACCAATGCGGGATGAATACGCGCGGTTGCTATGCTACGCGCCGATGACGTCAGGTTACATTTCCGACCAAGTGAATACTGGTATGAGTTAATAGTTACTCTCTCCAAATTGAAATGTTAAAGTGTGAATATGGAAAATTCACTACAAAATGAATTCTATAGTCTGATAGTACTCTTCATTAGAATTGTCTTCATTAGCATTCTATATAATAAAGACAAGTTTTCACATTAGGAGGATTTATCACTACTTTCAATCTGGTCACAGCGAGTATTCACTATTAAAAGAAATGCAATTATTGAGAAGTTGAGACTTGTCATAGCCACCAGTTGATCGCACTTCTGCCCTAATGACAGTAATGTTCAGACACATTGGAAGATGTTTGAATTTGGGGGCACAGGATCTGAGGGGCACTTTCCAACTGTCGTATTTCAAAAGCAAGTAGCCCCCCCGCCCCTCCCCCTCTCTCTCTTCCCTCCCCCCACCGGAAAATTTCGAAACTTCTATCGGTCCGAAAATAACTGGAAACCCATTTCCCCATTTTGCACGTGCACCAGTTTCGCTGCCTATGGTAATGTTGATTCAGCTTAGAAGTTGCAGCCACAGCTTCAGTCTCCTCATGCGCATATATCCGTCTTACATCCCCAACGCATACAATTAGGATCATAGGCGGCGGAACCGGGGGCACAGGACGCACGTGCCCCCACTTTTGTCAAAAGTTTAAAAAGTACCCCTTTTCAAGGATGAAAGGTGCCCTTTTTCATCAGGAAAAAGTGCCTCTTTTCCATCAGAGAAGAAATATGCCCTATCAAATATTAGATTATATATCTGATCTTTTCATTGACTGTTGAAGAAAGCATACACCGTTCTGAAAGAGACTAAAATTGTGAAATATAATCTTTCTTGATAATTTCCTTAAGGATAACGTTGAAATATAATCTTTCTTTATAATTTCCTTAGGAGTAACGTTCGGACCCAAGAGCCACACATTGCACTTTTTTTTATATACCGCTGAAAGGCAAATACATCTAACTACCCTTAGTTTCCCCCGATTATGATTTGTAAAAACTATCTGAAATAGGACATTGCTTTAGTATGTGAGCTACCCCAAATTTTACAAATCCTATTCGTACACTGACGTGCTCTCCCTCATCTTCTTTTGAAAGTTCAAAAAGCGCTCCTTTACAAACTGACAGAGATAAAACTTGAATATTCTTTCAAATATTAAGAACAAGTCACTTTATTAAGACTGATCTTTTTATTGACAGATTGAAGAAAGTAACACAAACATTTAGACATTTGCTGCCCTATATAGCCACTGACTCACTGAAGACTGCATGATTGTGGGGTATCTTGTCTTATACATTCCGATATACGAAGTTCAATTGATTTTTATGCAGCTGAGAAAATGATGAAAATCGTCCTGAACCATTCTAAGAAAACCTTATTTGCTTTTAACTATTTAATAATGTTTGGGACATTCAGTATTCTAAATGATGATCAGTACAATCTGGCAATTGATCTGAAACATGATCTAGATGTTTCTGATTTCGATAACTTTTGCAGATTTTGTATGGTATGAACGTTTCCTATTTTCCCGAATTTGGTCCTTGATATAATTGACAAATTTTCGTACTTTGCAAATAAATTAGAAAAATGTTACAACTGATACAAGAGATTTTAGAGATTGTTAGAGATTTTCAGATAGCGGGAATGGGACAGGAAGTAGGGGTGGGGGGAAGGGGGGGGGGTATAATTGCCTCTAAATCTATAATGCTGGCGTATACACTTTAAAAATATTTCAGTCGAGAAGTGCCCATCAAGTCATGTGGCCCCCTTCTCCCCCCAGATTCTTCCGCCGCCTCTGATTAGGCTTGATTTGTTGAAAGTTATAAGTTACGACCATTGGCGGCGATTTCTTTTCAAATTGGGGGACGAACCCAGACAGTGGTGTAGTCAGCCAAGTAGGCTTTATATAAGGCTTACTTTTTTAGGTGGGATATATAATTATATTCGTCACCCAACAATATTATAGGGAGGACATGTCCCCCTCCCCGTCCACCGGGGTCGCCGCCTATGCTTAGAACATATCAGTAAATTCTCCTTTATAATTTTGCACTTCCGTGTGTCTATCATAATCCGCATATACACTGCCTGTGCAAGCGAGGTAATAATTTTAGAGTAAATTTGTTGTCACAATGACGAGTTTCTGATGATCTCCGACCCCCACCCATATTCATCACTCCAGGCATCATTGTTTGTGGTTGAAATGGTTTGAGTGAAGCATCTTCTCTTCGATAAAGTACGCTGTACATTGTGTGTGCATGTTTGTCATGTAAGTGGGTTATGTGTCATTTCAGTGGATGAAAATCACTACTAAAACTTCTAAAGCGAAATATTCTTTCAGGCATAGGTCTTTCAGTTTATTAGTAACCGACACCGAGAATACCCCCGAAAATACTCATTCTACAAGTGAGAAGGGGAGGGGGAAGTAGGGCTGGTGCTAAATGACGCTCGGAGTAGAGCATTAACCCCCGAAATAATGTAAAATATGAATGTGCATGGGTTCCCGAGCCCAACCACACCCGTAGCCGGCTTAGCCTGCTAGCGTGGGGGCAGGAGGAACGTGTCTTGTGAAGATATGTGCCGCCGTGTGTAAATTTAAACGAAAAAAGCAAGGACATATTTAGACTATCCGACGAATCCTTCGGATAGTCTAACCCACTCCCCCCGGGAGTTACAGCCCTGCCCAGGAAAATACTTAACGGTACCTTTGAGATCTCATTATATTGTGCAACTGGTATACCAAAACACTTTCAAAGATGGGACTCATTGAAAAAAAGGCCTGTGCATTAATCAGTTCATTTCGTTTTGCTGAAGAGATTTTTGTAATACTGTTAATTTGCATGCTCTATCATTAGGAGGTATAAAATCTTAACATTCAAATTAGTGTCGTCAATTGTTTGTATTAGCAAAATACACTTTCTTTGTCTTTTCTGCATGCAATGCGAAGTATTTGTTCTAAAATAATCAAAGTCAGTGCACGCATTGGAACTGTACTGTGACCAGAGCTTTTTACTAATTTATAAATATCTTTTACAGAATCAAAATAGATTACTTTAGTAGTAAGTGGATGGTCAATTATGCACATGGTTCAATACAATTGAATTGCAAATTGCTATAACATTTGCAACCTATTCCCTATAGGCCTATTCCATTACAAACAAGAGCTGTATGGATTTTTCCAGTTGCTTTTGGGATAATTTTCGTTCGGAGTGAACTCATCACGGGCGAATGGATTTGAGATGGACCGATTTAGCGGTTGTTTCGTTACAGATCATAACTCCATGCTTGGAAGTGAAACTGATTCACCAGCTCTAACAATTTAACACCTTGAAATGCCCTTTAAATGGTATTTCAAAACGTTTAATTTGGTTCCAATTAGTTGGTGTAAGCATCCATAATTGTTGTGTGCTAAACCTTTACTTACCACCAAAAGCGGGGGCATGGTCCCCTGTGCCGCGGGAATAACGGCTCTATTTGATGGTGTTGGGTATAGTCTGTCTAACAAGGGATCGCTTATTATTGGCCTAAGAAAATTGGATACTAAAACGCTCAATATTGAAATATTTATAATATCATTCAAGTATACCTACGGAGGAGGAGGGAGGGGGTGGGAGGGGGGATATTTCAAAATTAATTTGCATTTACGCTTCATAAAACAATTATTGCAAATATGTTATAGTTTTGTACGCATCGTCAATTTCTTTTTTTGTGGTCTTCTATCTTCGCTTTATATGTGTTTGTTTTAGATACCGAGTACCATGGTGATACAAGCAGGTCAAAACGACTGCTGCTACATGGTATTATTCATGATTTTTTGAAAAGGGGAGTCCCAAGCCCATTAGATTCACGTCAATGAAGAGATCCAAGTATATATACAGATATACGATAAAGAGATAATTGAAACCACCGTTACTGCCAAAACATATCTATGTACAGATCAACGAAGTGCATGTGGAATCTTTGAAACAGGGTTCGTTAAGGTGCAGAGGTCCCCTGAATTAAATCAATTGTTAAAATATAATCTTGCAAAAATTTGATTTGGAAAAGAAAAATTATTTTGGAGTGACAGATTTAGAAGTTCGCATATTGGTCACCGTGAAACAAACAACAAGAAATTTATGAATACAATGAACAATGAATAAATATCAATCAGTAGAGACCAGGAGAAAGAAAAAGATTATAGTACATTGTTCAGTTTAATACTCAACAATTGAAAATATCTTCATGCTGTTAGTATTATACATTGTTTTGGTGAAATTCCAAGGTGGTGAAGGGGGTGGGGTGGAGGAGGGGTGTACTCCTGTAGATCCTCCACTGGCGGCTACGACGAAAGGATGATGATCATTATGGGAGATGTGACTATATCTTTGTATCCTATATCTTCCTCCAAGGAAACTCGTAAATCAAGCATTCGTGTAAGACGATCATATACATTATATTGTTCCATAGCAGAAAATATTGCTCTTTTCTATGGAAACCTCAAAGCTTTCCTCTCGAGGAGAGCTATGTAGTGGCGGCGCTACGGAGGGAGGGGGTGCATGGGGGGAAGTTGCCCACACGAGATCGCTTTGCCCACCCCACTTTGTTTTGTAAAGTGACATATTTTGTTCGATTATGAGACATAAATGCCCTTCTCTTGCCCCCCCCTCCCTTCTCCCCCATGACCAACATCCTGGCGCCTCCACTGGAACTGTGACACACCTTGAGGCTGCAATTACTGTCACACAATATCTAAGCCTGTTCTATCTAAATCCCTATATTAGGCCTACCCCTATTAAACAGATAGGACTGCTCGTTGAAGGCAAAGGCGTAGGAAACAGGGAAGCAACTGAGAGGAGATTGCCTTCCCGGTTGCATGCTTTCTTCCCGGTTAGGAAAATTTGGTAAAATTATTTGAAACTTGTTTTAAAATTCCCGAAAATTAAAGATTTTCCGATCAGCAGGTAGAGACTGAATAGGTAGAGACTGAATATTCTAGTGCAATTTTCCTGCTTGCAACCGGTAAGTGTTTAGGGATCTTGCTTCCTGAGGTGACCCTTCCTATGTCCCTGACTGAAGTGAATTGATTGACATCTCAGAGGAAGGAGGGATATAGGCTAGCCTGCTATCATAGTACTACACTACAGTGCAGAGGGAATGAGTAGAATTTGGAGGAGTGTTCTTGTAAGGTTAATGTTATATCCTTATCTCACTAATAAAAAAAAGTTAAATAATTTAGAACTGCAGAAAGAGGCATTTACTTTCAATGAAATACATACAAATTGTCTTGGGTTTACATTTATGATCACGCTTTAAACAAACTTACATAGAGCAATGTCACATACATGGTGAAATCTTGAAATGTATTATCTTCAAAACGGATTAAGATGATCAACTTAGTATTTCCACCAATTTAATTAGTCCTTAATCATATACATCAGCGTTTCTTATTAGGCGGCCCGCGGGCCAAATCTGGTCCGCCAAACAATCCAATCTGGCCTGCGAACAATAGTCGTTGCGGGAAGAAAACAAAATCTGAATGAGATCGGCAAAAATCCTAAAATACTTGTATATTTTGGGGTTTTCCTAGGCAGATCTGCACACTATAACATCGCGGCTTATCAAGCAAAATGTTATTTTTAGTTCCGTTATAAAATAGGCAGATTCGCGGCTTGTCGAAGAAAGGCTGATCCTTTACGCGTAAAGAAAATAATCTCTTTACGCGTTAAGAAAATGCTTAACGCGTAAAGAAATTATTCTGTTTACGCGTAGAGGATGGTTTTGACGTGTAAACAAATTCTTTTACTCGTAAACCAATTACTTTACGTTCAAAAACGAAATTTCATTAGCTGTTTCGTTAGCGTGCAAAGAATGTTCTTTTACGCGTAAAGTTTGCATGTTATGAGCTTTTCGGCAAGGGGAGGAAAAGTCTTACGCGTAAAGAAATACAAATGGATTACGCGTAAAGCGGCTTATTACGCGTAAACTATTATCATTACGCGTAATTATACCGTTTTCGCGTAGAAAGAGTGAATTACGCTCAAAACTGGAATTTCATTTGTCAATTCTTTAACACGCAAAGAAATTCCCATAACGCGTAAAGAAATTTCCTATACGCGTATAGTTTTGCACGTTATGAACGCGACATCTGGAATACATCCTTCTTATTGTGCGCGCTCTCAGCTTTTTTGTATTCAGGAATTGTTTTGACGCATTTTGTTTGTCACGTGACGCTGGTTTTGTCATGCTATTGACCCTGAGGCTGTTGTGAAATGATGGTCTTGGGAAAAATTGATTAAGATATACATGAAACAATTTATGGGAATATTATTCATGGGAATATTCCGTTAAAGAAAAATTATCTTGATTTTTCATTTTCATATATGATAAAGGACTATAAACGAAACAAAATGGTTTGAAATTCATGTTGATATCTTATTCCGTTTTGAGAGTTATATATTGCACTTCAAAGCCTTTTACCAGTGCCCGTATACCAGTGCGACCTTGCAGTGTGATGTCATAAGGCAGAGGCAATCCAACGAACTGGTGAAACTTTTGAAATGCAATAATCCCAAAACGGTATAAGATATCCACATGGAGTTTTCACTCATTTGTTTCTTTAATAGCCTCCTCTATTTTATACATGGAAAGTGAAAATTTGCGAGAATTTTCATTTAAAACGGTGCGGGAATTTTCCTTTAAAACCGTATGCGAAGAGGAGCTTGTATGCTAATGTTATGGTCCTTATTTAAATGAAAACAAGTAATTGGATTTATAACCCATAACAGATCGACAAAAACACAAAACAAACCCTAACGATAGGATGACCCTCCACATTTGTATTTTACATGCGCCAATTGTTTCATGCGACAGATAACTGAGCGCTTTGCACCTGCCGCTTGGAAAAGTCGATGGATTGAGAAATAAGAAAATCAGGTATCTTCATGGGAATATTCCGTTAAAGGAATATTCCCGTGAATTTTCATATATGTGATACAGGACTATTACAGAAACAAACTGGTTACAGATATCATGTTGATATCTAATTCCGTTTAGGAGTTATTGCATTTCATTGATTTTACCATTGCGACCTCGCAGCCTATGTCATTAAGCAGTTAAGGCAGATGTTTTTCTTTGTGTACTTTATGTATTTCTTTGCTAAATTAATAGCCTCCTTCTAATTTATTGGAAGAAAGTTTTGTTTATTTATTGAGATGGGGTATAACATGTGCATCTGCTCATGTAAATTACACTCTACGTAAAATATTTTTTTTGTTTCATAGAAATACCCCCAAAATTGTCTTGGATCTGCCTTTATGACTTCACATTGTGTACTGCATGGGCACGTTTTGATACTGGTGAAACCTTCAAAATTTGTAATAACCTTTTTATCCACCAATCTATTTCTTTAATCCTCTCTCTCTCTCTCTCTCTCTCTATATATATATATATATATATATATATATATATATATATATATATATATATATATAATTATAATATATATATATAAATATAATATATATATATAAATATATATATATATATATACATATATATATATATATATATATATATATATATATATATATATATATATATATATATATATATATATATATATATATATATATATATATATATATATATATATATATATATATATATATATATATATATTTATATATATATATATATATATATATATATATATATATATATATATATATATATATATATATATATATATATATATATATATATATATATATATATATATATATATATATATACATTTTCCTTTAAATCAAGACCGTATGAACAATGCAAGGAGTTTGTATACTAATGTTATGATCTTTTTTTGGATGGAAACAAGTAATTGGATTTATAACCCATAACAGATCGACAAAAACACAAAACAAACCCTAACGATAGGATGACCCTCCACATTTGTATTTTACATGCGCCAATTGTTTCATGCGACAGATAACTTAGCACTTTGCACCTGTCGCTTGGAAAAGTAGATGGACTAAGAAATAAGAAAATCAGGTGAATCAATTGGAATCATCGACCGGTTTAGTTTTAAACACGTTATAAACATGATGATATTTCTCGATTTCAACGTTGTCTGTAAAATTTATTGTCATATTCTGAAGAACTTCAAATGATAAATTCAATCATAAAATGCTAAGTCACAAAAATTCCATATTTTGAAAAGGTCAAATGGAAATATGTGTAGAAGTTCAATGATGCGTTAATAGTGAAACATTTACGACAAAGTGGTTAATAAGCAAGTACAAGGCCGCTTTTTTGTTAAGTGAATTTTGATGGTTTCTTTGTTAAAACCTTTAATTTGTCTACTTCACGATCATTAGATTTAAAGATATGAAGCTAAGTAGGACTATGGTTTCAATACACATCTCAGTATGAGTCACATCATACTTAAATCATATACACAACGTCACGTAACAATTTTGCAATGAAAAGTGATTTATTTTTCGTTTTTCTCTTTTTTAGGCATATGCCAGGGAAGCACACGTAAGTCAATGACTTGTTTTTAGATGAATTTTCCAGGATGAAGGGGTGCCAACACCGTGTTAGCACCCTGCTCTTTTCGAGAAATAATCAGAGAACCAGGCAGAGGAGAAAATTCCTACCATCGGACCGACGGCTTTACATCCCCTCCGAAGAATGGTGAGCGCCACCCAACCATTGGTTACTTTTGCACAAAGGTGGGTTAGAGGGTGTGATGCAGAAGACAAACCGCTGCGCTTGATGTCAGCGTATATCGTTCTCCATATCTGTGGAAAAATCGCTGGTCGACGTTGGACTCGAACCTGGGACCTCCGGCGTCAGTCGTACGCTCAGCCGAGCTACCTGCCTCCCTTTACTCAACTTTAAATCTAATGATAAATGATCGTGAAGTAGACAAAGCAAATATTTTAACAATGAACCTGCCTCCCTTTACTGAGCTACCTGCCTCCCATTGCCGCTTAGATTTACTTCTATTAAGAAAAGTAAGCAAATAAAATTACAATTTGAGGCTGATAACGCTAATTTTGAAACAACTGTTGGCATATCAAGCAGTCAAGAGAGGTAAGATGGACACACACAAATTATGAAGACAACTCATGTCGTGATAGCATGTCAATGCATGAATTTAGAAGTGAACTTGAATAATATTCATAACACTTAATGTAAACCTCTTTATGTCCAGTTATTTAAGAAATAGATGATAGATGAATATAAATAACGAGTGGCGGAACAATCATTGCACTCATTTGTCTTTGAAGAACATTGTGTTTATTTGCATTTTTGTATAAATTTTGAGCCCATCTTCCCTTCGCCACACATCATGACAAACCGCTAACACATTTTACTTCTCTTGCAGTTTGACATTCCACATGACTTTTCTCTGATACATGACTATTTTTGTTCGTGTATCTTTTCTCTAATTTATTGTCATTTTCACCTTTCTCCTTCCAGCAATCGTACGCATCAAGTATATAATTATAATTTGCAAATGATATCTATGAAACTCATTTTTAAGTTCGAATTATGAAAGCTGAGCAGAATGTAGGAATGAAATTCAGAAAAATAACCTCAGGTAGAGAAATATTCATATTCAGAAAATGCTATGCACATGATGGCCACTTCCATCATACATCATTCTATTGTCTTCATGCTTATAGATCACAAATGCATTATATGCAGGGAAACATGACGATGTACCAGACATGGTGTTTCCGTGTCTACTGTTCCCAGCCAATCACTGCCGAAACAAGTCAACGCAAAGACCACCTTGCTTGTTTACTTTTGTCGTATTCGCTTTGCTGCATCTGAAAACATAATGTTGAAACACAAGTGCTTTAGTTAAACATAAAAAGTAAAATAAATATCAAAAAATCTTATTAATCTAATAATTAATCTGCCAAATATAAGGCTATTAAAAATACTCATCTACAACGTATACAACTAAAGGAAAAATATCATACCAATTCCAGAAAAAGTATAAAGATCTCACATTTCTCCTATATTAAAGGGTTAATGAATAACGCGCTATGCGTTCGGTACAGGATAATGCATAGAAGCTGGGCACATATTGAGTAATACGCGAGGGCGAAGTTTAAAAATCCCCAAAAAAATCGGGAAATAGATTGAAAAAAATACACAAAACAATACTTTTGGAGTAATGTTTTAACATCACGACAATATGAACACGCGTACAATTATCGTGCGTCGTTTAAAAACATGCTCATTGGTACACCGTGCGAGAACAATAGAAATTGTAGACACGCTGCGAAAACAATAGTGTGCGTGCATGATTTAATGCGCTTATGCATTCAGCACAGGAGAATGCATGATCATTCGTAATACATAATACATTCTAATTAAGAAATAAACTGCAATTGCGAGCCCATTGCTGAGTAATAACCGGAAAGCCCAAATATTTTGAAGAATAATATATTATTCATTATAGTTCAAATTATTTGAGCGAGCCGGTTATTACCAAAAATGGGCAAGCAAGAGCAGTTTATATCTATTATATCACCAAATATGATAACAAAATGAAAAAATAAAGAAAATCTGATCATATTCAGATGAAGAAACACTTTTGTCCAACGAACAAAACTTAATCTCGTAAATGACTCACGAATTCATTAATTTAGAAATGTAATGTGTAATGTAAGTATTTTGCAATATAAAAACAATATTTCAGAAAAAAACACACTCTGGTTTATCCCTAAAGAAAACAAATTTTCGTTAACTTAGAGAGAAACAATACACAAAGGTCAAAATTATGTCAGTCTCATGTCACTACACACGTACTAAAGGCCAACTGTAAGCATGTAATGCACTGTAAAACATCAGTGCAGTACGGTTTGGCTTAAGGCTTGAAGCACACGGCTGTGTCCCGTCAAAGTGCGAAGAATACTGGAAAATGGTAACTCTTGTAGGCCTAGTTGTTATTGAAACAGAAACTACTGTTATTTAATATTCTCAAATTTGTCAAAATAGGAAGGTTTAAACAGTTTGAAGTTGTTGAACATAGCGTTTTGGTCTAGGGCTATGCACTGCTAGGCTAGTTACAACGACAGTACTGTGTAGCTTGTAGGTACGTGCAATTCAATTGTGTTCTAAATATTTTTTAAAAGCTTAGGCCCTAATGTCATAAATAAGACTGATGATTCTACAAAAAAAAGTAAAGCAGGCAGTGGCACGTTTCCTTCCTAATAATATACTTGTTTGGTGCAAGTACTGAACAATTATAGCCCTGTTGAACTTGAATTAGTATGAACTTGTAGGCCTAACTTTTAAAATTGTACATTTTGCTTTTTTAATCTATTGCATTTTATTTTAAGCTGTGCATATTGGACTATGTTGTTGCTCAATTTAAATCTGGCATAATCAGCTTGTCAGCAAGAAGTTTGTTCCTGCTGAAACTGAAGTTGAGTATTTTCGTCATAATTTATTTTTGTGCGTAGAATTATCATTGAAGGTTTAATCCGTGGTTGCCATGATTAATGTAAGATTAATACCAGTACCCCACCTTAGAAACTGTCAATCTAATGAATATGCAACCGCCCGGTTATTGACTGGGAGTTGATTGGTCGATTGATTGGTCATTTTTTCCAGCGTATGCTGTCCGTTCGTTGAGTAATAACCAGGCAATAGGATTATGCAAATGAGGTTTGTCAGCCAATCAGGTAGCTTGAAATGAATAATCGGACACTAGTGGTGATATAATTCTATATACTAGGTATGCATGAATAGCTGTTTACGAATTTCTTGCTCAGTAATAGACTTATAAAAGCTTTTACCTAAAGTCCAGTTCTCGTGTTAATGTGGAGAAAAGTATGCAATACAATTCAATGGTTTCTGAATGACAGATCATATTAACACAAATACTGACAAGCCAATAAACATCTGCCGCGGAAGTGACGTCGCTGGTATGTAGCAGATTTACTGGTGCTGTGTTAAGCAATTATCTTGTGGCGCGATTTTCTCTTGAACAGTTTAACATGAACTGTTTCTCTCAACAACCTCCTTCAATAGGCTGTCTGTATATTTCCGTGGCTTGAATATCTTATACTATAGTAATACATGTTCACAACAACTTATAAAATCTTTCTTGGACCTGCAGGAGTTTTTTAATTTTATGATTTTGTAGAGAGTTTCAGTAAAGAATGGCAATTACATGATTTACATCCCAAAAGAAGGTCGATTTTTATCGATAAACTTATAATCAAGTACATATGGTACTAATGCGATGCAATGATTAATTAAAACTCTTTGGGCTTCGCATGATTTGCATTAACAAAATTTCACTACTATAACAAAACTATAAAGGTTAATTTTAAGGATGATTTTCTATATGCAACATTTTTTAAAGTATGTATGAAGCTTATCTATTTTGCTCCAACCTTTCGCAATTTTGGAAAATGCGGTTGACATGTCCCTAACCCAGATGACAATACTTCTCTATACTGTCGAGGATTGTTTAATATATTTTTGGTTATTTTACTACTCTTAAGTTGAATACGAAATTCGTGAAATAGGAGATTTTATAAGACAATTTGAGAGAGATGCTAGAGGGGAACCTCTAGCATCTCTGTCCGGTGTTCCAAATTTAAGATTTGTTTTACCTTTGGCAGCTTTTTCTAATTCTAACACTCGAGATCATGTCTGAATTACATCAGCTGTTTCAC
This sequence comes from Chiridota heheva, assembly GCA_020152595.1. NCBI lineage: Eukaryota > Metazoa > Echinodermata > Holothuroidea > Apodida > Chiridotidae > Chiridota > Chiridota heheva. Next base: position 139,035 of record JAIGNY010003259.1, on the reverse strand, counting down.
AATCTCTGGTGTCATTTGAAATTGAAACTGGACAAAAAGTGACACTTCTTAAAAGCTACTTCTTCAATATTTGATTTATATATGAAACTTCTCAGAAAATAGGGGAACCATCCAGAACTGGAAAAAGGCTTTAGAACGGCGCACGAAATCTAATTAAGGTTTGTAGATTCTTAAACCAGTGTCTTTTGTCACGTTTCTGCATCCAAGTTGTAAGTCTTGTGTGTGTTTCTTTTCGACAAGAACAAACATTCTGAAACTTTTACTCCTTTACAATGTTTATATGAAAATTTGAGGCAGACACATTCATCCCACAATCACGATTGACTAGAATTACACCCAACACATTTTGCTTTTGTTCCATGTAAACCTAAATTACTTGTGTGCATTATCAGATTATAGTGAAATGAAATGTCTAGCAACGTGAAAGCGAGCCATACTCCCTTCCCTTAAAAATTAGGGAATAAAAATGATCATGTCACCTAAAATCCAGTCAGCAGTATGAAGCACAATTAAGCACGATTTGATTACTTTAAAAGTGGATCTTAAAGGAGCGATATTGTGCATCAAATAGAAGCTTTAAACTGTTTAATATAGGAGCTTTAAACTGTTTAAATACAAATTTGTCGACGTTAATTTAACCCCTTTAAAATGTTTTACAGATTTTTTCTCAAATTATTAACCTACCGCTAGAAAATATTTCTGCTCAGTATTATTATTTTCAGTATTATTCCGAATTGTTCTGTATTTTATACGGTGAGAGGAAGCGGCTGCCAACAAATTGATGACGTCAGTAAGGACTGCGAGTCATGCAAAATATGACATCACTATACGATTTATTTTGAGACGAGATGGCCCATTTGCCAGCAATTGAACACATTTTTGTGGATCTTTAGTAAATGTTATCATGTAATTGCTGCATGAAAATTGGCATTGTTGATCAACATTTATGGCTCTCAATTGGAGAAAAAAAACCAGTGTAAACTCTTTGATAATTCCTGTTTCTAAATTCCCTTAAAAGTAGCGAAAACTTATTGTAGTCCTTCAAATTAAGGTCTCTTCTGAAATGATTAGCGCGGTAAGTGATATTTGCCCAACATACTGACATACAGAAAGGTTTTGAAACCCAACCGTCCCCCTAGCAGGTTAACCTACATGTATGTTGGGCAATATATCCCTTTCCTGATTAGCACATATCGTAAAACAAAAGATGAGTTTATCTTTATACTATATCTAAAGCAACAATCGACATAGGTGTGAATTGAGAGAGATACTTGTAAGCGTTTTGTATAATTTCTCGTAAAAAAGATTGTTGAGATGATATTGATACTTGAAATTCTATCTTATTAAAATCTTATATCTTAAAACTTTATTCTTGAGGTAGATATAGTTTATATGAAAACGTTGATTTCAAGCAGTCAAAAAGATATGTGTTGAAATATTGCGGAAATCAACACGTACATTCGTATTTAATAATGTCTATGAAAGATATATTGCAACCTTTTATTAGTTATCATTTAGTAAGTTTGGCGAAGAATGAAAAACGAAACCATCAGGTCGTCAGCTTGCTTTGTGAGAAGTACGACAATTTAATATTCATACGTCCCAGCGGCTTTGACCGAATCAATTTTGACTGTTTGACAGCATGTCAAATCTCTTAGTGCAAATTGTGATGTGTATTTATCAATATAAAGCTTCAATCTCTATTAAATCGCCTAAAGGGATTATGCATACCAACACAAAAACAAAACACAAACACTAAACAGGTCTTTCTTTCAAGTTATACAGTCGTTAAAGAAATCAACCTCTCATCAAACAAAAATTTGCATAAAGAGTAATCTACAGCACCAATCAAACTAGCATTAAAAATCTTTCAGGAAATTAGCATAAATTATTGACATTTGATAGGCTCTACCCTTAAGCAGTAGTCAATCTTCAGATTGGCATGAATCCGTGAATAAGTACTTTCAAGAAAACATAGGGTTCATCTATCAATGGATAAATGTGTATTGTTGCCATTTCGATTTCAAAAAAAGTGCGTATCGTCCCAAATTCTTTTCAAATTCCCGTTTTTTACTAAGGGTGTGGGACACCTAACGTAGAATTAGACTCACTTAAATCTTTACTTCGAGTGCGCAAGTAATTCAATTAAACTATGAATACAATTGATATAACATACATGACATAGCCAAATAGTTTGTGTCACGAGTAAATGATCGGATTTGGATAGTTTTAACTTCATTTCCCTTAAAAATACAGAGGAAATAGATGGATTCTGCCAGATGTCTGACACAAAACACCATAGAGAGATAACACGTTCATTTCATCCTTAAACAACCATTTGACGCACTTCAGTCGTATTCATTTATGAATATACACGTTTAGAGAAAACTTTTCAGTGGGCAATTTCAAAAACTTCAATTCGCCGTAAAATTAATCACACATATCTCCAACCTATTCGCACCATATATGTGACAACAATTTTTTGTTTTGTTTTTTGTTATTTAAATTATTTGAAGTGTATGCGTCAATGGGCAAAACATCAGATTATCGGAACTTTAAATTTTAACACCCATCGACATACTCTATAGCAGGTGTGGAGCAGGTTGAATTCAACTCGATTGCAAATATTCAAGTCATTTTAGACACATTTCAGACTGTTTCAGTAGCTAATGTACACATATATATATATATTTTTTTGCCATCACTTAACTTGCTTCGTTGTCTTGTCAGGTTGTTGTCGTATATTTGAGGTGGGCGACAGAAAAAAATATTTTGCTTTGATTTACAACAAGATTCGTTCAGTTTAATTGTATGTGATAAGGCATAAGTTAACTAATCACATCACAACCAACACAATGTTTTAGAGATGTAAACTCACAACCGACGTGCTATGTGTTTCTGCTATGTGCTATGTGATATGCATTATCAGTTATTTTGATATCCAACTGATTGTGGCTTCAACAAGACAATGAAATTTGTGATCGACAAAATATAAAATTGAACAAGAGCTTGTTTTACCATATACATACTTGGACGTGCTTATTGGATTATGTATCTATACATCAGTCAGAATGAAATATATTTGCAATAGTTGAAATCAACATGTTCCACACCTGTTTTAAAGTATGCCTGTGTTGAAATGTTAAATTTCCGAGAATTTGTTCACACATTCACCTCAAGAATTTAAATTACAAAAAGACAGAAAATAAAAATAAATTGTCACTTATATTGTGCGATTCATGAGTATTTGGTTATTGTATGCTCACATGTAACATTTGAACATTGGAGGATTTTTAAGTGACACCAACATGAACGTGTTAGCCATTAACATATTAAACAGGAATATCCTGTAGTTGCATGTGTTCATTGAAATAAAGAATGAGATGATCGAGTGATATCTCTGCCGCTTTTCACTTTTAAAAGTTACCAAGGAAATATAATTTGGGCTGGAGATAAATACACAATATCTTCACCAAGGCCTGGGATTGATATTCATAATGATACAAAACAGAGCTATAAAATCTGATATAGATGCATCAGCAGATATCCAAGGAACTTCGTGCTCTTTTTAAAACGGAAAATAGATTAACAATATAAATATAAAAAAATGTATCTCAATTATGACCAAATGCACCTAAAAATCGCCTCAACGATAAATCATGAGCTCCATGCACAATTCTTGACGAATGATTAATCAAAACTTCCTTCAGGTGCATTGGAATTGGCTACAAAACAGCAGCAAATATGATGTTTATTCGCATCATGCTCTGATAGATTGATATATTACTTTACTCAATGCTCTAATGTGTCCTTTGGTATAGAAAAAAGGGCCCTATTATTTTTACATTTCTTCTTCGACGTAATTTATTTCGATTTGGTATTGCGGTACTTCCATTAATTACTCCAATTTGTGTTAAATGAAATGACAACCTAGTATTATTCTTCCGCCGAAGGAACTGTGCTCAACATCACTTGCATCTCATAAGTTTGAAATTATTATTTACTGATATTTCATCAATTCTTTAGATTGGTGTTATCTGGTTTCTAATATGTTTGCAGTTTCAGGAGCACTATTATGCTGTCTTTAGAAAGTGTATTGGCCCAATGTGCATTACATTAAATTGTCAAATGTACAAAAGACATCTAAATAAATCTCCTCGGGAGAAACACTCGCTATCACATTAATGAAACTGCGAAATAGCAAAAGAGATGATGACTGTGAAAATCTCCTATATCATATCTAATTTATGTCTTATATCTTATTAATGTCTTATATCTTATTAATGTTTAATTTGAGGCATTATGGATACAAATTTGGGTAAAAACGATTTGAATGCTTATTATTCACATGTCAGGTCTGTCACATGTTCTAAAATTTGGGTAGGTCTTTCAGAATTTGATGTTAGTCTATATGGTTTGTAGGTGCTAATACAATGACCCTAAGTTTACTGCGATTGCACTGAGCGATGAATGTTAAACGACTTCTAACAAAGTCGATTAGATAAAATGTAGTTGATACAGTAAATATGTAAGTCTGTTTCCATATTTTTGGATAGGACAAAAAAAAAAATGCTTTAGAACTTGCCTGTCATGACAATGACTTGTGCGTAGATATTGTTATCAAAATCTTAGAATTATAAAACAACTACCTGAATATTAAATACTTTTTTTGAGGTCTGTGACATAAATGGCGAACAATTCTTTGCTTTAAATTATTTTACCAGCGAGAAGACTGATCATTCTACGATAGTCATCTAAAAGTTAATGATATAAAGAATACATACATCAATTTAAGTGGAAGATAGGTCAACCGTAGATGCATGCCGGGAAGAGAGAGAGAGGGGGGGAGGGCACTTCCATATGTGCGGCCCAAACGGGTGTTTTTTGCACCATATTCGTAACGCAGGTGTCTTTTTTTACTAAAAAAAATTATTTAGAAATTGTACTAAAAATGTGTTTTTTTAGTAAAACAATTGTCTCTTTTTTTTTATCATTTCGTAGTGCAGGTCCCAAAAAGTGTAGTTTTACTGTGTTAATTTTGTAGTGCTAGTCCATTTTTACAATGTTTTCGTTGAATACCTATACTGCAGGTATCACAATTGATTTCTTTCATACTGCGGGTATCAAAATTGTATAATTTCATACTGCAGTTACCAAAAAATATGTCATATACTGCGAGTATGTTTTCGATTGGAGGGCTGCATACCCTACCGCTTTTAGTATGATTTAATCATAAATATGCATCCCGGCATGCTCCCCCCCCCCCCCTCCTTCCTTCCGAAGTAAATCGTAAGAGTATACTTTCCATTTTTGGATACTGTTGAAAAGATTATATAATGTTGTAAATATTAAGATACTACAAATCAAGCGTAAACTCCAAAGTCCAAACAAAAATTTACATGCTTTACGATTATATTTTAGATCGTACTATCGAACGAAAAAACAACAAGAACTTGAATCGAAAGTAACAATATTCAGTTTCAAGAAGATTAGAGATAAAAAAAGAATTTCTAATCTTCTGCATCAAAGGTTTACTCCGTATCAATGACAGAAAAATTTGGTTTTATTATTCATCTACGGTGGATCATATGTAAATCTAATCGAATTGTCAATACCTAGGTATTGGATGTATGTTTTGGATGATTGTCAAATCAGATTATATTGAAGCTCAACTATAATTCATTCGATGTGAATAAAAGTGAAATATGTTTCTTTCCTTTTGTCAAATAGTAGATTACTGCTATAACAAAAGTATCCTTTTGTCAAATATAGAGATAATATATTTCACAAACGTAGTTTCCTTTCGTCAAATAGTATAGATAACAGCTGTTAAAACAAATATTTTCCTTTTGTCAAATAATAGATAACAGTTGTTACTGTTAAATACATAAACAAATCTTAATGTGAATAAAATAATGACACTCTAAACGAAAAAATATCCGAAGTCATGGAGAAAATACTAATAAAATGACATACATAATTCTTAAGAACATTAAAACATCATTTAACCAAACGTCTGTATATAGATATGCAAAATAGCATTAAAAAGCTCTTTGAATCGTCAATTACTTTTTGTGTTTAAAGAATATAATCACATACCATGAAAAAACACAGAAATGCGATGAAAATTAAAAACCATTTTACAGCTCTCTTATTTTCAAGCACTTTTCTGTTGTTATTTGTTATTAAAACGTTATTTGTGAAATCAGCAGAATTATCGAAGGAGAGCAAGTGATTATAATATTCAACTGAATTCATTATCATTCAAGACAACGAAATATCAATTAGCATGAAACATAAAGAATTGCACGCTGTAGCTAGAATGCACACTATGTTTCAGTGCAAAAAAGCAATTTTACAAGAATTATATACTTTAGATATCGGTTCCATCTCGAAAGACTTATCATTATTATTATTATTTTCATTATCATTATATTATCATTACTCTAATAAAATTGATATTTGGGGTCTGCGGTCCTAGGTAGAAATGTGTTGCCTAATGTTATGCACAGGGACGTATATAAAACAGGGCATGGGCATAACTTAAAAGGATAACATAACTATATTTCGTCGGGAAAACATGGTATGTGAAGAGAAATGGTAGGAAACTTAAATTATAATACTTTGAAAATGATTTGAAACTTAGTTATGTATCTTATTTTCATGGCTTACGAGACGGGGCGGGGGAAGGGCGCACTAATATTAGTCCGGCAGAGATGTGAAATAAAGAATGTACTATTTAAATTCTAGATATTTCTGAATGCCTTATACTCGACTCTAAATGAGACTGACAACATCATACTCGACGAGAGTGATGTAAAATGTCGGGTGCACTATTTAGATCAGAGAATGATCAGGGTCGGAGCCAGGGAAAAAATGTCAAGGGGGCTAGGCCAAACCAAAGATGATGTGATAACGTGTTTTATGAGCAGTTTTGTCATCAGGGTTTTACCACAGCTATTGGCTATTTTCTTAATTTCCAGGCAATTTTGGTAAACTTTCAGGCAATTGTTTTGATTTTCGCGAATTGTTTGGCCAATTTTCGGAAAATTATCATCTATATTCGGGAGCTTTCCGTTTTTTCCGGGCAATTTTCCTCGATTTCCTTTATTTTCGGGATTTCCTTCACTATTTGTAAAGGTTTTTCGATTTTGAAGAAATTTAGCGTATTTTGGACTAATTTTGGGAAAAATTTCTGGCATTTTCGGAAACCTAAAATAATTTCTTCCATTTTCAGGCAGTCCAGGAAATTTCATTCAATTATCGGAAAATATAGCCGAACCGGGCATGATTCCGACAAATTACTATTTCGAAAATTACATTTTGCCTCTGCCTGACAATATAAGATCGGTGCCCAAGTATCATATTGTCAACATCATGCCGAGTCGAGCATTCGAGAGGGTGACCCAGGTGGGGGGGCGGGGAGGGGGCTGCCTCGTACGGCCATGAGGGTGCAAAGTCTTAGGAAGTTAATTCCTAGGCAGTTTTTTGATTTGGGAGAAATATCCAAGTTTAATTATTGGGAAATATAGCCGAATCAGGCATGATTCCGACAAATCACAGATTTAAAAATTACGTTTTGCCTCTCTGCTTGACTATATAAGATCGTATCATATTGTCAACGTCATACTGAGTCGGAAGGGTAGGCATGACCCAGATATCTAGCCGAGTCGGGCCTACAGGGGTAAAACAGACGAAAGGATTTCACATTCCCCGCCGCATGCTTTTTCTTTCGACTGGGACTTATTTAGATAAGATTGAAGAAAAATTTGGTAAAATCAGTGGCAACTGTAGACCTGGGAAAGGGGAGAATATCTCGGAGGGAACATTTTTTATCATAACGCCAATTTAGCTGTTTATTCGAGTATTCGGTCATCCGGGCATTTTGAACATGTATGCGGAACAACTTATCGGTGAAAACATGCAATGATTTGTACACAATGATTTGTTCCTATCAGAACAGTGGGAAGTAAAAGGCTGGAACGGGGGTAGCCCTAGGCCTATATGACGAATAACTAGCCTAGCCTAGGCCCACTTTGATTGTGCAGTTTGAAATAATTATTTAGGCCTATTGAACTTTATATCAAGCGGTATCGGCAATCGGATATCATATTAGGCCTATTTCATATTTTGGGCCAATCCGAATATTGGCCATTCTCGAGGTCCCGGGAATGTTGTGGTGCACGGCGACGTAACTATGCTTTTTTGACGATCTCCAACTTATTGGGGAAAACAAACAATCATTGCAGTCAATGGGAGAAAAAGATATTTTTTGTCATTGTTCAACAAATAGGCCTACTTGACATAATTCATTTTTCTTCAAATATGTTTTGTATTAGATAATAGTTTCTAACATGTGTGGGCACTTTTTGCTGACTGGATGAGGCGGTACAAGTATTCATAAAAAAAATCCCATTGACTGTAATGATAAAGGTTAGCCTCCAACTTAACAAAAGCGTACTGAGCTCGTACACGGTTACGTCGACTACGACCTCGAGAATGTCATTCATGCGATTTTACCAACCTAACGTTAGGCCTAAGAAAAGTTTAACAAAATTATGACGATTTCCAAATGTCAAGTTGACTCCACTTTCACGATTCGTATAATTTTATTCAAATTTTCTTGAAGCAGTAGGCCTAACGTTAGGCCCCGTGATAGGATATCTCACGTTTTACTGGTACAGGTGGGTGATTCAGCTTGTAATGTTAGGCCTAACGTAAGGTCTTACACTTCAACGCCTACTAATGGCTCAAAATCCAAGGTAAATTCTGCAGGCAACATGCAAGGAATGGTGAAGCTTTCGATTCACACAGGCTTAGTCTAATTCACCTTTGAAAACTGCGACGAGCGATTTTCGGGGGAAGTTTTAAACGGGTTTTCTGCGTGAATACCGCTAGTAGGCCTACGGTACCTTACTTTGGCACAAGGTGTAACCTTAACGTTAGGCCTACCTTTACTCGTTGGTTACATTGTATGTATCCTGGCCTAACGAATGAAGCGGTTCACTGCAAAGATATGATGGCCGATGTTCGCC